>CM053029.1:71559112-71761612 GCA_028564925.1 Lithobates sylvaticus
CAATCCCCAACTAGGATTGGCAGGGGGCAGGTCTCCTTGAAATACCTGGGGTCAGCCCAGCTGGAGTTGTCGGGTGGAAGAACTGGGAGATGAAGTACTAGCTGTTGTGGCCTTTGAGGAAGCTCCCCAGTCTGGGGGGGGGGGGGGTGACCTTTAGCCTGAAGCTCAGGAGTAGAAGGGACCCTCATACAAACCACAGGGGTGTCCTGACCAGGAGCAGGAGAGGACAGTGGAAGGTACTGCCAGGCAAAGTCTCCAGGAGGGATCCACCAGGTGTCGGTGAGTGGCATTTACAGTCGGGAGAGCTGGGAGGCATGCCGGAGCGGACTGAGAGTGTGCTGTCTGAGATGGATGTAGAGCCAGCGGGTGAGACTGTGATGTCACGGGCAGCGGAGACAGGCCGCTGCAGCCAGGAGGGCTGGCAGGGCCTGAAGTGGGCTGACTGGGATCAGTAGTCCACCTAGGACAGCTAGCACCAGGACTTTCTATTTGTCTTGCTACACTAGAGGGGCCCGTGGTCCCTGCCTGTAAAGGGCTGTTGCTGGGGCCTGGCTGAAGCCAGTGTCAGGCCTAACCATGTGCTAGCTGTGCCTAAAGAGTTGTGCTGGAGGAAGAGGAAGGAATAGTCTGCAGCAAGAGTTGTGTTGGGGGAAGAGGAGAGTGTCTAATTTGTCCCAAACTATGTGTAGCGGGGTCGTACCCCTTTTAGTGGAAAAGACTACATTCCCCATAATTCCCCAGGCTCCCGGGCTGCTTGTTTCCGCCCGAGAGGCTTCTGGGGGAGGTGATAAAAGGGAAGAGGAGAGACCGCCTCTTCCTCTTCTGATGCCTCATCTGACTGGGCTGCCTCTTCTGACTGAGCTGGTGACGCGGAGACTGGTTCCTGAGGAGACACCTGTGCGGACCGGGACTGCTGAAGGCCTGAAGCCTGGGCCTTGCAGCAGACAGAGTGAGACTCTCATCCCTCAGAGTCAGCAGCAGCGGAGCGGAGACGCTTCCCTACAGTCGGTCGGTCGGAGCTGAGGACCGGAGCGCAGGGGCTGTGACGGAGGAGACCGACGCCGCCATTGGAGGGACCGGAGCTGAGGACGGTACCCCAGGATTGGTGAGAGCTGAAAGGCTCATCCTGCATTGCTATACACACTTTTATGCCTATTGAACTGCCAAGGCACAATTTACCTCAGAGCAGCAAATGTTACTTTCTGTGGATTACAAATACACCATTTAAATCTACATGTGCACCACCTCTACAGTTCTCTTGCCGGTGAAGAACACTGTACTTATTCAAGGACTGAGCTCTACTGTTAGGGATCAGGCCTGGTCCGTTAGGTAGGCGCAGATAGATTTATTGTACCTCAGGGGTGCATAGCAGACGGTCGCCACACTTGGCGCTCCGTTCCCCATTGCTAGTTTGATACATATGTGTGTACATGTTAAAGTGCATATTGCAGGGACCTGCTAAAGTATTGTAAGTCAAATGTTTAAATGCATGTTACTATTTCTTTTCCTTACTGCCAAAGTAAAGCCAGTTATTCTTATCTCAGCAGTCTGCTTGTGAGTTCATACCCATTACACTTAGAGTATAAGTGATATTTTTATGTGCATAGATACATACCCCTTTACTAACTGTGCCAGAGCGGGTAGAGCAAATTGCCGGGGGGTTGGTGGAGCTGTACTCAGGGACCCAAAACAAACCAGCGGCCCTCTTAACTGGGGGTATCGCTACACGTGGGGGCTCGTAATCCGGGATCCTGAGTCAGCGGGAAAGCCGCCAGAAGGTACCGGCATGGACCCGATAGAAGTGGGACGGTGGTCCGCAACATGGGCCACTGATCCAGCCGCAGCAGCAGTCATTGAACTGCCAGGGATATGGCAGAGAGAGGCAGTCAAGCAGCTCATAATGTCCCTATCCCCATGCCAAAAGTCATGGATAATGGACATGAGAAATGATGCTGGGTATACATACGCCCTAATAGAATGGCAGGAAGAGACTCCAGAGCAGTTCAGGAGCCAAAGCATACAAGCACCGAATGGTCAGGCCTATCAAGTGCTGCATGCGCTCCTGCGCAAGGGAGAAGGTTCTCCAGTGAAAACTATGCTATCCCCAAAGAAGGAAGAGCAGAAGGGCGCGGGAAGTCCCGTGCTGTCCTAGGGGAGATTATGACTGAGTGCAGAAGAGACCCCGGGGATTACCCAATGTCGGGATACAGGAAACTCCGGATGTTTTCAGGGAGGACACCTGTACCCTCGGAAGAAGAGGGATTTGAAGAGTGGTTAGATGGTGCCACGCAGGCCATAGAAGAATGGGAGGTCCCAGAAGGTAGAAAGAAGCAAAGGATTGTTGAGAGCCTAAAGGGGCCTGCCTTAGAGGCCATACGCAATCTGAAGACAAGCAAAAAGGATTGCACTGCCCAGGACTACATAGACATCCTGGAAAGTGTGTTTGGTGGGACAGAAAAAGTCACAGAACTTACCTATCAACTGGAACACTGTTACCAGAAGACAGGGGAGAAGCTGTCGGAGTATATGGGACGTATAGACAAGATCCTGCATAGGATTATCCTGAAGAAGGGGATAGATCCGGGGAAGGTAGATGAAGCCCGTGCCCAGCAGGTGATGAGGGGAGCCCAACCCCTGGACCCTGTCGCACTAGTGCTACGCACCCGGCAGGATGGGAAGAGCCTGGACTACCCTGATCTCATTCGAATGGTCAGAGAAGAAGAGGCCATGTTGGAAGAGAAACGGGAGAAGCAGGTGATGGGGTCTACAAAGCTTCCAGTGGCCACGGTCAGGTCGGCCTTAACCCCTGAAAGAGAGACAGAAGTAGATGCCCTGAAGTTGCAGATGTCCCAGATGATGGAGATACTGACGTCTCTAGTGGCGAAAGAGACGCCCAGTCCCAAGAAAGAACCAAGCAGGAGGGAATTGTTTCCAGCTGTTTCAGCACCAGCATCCCCACCTGACTACGGTGAGATGATCTGCTTTAATTGTGGAGGAATTGGTCATATTGCAGCTGTATGTGCCAGTCCCAAGAAGAAGAAAACAGATAGCCGCCAGCCGGCGGGAAACGCCAAAGGGCCCCGGTGAAGGAGTCAACCGGGTGCCCATCACCTTCAGTGAGCTCCAAGAAGCATAACAGGAAAAGAAAGCGAGGAGATCAAACCCCTCGGAAGGAACCCAGGGATCCTCAACCAAGGTACACTCCAGAGAAAGGGGACAAGACCCCTCCGAAGAAACACAGCACTCCCAAGCGAGAACCCTTTAAAATGAGAGATAACAATGTCCCTCAACGGGTTCACACTCCCACTAAGAGGGAGAAAATTAATGCATACCAGGCTCAAGAAAGGATCAAGCGCAAATCCAGTGCTGGTAAAGGAAAGAGTCCAAAGAAGAAGGTAGCATTAACCGGGCCCTACCCAGAAGAGCTGGTTGGCCCATCTCCTACTGTACCCATCCAGGTGGAAGGAGTGTACACGAAGGCCCTCCTAGACACTGGAGCCCAAGTGACCCTATTGTACAGGGACTTCTATGACAGATACCTGAGTCATCTGCCCATACAGAAGATAGAAGAGTTGGAGATAAGGGGATTGGGAACTCAGAGTTTCCCCTATGATGGATACCTACCCATACGGTTGACCTTTGACCCATCCGTAGCTGGGAAGACTGAAGTGTTTGACACCTTAGCAGTGGTGTGCCCTCGCCCGCCTGGAACCAGCAAGACCTCCCTGATCATAGGGACGAACACGGATCTAGTCAGAAGGCTTCTGACCCCCCTGGTGAAGGAAGAGAATCTTTCAGCTCCCAAGATCCATCCCATGCTGAAGGCAGCCTATCAGCGGTTGGTCCTAGAGCAGAAGACCCCAAGTGAGGGGATAGGAAGGGTATGGAGGCTTGGAAGAGAAGGAGCAGTGTTACAGCCTGGAGAGGTGACCTGCATGAGAGCCACGGTGAAACTTAATTGGGAGCAGCCTGGCCCCTTTGTAATGTTGGAACCCGACCCAATGGAGGGTCACTCAGGTCTGGAAGTGATACCAGAAGTAATCTCATTGAAGGACCTGAAGAAGGCAAGAGGAAGAGTCCCTGTCAGTGTGAGGAACCCCACGGAGCAGCCCGTGGAGATCCCTGCCAGGATGCTTCTGGGACAGGTGAGTCCTGCTGTCCCAGTTGGCTGGTCAGAAGTGAAGGGGACGGGTGAAGGAGAAGATGTTTGGAAGAAACTCTCCATGGAGAACCCAAACCTACCTGGAGCTTGGAAAGAGAGAGCCAAGGCCCAGCTGACCAGATGGGAGAAGATTTTCTCTAAAGATGAGTTTGATGTAGGGTGTGCGAGGAGTGCCACCCATCGAATCCGCATGCAAGAGGACAAGCCATTCAGAGAGAGAGTCAGGCGAGTCCCGCTAGCAGATCTGGAGGATCTGAGGGAGCAGCTTGCGGAACTGAAGAAGACGGGAGTGATTCGGGAGTCCAGAAGCCCCTATGCCTCCCCAATAGTGGTAGTCAGGAAGAAGAATGGGTCATTGAGGCTCTGCATTGACTACAGAACTCTCAACAGGAGGACCATTCCTGACCAGTACACCACGCCAAGGATAGAGGATGCCTTACAGAGTTTATCTGGAGCTAAGTGGTTCAGTGTGATGGACCTCAAGAGTGGGTATTACCAAATCCCCATGCATCCAGAAGATAGAGAAAAGACTGCCTTCATAACCCCAGTAGGATTCTTTGAGTTCAACAGGATGCCTCAGGGCCTATCTGGAGCTCCTGCTACATTTCAACGCCTTATGGAAAGGACAGTTGGAGACATGAACCTCATAGAAGTCCTTGTGTACCTGGACGATGTCATTGTCTTTGGAAAGACTTTGGAAGAACATGAAGCCAGATTGGAGAAATACTGAAGAGGCTCAGTGAAGAGGGACTCAAACTTTCTCCCGAGAAGTGTCGGTTCTATCAGTCTTCTGTGAACTATCTGGGACACATAGTGTCTGAAAAAGGAGTGGCTACAGACCCTGAGAAGTTGGAGGCAGTTACTTCGTGGCCAAGGCCCACAACAGTTACAGAACTTCGGTCTTTCTTGGGGTTCTGCTCCTACTACCGCAGGTTTGTGGATGGGTTTGCCCGCATTGCAAAGCCCCTAAACGAACTGCTCAAGACAGAAGGAGAGGAAGATGGATTGGGGCCTAGGAGGCCTGGTGAGTCGGTCCAAGACCAATGGAACCCAAGGTGTGAAGAGGCTTTCAGAACCTTGAAGAGAAGTCTTACCACAGCCCCAGTTTTGGCCTACGCTGATCCCACTAGACCATATGAGCTACATGTTGATGCCAGCCATGAGGGCCTAGGTGGAGTACTCTACCAGGAGTATGAAGATCAGCTACGACCAGTGGCCTATGTGAGCCGGAGCCTGACCCCCTCCGAGAAGAACTATCCCACCCACAAGTTGGAGTTCTTAGCCCTCAAATGGGCAGTTGTTGACAAACTGAGAGACTATTTGTATGGGGCCGAGTTTACTGTAAAGACAGATAACAACCCCTTGACCTATCTATTCACCACCGCCAAGCTGGATGCAACTGGACACAGATGGTTGGCAGCGTTGTCTGGATTCAATTTCAGCCTCAAGTACAGGCCAGGGGCTGGAAATAGGGATGCAGATGCCCTGTCCCGAAGATCCCATGTCAGGGTCGATGACTGGGCAGACTGGACCCAAGTGGCGCCAGAAGGGGTGCGAGCCCTTTGTCAGGGGGCTGAACTCCAAGCCAGAGGAGGATCCAGAGCTGAAGAGATAGGAGTTACCACAGTGGGAGTCCCAAAGTGTTACTGTGGGGTAACTCAATTAGAAGAAGAGTGTCTACCGAAGCTGTCCAAGAAGGAGTTACGGTGTGACCAATTGGAAGACCCCATGGGGAGATTGGTCCTGGAAGCCCTGGAAGACAAGAGTCCAGAGGGACTTCGACTTCACCCTTCCAAAGAAGCTCGCTTACTAAGGAGGGAGTTGGACAAGTTACAGGTGCATCAGGGAGTGGTCTACCGAAGGGGCCCCTCTGATAGCTCAGAAGATAAGTGGCAGCTGTTTCTCCCCGAAAAGCATCGAGAGACTGTGCTGATTGCCTTACATGA
Organism: Lithobates sylvaticus; assembly: GCA_028564925.1. Classification (NCBI taxonomy): domain Eukaryota; kingdom Metazoa; phylum Chordata; class Amphibia; order Anura; family Ranidae; genus Lithobates; species Lithobates sylvaticus. Next base: position 71,565,221 of record CM053029.1, read on the forward strand.
CCAGCATGGTCACTTGGGAGCAGAGAGAACCTTCCAACTCGTCAGAGACCGGTTTTATTGGCCCTGCATGAGGACCGAAGTGGAGGAGTATTGCCATTCCTGTGCAAGATGCATTCAGAGGAAGACTTTACCCCATCAAGCTGCCCCAATGGGCCATCTACAGAGTCAAGGCCCAATGGATCTGGTATGCATTGATTTTCTCTGCCTTGAACCCGATTTGAGTGGATTGGGAAATGTTCTGGTGGTAACCGACCATTTCACTCGTTATGCTCAGGCTTTCCCAACCAAGGACCAGAAGGCCTCTACAGTAGCCAAGGTACTTTTGGAGAAGTACTTTGTTCATTATGGACTACCACAGAGAATCCATTCAGACCAAGGAAGGGACTTTGAGAGTCGCCTGATCAGGAAGCTACTAGATTCTCTGGGAGTAGAGAAGACTAGAACTACACCATATCACCCTCAAGGTGATGCCCAGCCTGAAAGGTTCAACAGGACCCTATTGAACATGTTAGGAACTCTAGAAACAGAGAAGAAGCAACATTGGAGTCAACACATTTCAGCTCTAGTACATGCTTACAACTGCACCACAAGTGATGTGACAGGTTTTTCCCCTTACCGACTTATGTTTGGGAGAGAAGAAAGATTGCCAGTGGATTTGGCCTTTGGAATTTCCTTAGACCATGCCTCTGCTGCCTCCCACAAAGGATATGTGGACAGACTGAGGCGCAGTCTGAAGATAGCTTATGAGAAAGCTCAAGCGGCCTCTGACCAGAGAGGGGCCCGAAATAAGAGGAACTTTGATTTGAAGGTTAGAGTACAGGACCTACAGCCTGGGGACCGTGTACTGTTACGCAACCTAGGGATCCCTGGAAAACACAAGATTGCTGATAGATGGAGATCAGAGCCATACATCATCTGTAGAAAGCTACCTGGATTGCCTGTCTACAAGTTGAAGCCAGAAGGGAGAGTGGGGCCTTTGAAGACCTGGCATAGGAATCACTTGCTCCCACTCACTGAAGCAGTCAGAATACCTCCAGCAAGAGACGTACCTGAATCTGTTTCCATTCTGGATACCCTCAGGCCTAATACTCGGTCTCAAACATCCCAAGTTAGGGGTGGACAGGACCCCCAACCAGCAGAGGAAGAAAGAGGAGAACTTGAATGGCTATGGCCTTCCTCAACTCCAGGAAATTCCGCCATAGACCTTCCACCTACTGAAGATGTGGAAGATAACACATTGAACCCAGAAGCCACAGAGTTTGTGCCATTCAGTGTTGTGCCTGAGTGCTGGGAAGATATCCCTGGTCTCTACTCAGAAGAAGAAGAAGTAGATGTTCCAGAACCAGAGATGTTGCCAGAATGTGTTGCTGAAGAAGTGCCAAGAGAGCAGAGAACTCGCAGAGTTGTGAGACCTCCCAAGAAGTTAACTTACCCCCAAATGGGAGAAAGTTCAGAGGACTCTGTTACCACAGCAAGGAGAAGTTCTGAACGCCCTGACCCATCCACTGTTCATTTGGTGGAGGGCAACCCCAGCTCACTCTCTGGCACAGTTAAACAGGTCGCCCACACTGAAGTGACCTGTAGACAGGACAGCCCCCCATCTTATGCTAATTGGTGGGAGGCTCCCCTGTCCAAATTATGTGAACGTGTTGTTCCCGAGAAAGCTTGTAATTTGAACACTGTTTTTGGGGACCAAAGATTCAAAGTGGGGGGAGTGTGTACCGGGGTCGTACCCCTTTTAGTGGAAAAGACTACATTCCCCATAATTCCCCAGGCTCCCGGGCTGCTTGTTTCCGCCCGAGAGGCTTCTGGGGGAGGTGATAAAAGGGAAGAGGAGAGACCGCCTCTTCCTCTTCTGATGCCTCGTCTGACTGGGCTGCCTCTTCTGACTGAGCTGGTGACGCGGAGACTGGTTCCTGAGGAGACACCTGTGCGGACCGGGACTGCTGAAGGCCTGAAGCCTGGGCCTTGCAGCAGACAGAGTGAGACTCTCATCCCTCAGAGTCAGCAGCAGCGGAGCGGAGACTCTTCCCTACAGTCGGTCGGTCGGAGACAGGACCGGAACGCAGGGGCTGTGACGGAGGAGACCGGACGCCGCCATTGGAGGGACCGGAGCTGAGGACGGTACCCCAGGATTGGTGAGAGAGCTGAAAGGCTCATCCTGCATTGCTATACACACTTTTATGCCTATTGAACTGCCAAGGCACAATTTACCTCAGAGCAGCAAATGTTACTTTCTGTGGATTACAAATACACCATTTAAATCTACATGTGCACCACCTCTACAGTTCTCTTGCCGGTGAAGAACACTGTACTTATTCAAGGACTGAGCTCTACTGTTAGGGATCAGGCCTGGTCCGTTAGGTAGGCGCAGATAGATTTATTGCACCTCAGGGGTGCATAGCAGACGGTCGCCACACTTGGCGCTCCGTTCCCCATTGCTAGTTTGATACATATGTGTGTACATGTTAAAGTGCATATTGCAGGGACCTGCTAAAGTATTGTAAGTCAAATGTTTAAATGCATGTTACTATTTCTTTTCCTTACTGCCAAAGTAAAGCCAGTTATTCTTATCTCAGCAGTCTGCTTGTGAGTTCATACCCATTACACTTAGAGTATAAGTGATATTTTTATGTGCATAGATACATACCCCTTTACTAACTGTGCCAGAGCGGGTAGAGCAAATTGCCGGGGGGTTGGTGGAGCTGTACTCAGGGACCCAAAACAAACCAGCGGCCCTCTTAACTGGGGGTATCGCTACATATGCAAATCTTTTTGGGCATCCCATAAATTCCTTAACCCCATCCAAGTTCTAATCCCTCAATAAAAACACAAGACAAAGCTAACAGACTGTTCACTGTCTTGGAATGTCTGAAAGTGAATGTCGGGCTGGGCAGGGTGCCAGGTAGGCCACAACACTCAGCAGCCCCTTCTGGGGTCCCACTACAATTATATTAGAAGTAGTAATGAAATAAGCATTAGTACTATTGCTACTACTGATAAAAAAATATTAGGAACATGAATAAATTAGGGATGCACCGATACCTATTTTAGATAAGGTATAAGCGAGCACGAGTACTGATGCATACGAAATGAATGGGCTCAAAGCGCACTGCAAAGAATCGCATGTGACTTGAACAGGAATGCGGTGTAATTCCTGTCCAAATCACATGCAGTTTCCTGCACCCCTCCTGTGTGAACCCAGACTGAAGACAAGGCTCAAATTACACCACAAAGGTTTTGGTTTTAGTTATCGGAGCATAAGTACAAGTACTTGTACAAATGCTTAGTATCTGCATCAATGTTGGTACCAGTATCGGTGCACCCCTAGATTAAATACAATGTTTTTTGGGTCCTACAGTGTGTCTTTAAAACAAAAAGGTGGCACTGGCTGCAATACCTCCTCTCCGACACTGTACCTTGCAGTACATATAGTTGGGTGATGCCCACATTCATTTATGCAGAAGACTGAGGATATTCTGTGAATGCAAGAAATCAAAGACCCACCCCCTGTAGGGGTTTCTCCAAGGTATCCTGCACTCATATACAATGATGTAGAGAGACAGGGGCAACAGTGTCTATATGTCAGCAACGCTTGAGGACCACACCCCACTAATAGAGGTAGAGAAGAAGAAGCCCCGGCATGCCATGACTGAAAACTTAAAAAAAAAATAACCAGGGGGGCATTGGATGGAGGGGAAGCACCTTAGCTGAGAGGGGTGACCTGGAGTTGGGTTTTCACAGTATTACAGATACAATTAATGCTACTAATCAACATACATATTACTGACCACCACTCTCAGCTGTTTCCTGATCCCATCTGTTACATAAGGTGTTGATGCCTTCACCTCCACTTCATGGTTACCCAGCTCCAGTGGTACAATGACAAAAGGCACAGTAGCAGAGGATTGAGGTGGCACAGTCACAACCACGCTGTAAATTTTCTGTACAGTTGCAATGCTGCAGAAGGCGGAGTTATAAGGTATGGTCACACGCACCTAGACACAAAATGTATAAATTAAAATTGTTACAGTTTTTAAAAGATGAAAAACAGCAGATCCCTGCAAAGCTAACAACTAGTACTCTTCTATTCCACTTTTCTACAGCTTTATGATTATTAGAGGCAGGGCCGGACTGGCCTACCGGGATACCGGGATATTTCCCGGTAGGCTGCCTGCCCTGGGCCGCTTTGCGGCTGCGGTGCTCCCCTTAATCCCCTTTCTTCTGCTCCTGTGATCACGGAGCTGGCCGAGTCTGTGTTCTGCGGCCACGCACCACAACACCCACCCAACACACCCCCAACACCACCCCACCCAAAAAACCCCAACAACCAACCACACCACCAACCCCCCCAAAAATTACAACCACAAAAACCCCCAAACAACACACCCAAAACAACCCCACACAACCCCAAAAACCAACCACAACACAAAAACCACCACCCAAACCAACCACCAACAAAAAACCACCCACCACCCCAACACCAACCAACCCCCCCACAAAACAACCAAAACAAAAACCAACCCCCCAACAACACCCACCCCCCAACCAACCAACAAAACAAACACACACCAAAACACCAACCCCACACCCCACCACCCCCACCCAAAAACCCCACCACCCACAACAAAACAATCCACCCCCAAAAACCCCAACCCAAACCACCAACAACCCCAACACCCCCCCCCCACACCAACCCAACACCCAAACCCCCAAACAAAACCAACCAACCCCCCACCAAAACCCCCCAAACAAAACAAACCACAACCCCCCCAACAACCAAACACCCCAACCAACCCACAACACACCACCAACCCCCCTTCATCAAAACCCCCCATACAACACCACCACCCAACCAACACCAAACAACCCAAACAAACACCAACACCAACACCCCACCAAAAACCCAAAACCCCACACCAACCACAAACCCCCCAACAACCCCCACACCAACCCCCCACCACCACACAACATCAAACCACAAACACCAACCAACCCCAACACCCAAACCCCAACACCCCCAACCCCACCACCACAACAAAACCAAAAACCCCACCAAAACACCACCAAACCAAAAACACCAAAACACCCACCACCAACCCCAACACAACCCAAACAACCAACCCAAACACCCCACACCCACCAACCCACACACCACCCCACACCACCAAACCCAAAAACCCCCCCAACCCAAACACCCAACCCACCAAAACAACCAACACACACCCAACCCCCCACAAAACCCCAAACCACCACACCCCCCCACCAACCCCCCAACACCCACACCCCAACCACCCAACAACCCCCACAACCAACCAACACCCCCACCCCCACCACCCCACACACCACCACAACCCCCCCACAAACACCCCCCCCACCACCCCCCCAAACCCCACACCCACCCCACCACCAAAACACAAAAACCCAAACCCCAACCCACCAACCCCACCCACACCCCCAAACCACCAAAACAACCAAACAACCCCCACCACCCCCCAACCCCCCACAAAAACCCACAAACCACCACCCCCACCCCAACCCACAACAAACAACCCACCAACCAACCCCCCCACCACCCCAACCACCCAACCAACACCCCCCACCCACCACCCAACACCCACCCACCACCCACACACCCCCCAACCAACCAAAAAACCAACCCACACCCCCCCCACCAACAACCCACCCAACCACAAACACCCCCACCAACACCACCCCCCCCCACACCACCAAACCACACCACACCCAAACCACCCACCCCCAAACCCCACACACCCACACACCCAACACCACCACGCTGGCCGAGTCTGTGTTCTGCGGCCACGCACCGCGCTGTAACACGGTCCCGCCCCCCTAGACCGGCTCATGTGATAGTAGAGAATCAGTGTTCCACCTATCACACGAGCCGGTCTATGGGGGCGGGGCCGTGTTACAGCGCGGTGCGCGGCCGCGGAACACAGACCCGGCCAGCTCCGAGATCACAGGAGGAGAGATGGCTGTGAGTACAGCCATATATGTGTGCCTGGATAGGGGGATCGGCAGGGGGGCGGCATAAAGAGCAAATGAGCTTTCTATATTCCTCCATGCAGCCGCTGAATGCTTGGAGGAGGGAGAGGAGGAGAATCAGCGGCTGCATGGAGGAACATAGAAAGCTCATCTCCTCTATATGCAGCCCCACTGCTTCTCCTCCTATCCAACTTCTTTTACTGCCCCCCCTTCTCCTTGTGCTCCCCCCAGTGCTCTCCTCCCCCACCACACTCTCTAGCCCCCCCCCCCCACAGTTCTCTCAATCCTTGTTCTTTCTGCCTCCCCTGCTCTCTAGCGCTCCCCATCCCTCTCCAGCCCCCCCCCCCTCCCCTGCTTCCCACCCACCACAGTGCTCTCCAGCCCCCCCCCCCCTGCTTCCCACCCACCACAGTGCTCTCCAGCCCCCCCCCCTGCTTCCCACCCACCACAGTGCTCTCCAGCCCCCCCCTGCTTCCCACCCACCACAGTGCTCTCCAGCCCCCCCCCCCTGCTTCCCACCCACCACAGTGCTCTCCCGCCCCCCCTGCTTCCCACCCACCACAGTGCTCTCCAGCCCCCCCCTGCTTCCCACCCCCCCCCCCACAGTGCTCTCCAGCTCTCCCCATCAGTCTCCAGCTCCCACCCCAGCAGTGCTCTTCACCCCCACAGTGCTCTCCAGCCCCCCGTGCTCCCCACCCCAACAGTGCTCTCCAGCCCCCCCCCCGTGCTCTCCACCCATGTTCTTTCTGCCCCCGGTGCTCTCCAGCTCTCCCCATGAGTCTCCAGCCCCCACCCCAGTGCTCTCCACCCCCCCACAGTGCTGTTCAGCCCCCCCGTGCTCCCCACCCCTGTTCTTTCTGCCCCCGGTGCTCTCCAGCCCCCCCCCCCCCCACAGTGCTGTCCAGCCCCCACGTGCTCCCCACCCCTGTTCTTTCTGCCCCCGGTGCTCTCCAGCTCCCACCCCAGTGCTCCCCACCCCCCACAGTGCTCTCTAGCCCCCCGTGCTCCCCACCCCCCACAGTGCTGTCCAGCCCCCCGTGCTTCCCACCCCTGTTCTTTCTGCCCCCGGTGCTCTCCAGCCCCCACCCCAGTGCTCTCCACCCCTGTTCTTTCTGCCCCCGGTGCTCTCCAGCCCCCCCCCACAGTGCTGTCCAGCCCCCCCGTGCTCCCCACCCTGTTCTTTCTGCCCCCGGTGCTCTCCAGCTCCCCCCACAGTGCTCTCCACCCCCCACAGTGCTCTCCAGCCCCCTGTGCTCCCCACCCCCCCCACAGTGCTGTCCAGCCCCCCCGTGCTTCCCACCCCTGTTCTTTCTGCCCCCGGTGCTCTCCAGCCCCCACCCCAGTGCTCTCCACCCCTGTTCTTTCTGCCCCCGGGGCTCTCCAGGCCCCACCCCAGTGCTCTCCAGCCCCCCCACAGTGCTGTCCAGCCCCCCCGTGCTCCCCACCCCTGTTCTTTCTGCCCCCGGTGCTCTCCAGCTCCCACCCCAGTGCTCCCCACCCCCCACAGTGCTCTCCAGCTCCCCACCCCCCACAGTGCTCTCCAGCCCCCTGTGCTTCCCACCCCTGTTCTTTCTGCCCCCGGTGCTCTCCAGCCCCCACCCCAGTGCTCTTCACCCCTGTTCTTTTTGGCTCCCCCACCAGTGCTCTCTTAAGCTCCCCCCCAGCACTCTCTCTCTCTCTCTATATATATATATATATAAAGCCCTATGTGATTTCATATCTGTCTTATCTATATATAATATACTCTTCAAATGTGCTTTAAAATGTATGGTTTTCCCTTTCATGAACCAGGAAATAATGACGTTATGCTGTTTTGCGCTGGTATAATAATGCTGTGGGGCTGGTATGAAATTTTTTCCAGGGCTGGATTTTATTCCCAGTCCGGCCCTGATTAGAGGTCACTTTTCCCTCTGCACTTAGGACACGGTAGTAACAGAGACTGGCAGATAAAACTACAGAGTGCAAAGGTGAAACAGCCATCCAACACACCCAGATATGTAGATGATCTTTTAGCAAGGAGAGCTAGCCCTTCCCTACTCTGTGAAAATAATTCCATGTCCTCCGTGAAGAGGATTTGCTAGTGACTCCAACCTTTCATGCTCTATCCAAAGTTGAATAAAAGTTTTGGATAGATTTGGACCTTTAGAATACAGATGTGATGATCTCAGATAGCCCAGGAGCATGCAAAAGATTGGCACTGGTCTTTGCCAGCTGGTCGGAAGACAGGCTCTCACAGCATGGATGTTGGTTCTGGGGTTACCAGATCTTTGCCAATGGTTAATGTAATGATTCCAAATAGCTCATAGACCAGGGGCCAGCTGAAGAGCAACAAAGGGCACTAGGGCAACGAGCTGGCTGGAAAACAGGCTCTCAGCATGGATGCTAGTTCTCAGGTTACCATTTCTTCTCCAGGGCCATGAATGGTGATGATCCTATATAGCCCAGGAACCAGGTTAGAATGGAGGAGTGGGGAAGGACACTAGTATTTATTAGCAGTTGGAAGACAGGCTGTCAGCATGGATGCTAGTTCCATGGCTACCAGGTCTTTGCCAGATGCTTGATGGTGTGGATGAAACTTTGCTGTTAGCAACCCTAAACAGCAAACCATAAGATTACCTCGATGGTGGGCAGGATGTAGTTTACACAGGGTTAACTCAGAGGGTAGTCAGGGACAGGCTAGAGGTCAGTAAACTGGGGCGACAGAGCAGAGTGAGACACCAAGGTGCAAGACTTACCAGATCTTTGCCAATGGTTAATGTAATGATTCCAAATAGCTCATAGACCAGGGGCCAGCTGAAGAGCAACAAAGGGCACTAGGGCAACGAGCTGGCTGGAAAACAGGCTCTCAGCATGGATGCTAGTTCTCAGGTTACCATTTCTTCTCCAGGGCCATGAATGGTGATGATCCTATATAGCCCAGGAACCAGGTTAGAATGGAGGAGTGGGGAAGGACACTAGTATTTATTAGCAGTTGGAAGACAGGCTGTCAGCATGGATGCTAGTTCCATGGCTACCAGGTCTTTGCCAGATGCTTGATGGTGTGGATGAAACTTTGCTGTTAGCAACCCTAAACAGCAAGCCATAGGATTACCTCGATGGTGTGCAGGATGTAGTTTACACAGGGTTAACTCAGAGGGTAGTCAGGGACAGGCCAGAGGTCAGTAAACTGGGGCGACAGAGCAGAGTGAGACACCAAGGTGCAAGACTGAGAATGCAGGGGGCCTGCCCTAAGTGTCCGTTACCTAAAATTAAGTGTTGCATCTAGATTGTAATCAGCCTGGTGCGGTTAGTCATTTGGGAGGGGCTTCATGGGGAGTTTTGGGAGGAGAGAAAAAAGAACTTCAGACATCTGGTAAGAAAACATGGGGAAGATCATTGACATCCGCCCACCCACCCTACATCGGTGTGGTTCATCTTATGTATGTTGTTTCATGCTATTACGGTTGGGGTCTTTGGAGGCAGTTTAAACAAACTCTGTGCTTATCAGATTAGGGACCCATCTAAGGTATGGAGTCCCTGGTGGAATGCCAGTTATGGTGGATTAACTGGTAAGTTAAAGTGTGGTATCTGCTGAATGTGGTTCATCCCGAGCCTGTGTGGTGCGGCTAGGGACCGTGTAAGATACGAAATGTATAATTGATAACCTTCATTTTCTTGTGTTTGTTTATTATTTTTGGTTTCCTGTTTTAAACAAGGTTTTTGTTAAGTTTTGTTATTGTTTTAATAAAGGGGCAGAGACGGACATTTTTTACTCCAACATTGGTGTCAATGTTTTTTTCTTGTAAGCTTAAATTGGGGTAAAAGAGGGGGATAGGGTAGCAGTTAGCGTTTAAGGGTCAGGATTGCATCTGAGGTACATTAGTCAAGTTAAAATGCAAGTCCACTTATAAGGGTGGCTAATAGGGTCAGATCTAGAGGGGTGCTGGGCTGTGCCCCCCCCCCCCAGATTTTATCTGTGCCCCCATGTCTCTGAGAGTGCATTAGCCAGTCTGATGCAGACAGTTGATGTAAGGAGGCACTCTGATGGGGACAATCCATGTAAGGGGGCACTCTGACGGGGATAACTGATCATGTGTAAGGGGGCACTCTGTTGGGGACAATAGATGTAAGGAGGTACTCTGATGGGGACACTGATGTAAGGGGGCACTCTGATGGGTACACCTGATGTAAGGGGGCTCTCTGATGGGGACACCTAATGTAAGGGGGCACTCTGATGGAGACACCTGATCTAAGGGGGCACTCTGATGGAGACACCTGATGTAAGTAGGCATTCTGATGGAGACACCTGATGTAATGGGGCATTTGGTGGGGATACTAATGTAAGGGGGCACTCTGATGGGGACACCTGATGTTACAGGGGCTCTTTGATGGAGACTCCTGATCTAAGCGGCCACTCTGAGGGGGACACTTGATATAAGCGGGCACTCTGATAGGGACCCTGATTTAAGGGAGGACCCTGATCTAAGGGGGCACTCTGATGGGGATCCTGATCTAAGGGGGCACTCTGATGGGGACCCTGATCTAAGGGGGCACTCTGATGGGGACCCTGACCTAAGGGAGCCCTCTGATGGGGACCCTGACCTAAGGGAGCCCTCTGATGGGGACCCTGACCTAAGGGGGCCCTCTGATGGGGACCCTGAACTAAGGGGGCCCTCTGATGGGGACCCTGACCTAAGGGGGCACTCTGATGGGGACCCTGACCTAAGGGGGCACTCTGATGGGAACCCGGACCTAAAGGAGCACTCTGCTAGGGACCCTGACATAAGGGGGCACTCTGATGGGGACCCCGATGTAAGGGGGCATTCTGATGGGGACAGCTGACATAAGAGGGCACTCTGATAGGGACACCTGATATAAGGGGCACAGATTATTTTTAATTATCCTAATAAAATGATATCCTAACACATGCTGGTGTTTCCCAGGTTGTGACACCATGTGACAATTTTTCAGTGATTTACACACACAGTTTTGACATTATGCCCCCTGACTTTTTTATTGCACCCCTAGATCAGATAGGCTAAATCCAGCCCTGGTGACCAATCCACAAGCACTTTTTACTGACAAAACCGTGAGAATTTCCTAACAAAGCACATTTCTTCGCAACTTAAAACATGATAGAAACTCCTATTGTAAACTACACCAATCAATTTTTAACCCCTTCCTGCCCAACCCAGAGCACTGTTGTTCTGGGAGGACATCATATGACGTCCTCCCAGGATCGCGTTGTGCTCTGGCACAATCTGTCACCCGCCATGTCCACTGGACACAGCCAATGACAGATCACCGACCTACTGCCGGTACCATGTAATCGCTGTGGCCAATCACAGCAGATGGCCTAAAAGTTGTACACAATGAAATGTTTTGATTTATGCCTTTCACCGTGTACTATTGTGATGAGCTCTGTGATTGGTCACAGTCATCACATGGTACAGACAGGAAAAATAACATCACGTGTAACATTTGATTAGGTGTTGCTAATTACTGCTAATCACAATAGTAAACACTGAATGAGTAGTTTTCATTCAGAAAAAATGGTTGCTTATAACTGTAAAATTCAGTTACCGTATAAGCAATCATAGTGTGTAACAAAAAAAAATTCTGATGACCTGCCCAGAGTAGTACAGTGTTATTGTGGTAACACTGTATTGCTCTGGTCACTGTATGCAAAAAAGAAAAAAAAAAATTATAAAAAAATAAACTAATATTTAAAACATTGAAAAAAATGTTGTCCCTGATCACCGCTGATGACGCTGTACTGCACTGGTGGCAGCATGTAAAAATGTTTTAAAAATTGTAAAGAATAATTTCTTAATTTTCCCAAAAATTATGACAAAAAATTACAACTTCAAAAAACTCACCATGCTTCTTACTAAATACCTTGGACTGTCTACTTTCCAAAAAGGGGTCATTTGGGTTATATTTGTACTGTCCTGGCATTTTCGGGTCTCAAGATATACAGTATACACCATCATTTGTGAACTGTATAGACTAAATAATATACACTGATTTGGGTTATTTTCACCAAAGAAATGTGCAGTATACAGTTTGGCATAAATTTATTGAGAAACATTGTTTATTTGCAAAATTTTATAACGGAAACAGACTTTTTTATTTTATTTTTTTTTTAATTTCCATCTTTTTCATTTATTTAGCAAAAAATAAAAACCCAGTGGTGATTAAATACCACCAAAATAAAGCTCTATTTGTGTGAAAAAAATAATAAAAATTTCTTATGGCTACGTGCAATTGTCATTCAAAGTGTGACAGTACTGAAAGATAAAAATTGGCTTGGGGAGGAAGGAGGTAAAAAGTGCCCAGTATTGAAAAATATAGAGTCCATAAACTATGGTATATATCTGAAAATGTATCAATCTCATTTCAAGAGGTCGAAAATGTAAGAACAGTGCAAATGCCCCCAAATGACCCCTTTTTGTAAAGTAGACAGTCCAAGGTATTTAGTAAGAGGCATGGCAAGTTTTTTGAAGTTGTAATTTTTTGCCACAATTAATTGAAATATTAAGAAATAAAAACAATTTTTTTCTCACACATTGTGACCAGAGTAATAGTGTTACCATAGTAACACTTTACTATTCTGGGGAAATGATTAGGATTTTTTTTTTTTTTACAGCAGCATTCTTTACAGCAGTGAATTTTCTTGCGATAAGCAAACATTTCACGAAATGGAATCAATTTATTCAGTTTGTTTTGTCGTGATTAGCTGTGATTGGTCAGAGATAATCACATGGTACAGATGGTCTGGGATTGGCCCTGTCTGTACCATGTGATCACTGTGACAAATCACAACTAGCCACACAATTGGTGCTTGCTGTACCATGTACTTGTATGACAAAGTATCCTGTTCTCTTTCTATTGCTTCCTTTGTGTGAATTTCCTGGTGTTCTTGCCAGTCCCCTTGCTTTTCTGTTAAAAACTGACCACACTAAACAGCAGAGCACACCATGGTCAGTTCTCTAGCAATGCTGGGAACTCTGTATGCTCTACTCCAATGATCAGACTTGTCCTGACATATCCCCCCCCCCCCCCCCCCCCCCCCTGCGCAGCCATTCACTGGGAAGCTCAGTGTGCTGTTGCTTCTCTTCCCCCAGCTCTTATGCAGGTGAGAACAGAAGGAAAGGAATGTGATCATTTATAAAAAAGGGAATAAAAGTTATTTCTAAGTTTTTTGTTTATATCTATACACAACTGTTTTGCCTTTCATTTCTATTTTAAACTAAATGGGTTGTTTTACAAGCTGATCATTTACATTTTTTTTTAAATAACAAACATGTCATACTTACCTCCACTGTGCAGGTCGTTTTGCACACAGTGACCCCAATCCTCAAATTCTGGGGTCCCCCGGCAGCGCTGGTAGCTCTTCCCCACATCGAGTGTCCACGTTGGAGAAGGCTTTCCTAAGGTGGACACCCATGCGGGCGCACTCCCGAGTCCTGCATCTGTGTACATTCACACAGAATGCTGGACTCTGCCCCACCCCCCAGCACCCGTGTCATTGGATTTGATTGAAAGCAGCGTGAGCCAATGGCTGTGCTGCTATCAATCTATCCAATCAAGAGCCGAGACAATGAGCAGAGAGAAAGATCATGTCTCCGCCGAGGGAACGAACGGGCTCAGGTGAGTAAAACGGGGGGCTGAGGGGCCAGTCAGTGTCAGAAGTTTTTTCACCATAATGCATTATGGTGCATTAAGGTGAAAAAACACGAGGGTTTACAACCCCTTTAACTTCCTGTTATGGGGTGACAATGCTTTGACCCAGTCTCCGAATTGCTCCTGCATTGTCACCCCATCTCATGTGCTTCCAGAAGCAAGATGCAAAAAAGGCTAAAAAAAAAAAAAAAAAAGTAAGTAATAATTGTACTGTTTGTTCTAAATAAAAAAGAAAAGCTGCAATTGTTTATTGTACACAGTTCTTTAGCAATTTAAATATCGTCCAGTTAGGGTTTACATCTACTTTAATGAAGTCAAACCAAAGATAAACGATAATTACAAAATTAAAGTCTATTACCTGATTTAAAAAGGGCAGTACTAAAAAACAACAGAAAGGACATCAGAAACAGGGTTAGCAAAAAGTGCATAAATGTTTTTTTCAGACGCAAGTGAAAATCTTATATTCTGCTCATATACTGTAACTTTCTTAAACTCTGTTTCACTTCTGCCATAGCAAAGGAGATATCTGTGGTGTTAAACAAGTCTTCTAGAGTTTTGATTAAAAGTATAACTAAAGGCAAAACTTTTTTTTTCGTTTTGGATAGAATGTAGAGGATTTGAACAGTTGTCATTTTTTTTTTTGTCTTTGTTTTTTTATTATATATTTAAACCTTTTTTTATAACTTTCGATAATTAGCATACATCAAAAAAAAAAAAAAAAAAAAAACACTTTTTAACAAAGCATTAAGGGCCTAAGCAATAAAAATGTTGTTGTCATTTTGTGAAAACAGTGAAAATATTGAAACATGCTCACATGGTTAATCCAGAGATGTAAATAACTCAGGAGGGTGGGAAGCTGGGAGAGAGAGAACAGGAACATTCTTTCCCACTCTCCACCCCCCTTCGTCCCCCCTTTCACCCCCCCCCCCTTTTCTAACATGCTCATTTTAATTAATTTATAAACTAATGTACTCTTGGCCTGTCTTTATGGGGAAAAAAAAGGGTCTGAGAGGAAGAGACTCCCCTTACAACCAGACAAAGGGGGCTGCTTCCAAAGGTAGGGGGCCCAAAGCCTAGCTCATCCTATGTCACCCTCTTACTAGGGCAATTATGATACCTAGGTGCTTGGCGTAAATTTTGTTTGGTAAAATGTTAAACGTCCAAGTGCAATTCGTCCTGATAAAGAGTTGAGCCGGTGAATTCTACCCAACTAGGCCACATATTATGGAATTTCTCCTCTTGGTTATGTACTGTGGCTGTCAATTGTTCCATCCTATAAATTTTGTTAACTCTTTAAAACCACATCCTTACCGATGGGGGTGTAGTAGACTTCCACAGGGCTGGGACACGCTGCTACCAAGAGTTGAGCTGTGAGAGAGGACTTGTAGTGCCTCAGTGGCACCTCATTTACATGCAAAAATCTGACGGGGTTACAACCCTCCCTTACTCTATCCAAAATGAAAAAAAAAGTTTTGCCCATAGTTCCACTTTAAGAGCTAAAAAGAATAAAATTTATTTAATTCCACACTACCTTTAAAGTTTCATCGTTAAGATTGACAACAACAGCTCGAAGTTCTACTTCTTCATTTTGTGATACAGAATACGGCAGTTTCAGGTCAATAAAAAACATATTCTTAGTGTTGATTTCATATGGCTCAGCCACACAAATACCTGCAGACAGGACAAATAAGATAACATAAATAATATACAGTGTTAATCAGGAACTACACATATCCTAAATCTTAAAGTGGTTCTAAGGGCTGAAGGCTTTCTACCTTCATGCATTCTATGCATAAGAGTGAAAAACTGTCCCCAGCCCCCCCCCCCCCCCAAATACTTACCTGAGCTCCCTCTCAATTCAGCGATGTGCATGAGAGCATCGCCTCTTCGGGGACTCTCCCACCTCAATGGCTGGCACAGCGGTGGGAACCATTGTCAATCACAGCCAGTGAGTCAATGAGGAGAGAGAGGGGGTGGGGCCAGGTCACGGCTCCATGTCTCAATGGACATGCAGAGCAGCGGCTCAGGAGCACATCTGCTTGGGTGCCCCTATAGCAAGCTGCTTGCTCTGGGGGCACTCGACAGGTGGGAGGGGCCAGGAGCACCAGCAGGGGACTCGAAAAGAGGAGGATCAGGGCTGCTCTGTGCAAAAGCACTGAACAGAGCAGATGAATGTGACATGTTTTTTTTTTTTTTTTTTTTTTTTTGCCTTTAATATCACTTTAAAATCACACATATTCTACATGAGTAAATACTATCCAATTCTAAATCACACACACATCCCACGTGAGGGAACTTCATTGTATCTTAAATCACACTAATCTACATGAGCTAATTAGATCCTGATTCCCACAAATACAACATTAGGAAACACAACCCTCATCCTAAAGCATACACATATCACACACATCTTACATAGGGAAACACCATCCTCTTGGATGAATTTAATTCTCTGAGACAAAAAATGTATTGCTATATATGTTTTTTTTTTCAAAGATTTTAATTTTGATTAGGCATAGAATAAGTTCACTTTGAGAAAAGTAATATGTTTGGTCTACCCAAGTAAACATCATTCCAGTGGTGTTAAGCACACCCATTCTACACGAGAAAACATCATCCTATCTAAAATCACACCCATCTTACATGAGAAAACACAATCCCATCATAAATCATACCCATCTTACATGAGAATATACCATGCCAAAATCACACCCTTCCTATATGAGAAGACACCATCCCATCCTAATTTATATCAATCTTCCATGAGGAAACACCATCCTGTCCTAAATAACATCCATCCTACCTGAAGAAACACTTTCCCATCCTAAATCACATCCATCTTACTTAAGAAAATAATATCCTTATCCTAAATCACATCAATCTTACATGGAGAAACACCATACTGTCCTATATCATCCCTATCCTACATGAGGAAACACCCTACCAAATCCTAATTCACACCCATCCTACATGCGGAAACACCATTCCCACACTAATTCACAACCATCCTACATGAGGAAACACTTTCCCATCCTAAATCACGCCCATCCTACATGGGGAAACACCATTCCCACACTAATTCACAACCATCCTAAATGAGGAAAGACCTTCCCATCCTAAATCACACTCATCCTACATGAGGAAACACCACCCAATCCTAAATCACATCCACCCTACATAAGAAAATAACATCTCTATCCTAAGTCACACCCATCCTATATGAGGAAACACCATCCCATCCTAATTCACACCCATACTACATGAGGAAACACCATCCCATCCTAAATCACAACCATACTACATGAGGAAACACCATCACATCCTAAATCACACCCATACTACATGAGGAAACACCATTCCCATCCTAAATCACACCCATCCTACATGAGGAAACACTTTCCCATCCTAAATCACGCACATCCTACATGGGGAAACACCATTCCCACACTAATTCACAACCATCCTAAATGAGGAAAGACCTTCCCATCCTAAATCACACTCATCCTACATGAGGAAACACCACCCAATCCTAAATCACATCCACCCTACATAAGAAAATAACATCTCTATCCTAAGTCACACCCATCCTACATGAGGAAACACCATCCCATCCTAATTCACACCCATACTACATGAGGAAACACCATCCCATCCTAAATCACACCCATACTACATGAGGAAACACCATCCCATCCTAATTCACACCCATACTACATGAGGAAACACCATCCCATCCTAAATCACAACTATACTACATGAGGAAACACCATTCCCATCCTAAATCACACCCATCCTACATAAGAAAATAATATCCCTATCCTAAATCACATCAGTCTTACATGGGGAAAACACTATAC
Source organism: Lithobates sylvaticus (assembly GCA_028564925.1). Classification (NCBI taxonomy): domain Eukaryota; kingdom Metazoa; phylum Chordata; class Amphibia; order Anura; family Ranidae; genus Lithobates; species Lithobates sylvaticus. The sequence goes on from CM053029.1 coordinate 71,582,749, forward strand.
TGTCCTATATCATACCCATCCAACATGAGGAAACACCCTACCGAACCATTAGCTGTGAGTGCTGATTGGATGCTGGTTTTCAAGCATGACTGTTCAACAGAAGTCGGTTGTGAGAACAGACAGCTGTGCACACGGGCCAAATGTCATCCGGTTCCAGCTGAACTGGTTGATTTATGTCCCGTGTGTACTAGGCTTTACATGAGGAAACACCATCCCATCCTAATTCATACCCATACTATATGAGGAAACACCATCACATCCTAATTCACACCCATACTATATGAGGAAACACCATCCCATCCTAATTCATACCCATACTATATGAGGAAACACCATCACATCCTAATTCACACCCATACTACATGAGGAAAAACCATCCCATCCTAAATCACACCCATCCTACATGAGGAAACTCCATCACATCCTAAATCACACCCATACTATATGAGGAAACACCATCCACATCCTAATTTACACCCATACTACATGAGGAAACACCATCCCATCCTAAATCACACCCATACTACATGAGGAAACACCAACTCCATCACATCCTAAATCACACCCATACTACATGAGGAAACACCATCCACATCCTAATTCATACCCATACTATATGAGGAAACTCCATCACATCCTAATTCATACCCATACTATATGAGGAAACACCATCACATCCTAATTCACACCCATACTACATGAGGAAACACCATCCCATCCTAAATCACACCCACCCTACATGAGGAAACTCCATCACATCCTAAATCACACCCATACTACATGAGGAAACACCATCCACATCCTAATTCACACCCATACTACATGAGGAAACACCATCCCATCCTAAATCACACCCATACTACATGAGGGAACACCATCACATCCTAATTCACACCCATACTACATGAGGAAACTCCATCCACATCCTAATTTACACCCATACTACATGAGGAAACACCATCCCATCCTAAATCACACCCATACTACATGAGGAAACACCATCACATCCTAATTCATACCCATACTATATGAGGAAACACCATCACATCATAATTCATACCCATACTATATGAGGAAACACCATCACATCCTAATTCACACCCATACTACATGAGGAAACACCATCCCATCCTAAATCACACCCACCCTACATGAGGAAACTCCATCACATCCTAAATCACACCCATACTACATGAGGAAACACCATCCACATCCTAATTCACACCCATACTACATGAGGAAACACCATCCCATCCTAAATCACACCCATACTACATGAGGAAACACCATCACATCCTAATTCACACCCATACTACATGAGGAAACTCCATCACATCCTAATTCACACCCATACTACATGAGGAAACACCATCCCATTCTAATTCGCACTAATCCTACATAAGAAAACACCATCACATCCTAATTCGCACCCATCCTACATGAGGAAACACCATCCACATCCTAATTCACACCCATACTACATGAGGAAACACCATCCCATCCTAAATCACACCCATACTACATGAGGAAACACCATCCCATCCTAAGTCACAACCATACTACATGAGGAAACACCATCACATCCTAATTCACACCCATACTACATGAGGAAACACAATCCCATCCTAACTCGCACTCATCCTATATAAGAAAATGCCTTCCCATCCTAATTCACACCCATCCTACATGAGGAAACATTATACCATGCATTGTAAGTTGATACAGAGGTCCCCTTAATTCATTAAGCACAGATAAAAGTAAACAAAGTCTGAAATAAAAACAATTTTCAACATTATTTTTAAAGAATGTATGACTGAAAACCTTCGGTAGTGCTAATATGTAATTTTTCTGGGATATAAAAGCTTACCATTGTCTTCAGAAAAGCTCACAGCCAAAACCTCCCATGTAGTGATTGTATCTTTCAGAAAAATCCTGAGGATTTTAGATGAAACCCTGTTTTAGAAGTAAAGCTTGATTAGGACAATACTTTTTGCAACTCTGTTTTTAATATTTATTTTTATCATATTATTTTTATAAAATTATAATTTTTTTCATATTATTATTTTTATCATATTACTATTTATAAGTGTTTTTTTCCCCTTACAAATGGGAAATATAGCAGATTGCGGTTTAAAATGTGGGTAAATCCTAATGTATCACTTTTATTATGTAGCACTACCGCTGTAGGAGTCGCTGATATCTGGGTCCCCACTGCTGTACAGCCAGTCACACAGCATTTTCTTCATTCGCTCAAATGCAAAAAAACGGTCCTTGGCTTGTTTTTGTTTTCCTGGTGCCTCCATGGCAGCATACCAATGGTTGGTTGCCCTGCCCCCAACCAACCCACAGGACCACTTCAAACTCTAGAAATAGGAGAGTTGCGCCCCCTGTCAGTATTCTTTTCTCTGTCCTCATACCTGCAGGATCACGGCCAGCCCTTCCTCACCGCTCTATGGTGCAACCATTGCAGGTTAATGCTCTCCTGCAGCATGGAGTCCCATGGCTTGGGTTGCTAAAGGCACCAGATAAGTATGGGAAACCCGTTTTTCTGTGGATCTTTTTAGGGTTAGGGATCAACAGGAGCCGCTTATCTTTCTCCTCTATATACCCCCGCATTGTATCACACAAAGGCATGTCTACATACAGTTCCCCCTGGGGGGGTCGAGTTATAGCAGCATTGGGGAAGCATCTTCCCCTCCTCAGCGTCTCCCTGTATGTGCGGCGCTTCGCGCGCGCCGCTCCGCTCTGTTTTCTCGGCGGAAGGCGGAGCCGCGGCGTGACGTCGACGGCGCATGCGCAGTAGCTACTCTGAAGCCGTCGGCGGCCATCTTGGTACTCCCTAAGCGCTCTCAGTATAAAAGGAGAGCACAGCTTCAGTCTGGTGTCAGCTACATAAGGGAACACACCTCAAGCACTCTCTCTCCTGCTGTCCAGCCTGTTTCTCCCTGGATATGGAACCAAGCCAAGGTACTGGAAGGGGCAATATACTTTTCCCCCCTTTTTCTTCTGATCTTATATTTGGAAGTTTTGACAATTTGATGTTTATTTTTATACTTCACATTAGTCCAACTAAGTACCTCTCCTACCTTTATTCTTAGCTGCCCATAGCAATTTAACACTGCATCAAAAAGATCCTCAACATACCACTAGGTAAGGGCTGCAACAGTTAGGTAAGGTTTTTAAAAGAGCACTTTTCAAAATAAACGGGTCTAAAAAAACTTTCCTTTTTTTTTTCTCTCTCCTCTTCCCTCTTCTCTCTCCCTCTCGCTCTCTTACTCAGCCCGCATCACGGATCATCCCGCCGGTCATCCCACAGGGGGTCCCAAGATAGGAGGTCGGGGGGGCATAGAAGTTCGGGTCACTCCCACTCCTCATCAGCCCATGCCTCTCGCAGTGGCCAAAGGTCACCCCGACATTCCACAGACAGACATGTTTCGTCACAAAGATCAGGGTATCCAGGTCAGAAAGCCTGCTGGGTATGTGGAAAACAAGCCCTCCCAGACAAACTGGTATGTGCCCAATGCCTCCGAGAAGCCGCAGGAGACAAAGAGAAAGACAAACAGGAATCCATGGATTCCATCAAACAGCTAATAAAGGATTCTATCCGCGAGCTAGCGGTAAGTCAAGACCAGGCTGCTCCATCTTCAGGTGAATCAGTGATTACCCCCACCCCACACCATGACCCTGAAGCACTATCTGAGGAGGAAACAGAATTGGTGGAGGAGAACCCATCATCTTTTGATTTCGCTCTAGTGGAACCCTTTATTAATGCTGTAAAAGATGCGATCCAGTGGGAGGAGGACCCAGAGCCTCCGGACAAATCCAAAAAATATTTTCCGCACCTGAAAAGAAAATTGTCAACCTTCCCCCTGATGGAGGAGATCAAGGAGGTAATAACAGACGAATGGCAGAAGGTAGATAAAAGGCCGTTGGCCTATAACCGTTTTTCAAAATTGTACCCCTTTTCAGAAGCAGACGCACAATTGTTTGATGCTGTCCCGATGGTAGACGCCTCAATTATGAGAGGATTAGCCAGGAATACAACACTCCCCTTGGAAGACGCTGTCTCCTTTAAGGACGTCCTGGATCGAAGAATAGATTCAGACCTGAAAAAATCCTACCAGGCAACGGGGGGGGGGGGGGGGGGGCATGCAAACCAGCAGTCGCCCTAACCTCTATTTCCAGGGCCACAAGAGTATGGTCAGACAACATTCAAACAGCCCTCAGACAAGGTGTGGACGTGGAGGAAATCATTAAAGCGCTGGATGAGCTGTAATTAGCCTCAGACTTCATGGCGGAAGCCGCCATTGACATTATAAAGTGTTCCTCCAGGGCCATGTTATATTCTTTTACGGCCAGAAGGGCATTGTGGCTTAAACCATGGGCAGCTGACCCCACCTCTAAACAATCATGGTGCCGTATCCCGTACAACGAAAAAGCATTATTTGGCGACAAGATGGATGCAGCAATCACCCGGGTCATGGGGGGGAAGAGTGGCTTAATTCCCCAAGACAGAAGCAGGAGAAAGAGGTTTGTGTCGCGCCCGACGAATCAGAGAGCAAAAGATTCCAGATCCTACCGCCCAGGTAGGGAGTATAGGAGAGGCTGGAAAGGGTCACAGGCAACTTTCCTGAAGTCGGGAAAACCCAAGGCCTCAACTTCCACGACTGAGGGCCAGAAGTCCTTTTGACTCTCTCCCCACCCAGACAGGGCTGGTAGGTGCTCGACTCGGAGCATTCGCCCAGGTTTGGGTGGAAAACTGTACAGATCAGTGGGCCGTATCCACGGTCCAGCTGGGTCATCATTGGAGGTTCAAAAGACACCCCCCACGCCTATCTTTTCAGCCCACCAAAATTCCGACCTCCACGGAAAGGGAAGCTCTTCGGCAGTATGTGCAAGCTTTGGTGCTTCAGCAAGCCGTGGTACCAGTCCCAGCTTCGGAAGAACACTTGGGGTTCTATTCCCCGATCTTCCTGGTCCCCAAAAAATCAGGCAGATGGAGACCGGTACTGGATCTCAAAAAATTAAACAGATACATCCAGATAGAACATTTCAAAATGGAATCACTAAATACTGTGATTCTGTCAGTTCAGCCGGGGGATTGGATGGCCTCTATAGATCTCCAAGATGCCTATCTCCACATTCCGGTCCAGAAGCAATTTCAACCCTTCCTGCGCTTCAAAATAGGGGACTTACGCCTCCAGTTTCGATGTCTCCTTTGGGATCTCGACAGCTCCGAGGACTTTTACCAAAGTATTGGTGGCGATTCTAGCTCCCCTACGGGAAGAGGGGATCCGAGTGTTGCACTACTTGGACGATATACTAATATTGTCTCAACACAGAGAGAGCCTGGAAGAACATATGCAAAAGGTCCTGAACACATTAGGCAGGTTTGGATGGCTGGTGAACCATTCCAAAAGTCAGCTGATTCCCACCCAGAGGATGGTATATTTAGGGGCTTTCTTCAACACCCCCGAAAGTGCAGTATCGCTACCATCAGGGAAAGTGCCGGCTCTAATAGCCAAGGTAAAAAGGATGCTAGCAGGCCATCGCATACCTGTATCAGATTGACTGAGCCTGCTGGGGTCCCTATCCTCTTGTATCCCCATGGTCAAGTGGGCCAGATGGCACCTGCGGGGATTCCAAATAGGATTCCTATCACAGTGGAAGTCCAGTCTTTGGTGGTGGACGAGAATGGCCAATCTTCAGGTACACTGCTCCCTAGGGCCCACCCCGTAGACCGTCCTCACGTCAGATGCAAGTCAAGTGGGCTGGGGAGCACACGTGCAGAGTCAACTAGTTCAGGGAAGATGGCAATCCAAGCCAGTCAATGTTCTGTCCAACATTCTAGAAGTAAGGGCGGCATGGATGGCATTACAGAACCTGGCCCCCCTATCTCAGGGGAAAATCCATACTTCTACGGATGGACAACAAGGCGGCGGTAGCCTACGTCCAAAACCAGGGGGGAACACACAGCAAATCCCTTCTCAGCGAGGTGGCACCCATCCTGAACTGGGCCGAGAAGAACTTAGTCGACCTACGGGCTTCTTACATTCCAGGGCCTGAGAACCAGCTAGCCGATCAGTTGTCAAGAACCTTTGTCGACAACAACGAGTGGTCTCTCAGTCAGGAAATTTTCTGGTGGATATGCCAACAGTGGGGCACTCCCCAAATAGATCTCTTCGCCTCTCCCCTCAATGCGAAAACACCCCGATTTTTCTCGAGGTTCCCATCACTAGGAACAGCGGGGGTGGACACCCTGATTCAACCTTGGGACTTCCGGAAGGGGTATGCGTTCCCGCCAACTCCCCTGATATTGAGGTTTCTCCAGAGGCTGACGTCAGAGAAGGTCACAGTTCTGGCAGTAATCCCATACTGGCCCAAAAGACCATGGTTCGCGCTACTAGTCAAATTGGCCATGTGCAAGCCGATCCGTCTTCCTTACAGGAACAACCTGCTGTCACAGGGCGACCTCTCTCACCAACACCCAGAAATCCTGGATCTGAGGGTATGGAGATTGAGCGGGAAAGGCTGGACAAGCAAGGGTGTACACCTAGTGTCATCTAAACTCTGTTGCAGGCTAGAAAGGCTACCACCAACTCCACATACTACAGAATATGGAGGAAATTTACAGAAATGGCTGAAGCTAATCAGTTTGACCCCCTGGAGCCGGGGGTACAGAATATTCTCCTGTTTCTGCAGGCCGGTTTAGATTTAGGTCTAGGCCTAAACACCTTGAAAGTTCAAGTCTCAGCCCTCTCAGCTCTGACAGATACACGCTGGGCGCTGAACCCTTTAGTGGAACGCTTCTTAAAAGTGGTACTAAGGCGTCGGCCCCCCAGAAAGACTCTGTATCCAAAATGGGACCTAACAATAGTACTCAATGTTTTATCAAGCCCTCCTTTCGCCCCCACGGAAGAATGCTCTCTGGAGGATATCACCATGAAAACGGTATTCCTAATCGCCATCACCTCGGGGCGCAGGATATCGGAAATCCAAGCCCTAGGGGCTCAAGAACCTTACACCACCTTTTTCCCGGATAGGGTGGTCTTGCAACCCATCCATCAGTTCGTCCCGAAGGTACCTTCAATCTATCACCTCAGTCACGAATGGGTTCTACCAACTTTCGAGGAGGAACCATCCTCCACAAAGCTTCATGAGCTAGACGTAGCCAGATCCCTGAAACACTACTTGCTGTTAACACAACGGTTCCGGAAAGATCAAAGGCTGTTTATCATCAGCAAAGGCGCAAAGAAGGGGAAAGCGGCATCAAAGACAACCCTGGCAAGCTGGATTGTGAAGTTAATACAAAGGGCATACTGGGCTAGTGGTCTTCCTGCTCCAAATGCGGTCAATGCACATTCAACACGGGGGATGGCCGCCTCTTGGGCAGCTTTGGAACGGGTCTCCCCAGAGATGATCTGTCGGGCAGCCAGCTGGTCATCATTCAACACTTTCATGTCCCACTATAGTGTGGACCCAGCAGCTCTCACTTCCCGAGATTTTGGGAAAAAAAAACTTGCAACTTTCTGTACTGTAGTTGTTATTAAAATTATTATTGCAGTACCCTCCCTGTAAGCGAGTTATTAACCATTGGTATGCTGCCATGGAGGCACCAGGAAAACGGAAAATTGAATACTTACCTTCCGTAATTTTCCTTTCCTGGTGCCTACCCATGGCAGCATACACCCTCCCTTCAATAATCCTTAAGAGGTTTGGAGGCTAGTTACAAGAATACTGACAGGGGGCGCAACTCTCCTATTTCTAGAGTTTGAAGTGGTCCTGTGGGTTGGTTGGGGGCGGGGCAACCAACCATTGGTATACAGTAGGATAAAGCTGCGCCAATATAGGAAATTAATAAACATATAAAACATATAAATTGCAAACCATCAGATTGATTAGATGGAAAAAACTGGTCTCATACAGAACAGTCCAGACAAAGGTAAGTTAATCCAAAAAAAAGTCAATCTAAACATCAGGCATGGGATAGGTTAAATCCACCGATCAAACGTATTTAAATTGACACCCCGGTGCTCGTGCTACAATTCATCCACTGTGACATGTATGCAAACGGTGCTTCATCCCGACCACCTGATGAATGGGAGGCTTACCAGAAAATGAAAATAATAAGGCGTTGGATATGAACTTGAAATGTATCCAGTAGTCCAGCGCTGATAGGGTTAACGGCAGCTCCAGGAAAAAGACACTCCAAGTGAGAACAGGGGGGGAGGGGAAGAACCCGTCCTGAAATCCGTTCATAAACCAGATAGCCAGCCAAATCCTAATACAATCCTCCGTTTGGAGAGAAGACACAAAGGGGGCCACCCATAGCGTGATACTGATAATACTAGGTTTTATTAAAAGCGGATTAAAAATAACTTACATCAATGAAATGAAAAATGGGCGAAAAGGATAATAACACAACACTGCCGGCCGGTCAGTGTGAACCCGTCCCTTGATCCAATGTCAGTCTGTAGTGGTGGCGTCGCTGCGTGCCTTCCCATACGACGTTTCGTCATAAATGATGTTTTCAATGGGGAGTTGGTATGCTGCCATGGGTAAGCACCAGGAAAGGAAAATTACGGAAGGTAAGTATTCAATTTTCCGTTTTATTAGGGGATAATAACTTGGATGGGGTAGGGAAGTATGGGATGCCCAATTTGAAAACGTCCAGAACATGGAACAAACAGGGGACAACTTCCTCCCTATTTACAAAGAATCCTCTTCTGCCTTCCTTCTACACAAACTTGGTCGCTCTAAGTACAGCACCTGCTGATCACTCCGGATGGAATTAACGGTCTCTTGGTTAATTCATGAACAGCCCATTACAGGCTGGGAACCTCCCATCCCTTTTTGTATAAAGTAGCAGATGTGGAGTGAACAGCATCTCCTTCAGCTTCCCTGTAGACACTGAACCCAGTTCTACCACTGCAGAAAATGCTAGCTCATCTGGCTGCTTGCTTCCCCCAGTCCTCTTGACTGGCACACACATGGAAATTTCCCAGAGAAAGGTTGATAAATGGCACACCGCGGTCTTCAAGAGAGCACAGCTAATTTGTCTTGTCCCTGCACTGGGCTGATGTACTCACTGTCTCTGCTTGCTCTCTCCTGCTGCCTCTCAGACTTGAATCCCTACAACTGCCTCCTGTGGTGGGATCCTTCCAGGCCAAACTCCTGAGCTCTAGCCCAAGGTAAAACCCCTCCCCAGGAGGGATTGCTCAAGGGCCACCGGCAGCCTGTCCTCAGCAATTCGTCCATCTTCCACCTGACTCTTCTGCTGGCATGGCCCATTCTTATTTATGGGCTTCTCAGTCCCCTGTCAGGCCCACTCCTGAGGATTGGCTGAGAGCCCGCAAATATTCAAGGCAGCCCCTCTTAGCCTCCGCCCATTATCTTCCAGAATGTTCTCCAACATTCTGGAAATGGGGAGGCACCAGAGAGCTGCCAGGATGAGTAATCCAGCCCTGGCCTCTAATAACCCTGACCCAGATTCAGTGACTCAGATTTATCCCTTATGCTTTTACCTACTCTCACTACTAGTAGCACACTCTAGAGCAGTGATGGCGAGCCTTGGCACCCTAGATGTTTTGGAACTACTTTTCCCATGATGCTTACACTCTGCAATGTAGTTGAGCATGATGGGAAATGTAGTTCCAAAACATCTGGTTCAACAAGGTTCGCCATCACTGCTACCAGTAGTGAGAGTAGGTAAAAGCATAAGGGATAAGTCTGAGTCACTGAATCTGGGTCATGGTTATTAGAAGCCAGAGCTGGATGACTCATCCTGGCAGCTCTCTGGTGCCTCCCCATTTCTAGAATGTTGGAAAACATCCAATTCATGCTATCCTAATTCTACTATCACTGAAATGCAAGCTCAGGACAAGCATTCAGGCAGTCAGAACTTCCCTATATATATAGCAAGGTCTCTGGCCTTGTCCAGAGATAGCTGACCAGAGATAGCTGACATTCTTCTTTATGTAGTGGGACGTGAGGCATAGTGGGTGCAAAGATGGGGAAAGTCATTGGGCGCCAGACACTTTTTGAATGTAAAAGAGGTTTTATTTCTCTTAACAGTCTTTTTTGCATTTTTGGGTGAAAGAGGGTTAGGGCCAGGACACACTTAAGTAGTTGTAGATTCAATTGACAGACTCCGAGACTTCAATAGGAGGACAGGCATGTAGAGAAAGGCCCCAGCAAGGCGCCACATCTGCACATGCAGGAATGCTGTCTCCTATGGCAACAGACCTTAACAGTTCCCAACTCAAATGTAACAGTTCCTTCAGCTTCACTACAACTGCCTCTTAGGGTTCTTCAACACTGAGCTCCATGTCTCTCACTAGACCCTCTGATTCACAGACTCTGAATCCCTTGAGCTCCTCCAATCTTTGCGGTGGTATCTCCCTCAAGTGTCACTAACGCTTCCCTGCTGGGTCCCTGGCTTGGCACTCCAGATACTTCTCAAGCTTCACCCCTGCTGACCGGCTTGGTCCCTGGCTTGACAGACAAGGCTGCTCTGCAAGCGTCACCTCCGCTGGTTGGGTCCCTGACTTGATCATCTCCTGAAGTTTATCGATTCTCCTCCTTGCCTGTCTGGTGAGAATGCTGCTCTGGTACTTGCTTCAGTTACTCACTGTGGTTCCTGGTAATAAGGTGGTTGGTACCTTTGTGGGGACAGCTTCCCTTCAACCTCTGACCACTGACAGGTTCTCTGGCCGGCAGAACCGTCACTTCTGCTTGGCCTGCAAGCCATAGTTCCCAACCCTGCGCTGCTCTCTAGCTCCTGGATAGGCCCTAAGACAGCCTAGCAGCTTGATGTGCCCGGGATAGGCCCAATCTCCAGCCTAGCAGCCCGGGCAATATGACACATGTCCATCCAGACAGCTGTCCAGGTGGCACAGAACATAGATTGCCTGACTCCACCCGAATATATAGGTTCTCCCAGCAGGCCAAGGGATTCAAGAAAACTCCTGCCCATTGGCTGAGATACCCCACGTACCCATAACCTGACCTTGTGTTTCCCTCCTCATATCTAGTACCACCAAGTACCAAGCCACTTGGTGGTAGAAGAGAAAAGTGCAACAAGGCTAAACTTAGGGAGAAATCAATAGATCTCTATCAATCAACCAGGATAACTACTCCTGGCAAGTAAATTTGTGAGGAGCTCTCTGTCTAAACTACAGGGTGCTGCCCAAAAAACGAAGTTTCGGAGTTTGCAGAAAAATAATTTGAGTTCCCAAGCCTGAGAGCAAATGTTCTGGCAAAAACTGGTGCCGACTCAGCAACACCTAAAAGAGAGTAAACAGCAATCCAAATGCATCCTATGGTAACTTAGTACAGTATATACATACGTGATTAAGCAAGTTTCAATTGTCCCCAGCCAAAGACAGCATAGCAGTGTAAATACACTCTATAGAATATTGCATTATTTACATTTTTGGAAGCAGATCCCATCCTCCATGGAGAATATCACCTTCTTCCCATTGATCAACAAACTTCCATCAGCACATAATGTGAATAAAGTTCACTCAGGTCGGCACCGCTCACGCCACCTGGTGACCACACTAGAAACAGTCAAGACATATGGTTTATTCCATTATTCACATACATAGTGAGAATTGACCCTTCTATTATAGCCTAATCTAACAAACTAAAGCCCCATACACACGCGCGGATTATCCAAGGACCAGGTCCATCAGACCATGTCCGTCATACTTTGTCTGATGTTGGTTTTGCGTACACACGGTCGGACAAAGTTGTCGGAAAATCCGATCATTCTGAACGTGGTGACGTTTGTTGCCTACGACGGGACTACGTAGAGGCTAGTAGCCAATAGCTTTGGTCTTGTAATGTTATCTGAGCATGCGTGGCACTTTGTCCGGTCGGAATTCGCTACACACGATCGGATTTGGTGTGATCGGACTTTGTTGTCAAAAAATCTATCCAGCAGGAGATAGGACTTTGTCCGTCAGACAATCTGATGGAAACTGTCCGATGGTGCCTACACACGGTCTGATTTTCCGACAACCTTGTCCAATAGGACAGAATCCATCGGAAAATCCTACCGTGTGTATGGGGCTTAACACTTATAGTCCAAGGCATGTTACAGTTCATCGATTTCCTTCTGGATGAACTACATTTCCCAGCAGTTTCCCTTCTCCAGGGACAACTCTGGGGACAAAAAGGCACAGCTGCATTTCAGGCAACAAGCAGCCAGGCCTTAACGCAAGGGACCATACTTCAGGACATCGGTCCCCTTGAAAAGACATCCTCAGTCTGTCCACATGACAGTCGGGGACAAAGGAGACTTAAGAGCAGCAACCTACTGAAGATCACAGATCGCCCTTCAGGGTGGATCACCCCAACAACTTTAGGTTTTTGGCCAACATGGCTCAGAGGATCACTTTCTGTAACTGCCAGCAGCATTCAGTCCAGCACAGTCCTGGCAATACAGCTTTCTGGGGTGTTCCCCATTAACAACACTTTAAATGGGTGTGCAAGGTGGCTGTCAGAGTAGCGTCCTTGGCATCACTCAATCCATTTTTGTAATCCACAAGGTAATGGTATCACTTTGATGAGACTTTACCAATAATATCTGGGATCTGTGACATCTTCTCCCTTGGCATTTACAGTGACAACAAAATATTTAGCATCTTTCTTGTCTGGCCTGCGGAGGATCATGCTGTCCAGATTAATTTTACGGCCGTGGCCCCAGATATTTAGCACTGAGAGTTATTTCCCTTTTATAAGAACTTTGTACAAAGAACTGGAATAACTTCATTAGAGCATCCTTAAACTCTACAAGTGCGCATTTGTAATCCACAAGAGAGGCGACTTTAGTATCTCCATAACAGTTACTAAGAGTACCCGGATTCGGGAAGGATCGAGGCCTCTCTCTTGGCGTTCACTGTAGTGACCAGCGTTTAACCTCCCTGGCGGTAATCCCAAGTCTGACTCGGGGCGGAAACTTCAGTACCAAAAGCGGTAACCCCGAGCTACAGGGGCGTAAATATAGGGGGCGCAGCAGTCGCAAGCGCAACCGGGCCCTGTGCTGCAAGGGGCCCATGCCGCCCCCTCTACATATGGCCGGTGGCAGCATAGGCGGTTAGGCACCGGGGGCATGGGTGGCTGGAGGTGGGGGCGTGACTAGCAGAGCTCCATGCTCAACTACCGCACTGGCTGCTCTTTAGTTGTGCATTCCCCACACAACCTGTGTCCTCTGCCGCTCCTTCGGGTCCCCCTCTCCTGCTCCATGCAGTGCTGCTCAGTCCGGTGTCTGTCCTCCCCAGCCAGAGTCCCGCCCCCTGAGTCCGGCTCACACTGCACTGCATGCTTCTCCCGGGCAAACAAACTTTAGGCACACAGATGCAGTGCAGCCCTATGAGAGCCGGCTCCCCAAAGGACACCACAGGCTTGTCTGCCAGCACCCCTCCCCCCTCCTCCCCGTCATACACAGATGTTGACAGGTCTTTCTGGGAGATATGTCCCCTAAGGACAGGGACCCCATCTCCCCTGGGGACAGGGCCCAGTTCTCCCTAAAGGACAGGGACCCCTTTTCCCTTGGGGACAAGGACACCATCTCCTCTGGGGACAGAGCCAACTTCTCCCCAGAGGACAGGGACCTCATTTCCCGTGAGGACAGGGACCCCATTTTCCATGGGGACAGGGACCCCTTCTCACCTGAGGACAGAGACCCCTTCTCACCTGAGGAAAGGGACACCTTCTCACCTGGGGACAGGGACCTCATCTCCAATAGGGACCCCATTTCCCCTGGGAACAGGGCCCACTTCTCCCCAGAGGACAGGGACCCCATTTCCCTTGGGGGCAGGAACCCCTTCTTACATGGGGACAGGGACCCCATCTCCAATGGGGACCCCATCTCCCCTGGGGACAGGACCCACTTCTCCCCAGAGGATAGGGACCCCATTTCCCTTGAGGACAAGGACCCCTTCTAACCTGAGGACAATGACCCCATCTCCCCCAAGGTCACGGACCCCATCTCTCCCTTGGGGGCAGGGACCCCATCTTCCCTGGGGACAGGGCCCACTTCTCCCCAGAGGACAGAGACACCATTTCCCTTAGGGACAGGGACTCCTACTTACGTGGGGACAGGGACCCCATCTCCCCTAAGGACAAGGACCCAATCTCTCCAGGGGACAGGGCCCACTTCTCCCCAGAGGACAGGGTCCCAATTTCCCTTTCCCTTCTTCCTCTTTGTCTCAAATGTGTAACATCATAGGTCTGTTTAGACCTCTGATATCTCACCAAAGTCCCCCAACGAGACTCCTAAAAATTTTTAAAAAATAATAAAAAAAACTGCTGATACCAGTGGTGGAACTACAGGGCTCACAAAAGTCGTACCTGTGACCGGGCCCTGGAGTTCCACCACCAGACTCGGAGGGAAGGGTGACTATTCTGCAACTGAGCAAATTTCAGTGTTTTTGATTTAATAACATTATTGAATAATTTTTATAGTTATTTATTATATTATAATTTATGATTTTGTGTTTCAAACTTTATCATACCCAGGATGTCTACTAGACTCTGGTTTGGACAGATTTAAGTGAGTTATTCATAAGAATTGCATGCCTACAATATAAAAAGCCAAATTTCCATGCAAAATAATTGTACCGCTTTTGGTACAAAATTCCAGACATAATCATACCGCCGAGGAGGTTAAAGAGGAAGTAAACCCTGATGGGTTTTACTTCCTCTTTTGCTCGCTGCAAAGCCTGAAAATGAAAAGCATAATGGGCTAGTTTGCATCGCATACTAGCCCATTATGTGCCACTTACCTGCAAAAGAATCCAGCGATGTCCGCTGTGTAGGCAGCGTCCATCTTCTGGCCCCTCTTCCTCTCGGGGCACGGACTCTGGCTCTGTGATTCGCCAGAGCCACATGACGTCACTCCTGCACATGCGTACGGAAGCCGCGATTAACAGCGCAGGCTAGGGAAGAAACGGCACTTAGTTTCGTTTTTTTCCCTGCGCATGCGCCATTGGAATTTTCGGCAGACTACAAGTGAAATATCTGCTAAACGGCACACGTTTAGCAGATATTTCCACTACCTTTAGGTAAGCCTTATTCTAGGCTTACCTATAGGTAGAAGTCCAAAAAGTGGGTTTACAACCACTTTAACATCTCTTTTTGTGCAACTAACTTTATCAACATTAGTTGAAGGAATAGACAGGAAACTGGTAACAATGGGGCCTCCAACCCCCAGTTCTCGATCATATTCCAATAACAACTTACTCATATGATTCTTAAGTCGGTGGAACTTTTGCAACTCCACCAACAGTGAAACATTTCTTCCCTTAGGATTAGGAAGTGAACAATACGGAATACAGTCTTTCAAATTCAACACACGATAGCGACTTTACATCACCGTTACTTTATCTTCCTTTGCCTTTTGTGCCTCCTTGTCTGAGATTCCACAAGCAGGGTATAAAGGACTCCACACCGGATTTAAATCCTTGCATATGGGGCATGCAGTGCTAATCACCCCACCACAATAGCGGGTGACTTTAGGAATCCAGCGTTCCTAGCAGTCTTCTGCCATCCCCCACATTAGTTCCTCATCCTTGTCACTCCACTCCTCACTACCGGACAAGGCACAAAACCCGGGCTCATGTAGTCCATCAAGCAGAACATCTGCCTCTGTAATAGTAGAACACTCTTTAGCCAGTATATAGTTAGGTATGAATGACGCATTCGCGGGCACCCCTAGGGCATCTTCTTTAGCGACCGCTGGCATCTCCTTCCCTTCAGACACACCAGTCTCACTTTCCACTGGCTTACCCGGCCCTGTATTTTCCTCTCGGGTAGCTCAGATATCAAAGCGAGCAGCTGGGCCTGACCTCGGCCTCCAGGGGTGACTGGTGCACTGGATCCTGGGGTGGTCCCCAATGCAATGTCGGCAGCTTCTTGCCCGATTCGGATGATGGCTGATGAGCTCTGGACATTACTCCCAGCTGGGACAGTGACGTCCCTGTCCTGGTCTACTTGAAAAATCCTCGGAGGCTGGGTCGTAGAGACAACCTCCAGCAGGTGCTTTCCACAGCATCTACATCTGATCCAAGGCCTCAACTGCAGGGTCAGACCAGAACACTTTTCACAGATCAGCCCCAACACCTCGTAGCCTCCAACTGTGTACAGGGCAAGTTGACCCTCTGTTGTATACCGCACTCTGGTATCAGTCAGAACACCCTTTGACCGACTCCAGTTAAAAAGGAAGTAAAGCCTCCTTTAAAAAAAAAACGGAACCTGCAAGGCAAAGGCATAATGAGCTAGTATGCATAGCATACTAGCTCATTATGAATAACTTACCTGAGAACGAAGCCCCCGAAGCGACCCTCTTCCACAACCACCGCCGCCGGCATCAATCCCAACATGACTTCCGGGTCTCGCCGCTCCATCGCTGTCATTCGCTGGAGCGGCAATGACGTCACTCCCGCGCATACGCACGAGAGCGGCATATCGCCGTGATCTTGGCATGCTCAGTGCGCCTGCGCGCCTGCGCGACGCTGTCTGCGGCGCATGCGCCGTAGACAGAGATACCTCTTTTTTTCTAAATATCTCCTAAACCATGTAGGTTTAGGAGATATTTATTGGACCTACAGGTAAGCCTTAATCTAGGCTTACCTGTAGGTCAAAGTGGTTTGTAAGGGTTTACAACCACTTTAAGATCAACACCTGAAAGGTACATCGTGCAATCCGCCATTATGCTCCAGAACTGCCCCATCTTCTTCTTGAACCCACGATCAGACACACGTGGCAGCACTTCCTTATGCTCCTCTGCAGAGCGGGGACTCCTACCCCTGCCAACGAATTGGTGCAAAAGTTCTTTGGGAACTGTGGCACACACCTTCTTATTGCCGTGGCGTGCCAAAACTGTAATGGAGTCTGCATTAACCCTCACAGCGCTGGCGGGAAGTGTCAAAAGACCAGGCTGATCTTCTCCCCCGAGCAATGAGACTTGGTGGTTCTTCCCCACATTGATAGTACACATGACAACACAGTATATAAGAAGGGTAAATGTTACTTGCCACTTTCCCACTGGCCTTGTCCAGTCTAATGAGAACTTTCCAGGCCAGAGATAGCCGACATCTTTCTGTATGTAGTGGGTTGTGAGGCATAGTGGGTGTAAAGATGGTGAAAGTCACTGAGTACCAGACACTTCTTGTGGATGTAAAAGAGGTTTTATTTCTCTTAACAGTCTTTTTTGTATTTTTGGGGGAAAGAGGGTTAGGGCCAGGACACTCTTAAGTAGTTGTAGATTTACTTGGCAGACTCCAAGACTTTAATAGGAGGACAGTCGTGCAGGGAAAGGCCCCAGCAAGGCGCCACATCTGCACATGCAGGAATGCGGTCTCTTATGGCAACAGTCTTTAACAGTTCCTAACTCAAACATAACAGTTCCTTCAGCTTCACTACAACTGCCTCTTGCAGTTCTTCAACACTGAGCTCCTGGTCTCTCACTAGATCCTCTGATTCACTGACTCTGAATCCCTTGAGCTCCTCCAATCTTTGCAGTGGTATCTCCCTCAAGCGTCACTAACGTTTCCCTGCTGGGTCCCTGGCTTGGCACTCCAGATACTTCTCAAGCTTCACCCCTGATGACCGACTCAGTCCCTGGCTTGACACACAAGGCTGCTCTGCAAGCATCACCTCTGCTGGTTGGGTCCCTGACTTGATCACCTCCTGAAGTTTCCTGATTCTCCACCGTGCCCATCCGGTGAGAATTCTGCTCCGGTACTTGCTTCACTTACTCACTGTGGTCCCAGGTAATAAGGTGGTTGGTCCCTTTGTGGCGACAAAAGGGCATGATAGGCGGTGACGTCATAAGGGGAAGGCCTCCAGTGACCTCGCCCCCTGCCAATATAAGTAGTGGCACACCGCGCATCCGGCATTAGAGCGGGAGAGAGCGTTGAGTCAACATCTGTAGAAGAAAAGAGGGAGAAGACAGCACAGAAGACCAAGCAAAAGAGCGAGAAGATAGCGGAAAAGACCCAGCAGAGGCAGAAGACAGCGGGCAGTGGGAGAAGAACTGGAGAGGGCTAGAAGACATCAGCGGAGAGCAGAGGAGAACCGGAGAGGGCTAGAAGACATCAGCGGAGAGGGGAGAAGAACCGGCAGAGGCAGAAGACATCAGCGGAAGAGGCAGAAGAGCAGGAGAGGGGAGAAGAGATCGGAAGAGACGGCGGCGCTGCTAAATAAATTACTTTAAAAACATGTGTAATGTGTTTTATTTTTGACACTTTTTTTAGGTGAATGGGTAGGGGTACAATGTACCCCATACTCATTCACATAGGGTGGGGGGCCCGGGATCTGTTAAAGGTGGCTTCCAGATTCCGATAAGCCCTCCGCCTGCAGCCCCCGACAACCAATGGCCAACATGGGTACAAGGTGCTTTGGGGTGGGGGGGGGCGCAGGGCCCCCCAGTGCCCCAAAGCACCCACCCCCCATGTTGAGGGCATGTGGCCTGGTATGGTTCAGGAGGGGGGGTGCTCTTCCCCACCCCCTTTCCTGACCTGCCAGGCAGTGTGCTCAGATAACAGTCTGGTATGGATTTTGGGGGGGACCCACATGCTGTTTTTTTCGGCGTGGGGGTCCCCCTTAAAATCCATACCAGATCGGAGGGCCTGGGATGCTCTTGGAGGGGAACCCATGCCGTTTTTTTTTAACATTTTGCTTGAATCCCCCTAAAGATTCATACCAGACACAGTGCCTGGTATTGTCTGGGATCAAAGTCGGATCCCTGTTCATTGAAGTCAGACGCATGTCGGACTTCAAGTCGCAGGGAAAAGTCGGATCCAAAGTGGTACGACTGTCGTGTCTTACCACTGTGAACCCAGCCTTAAGCTTTGACAATCAAACCTGGAAGCTGATTGGTTTCTGTGCAGAGCTTAGTTAATAAATAACCCCCTATGTATAACAAAATACTTTGAATGTTAGACCAAAAGGGACTAAATAAGAGAACTTTGTTGTCAGGGTTTATACCCTTTAACAACTACAACATTTTAGCACCCATTCACACCTAAACACTCTTGCGCGTTTTTGCTCCTAAGCATACAGACAATGCTCAGCAGTAAGAATCCCATTTTATTCACATCTTTATGCTCTGACACTTGAAGATTAAAACATAACATTTACTTTTTTTTAAGCGGTGTTGCACATTCTTGGCCCCAAAATTTTATGGACGTGCTCACAGGTGTCTTTGCACGATGGTGCCCCTAAATAACTGTCCTACACTTTTCTCCTCCTCCTCTACTCCCACCCAAAAGCTTGCATACATGTGCCCAAATGCAAGCAGAGCAAATAAAAAAAAGTTTATATGCGTGCAGGAATGTAGAAAAGACATGTCTGTATAAGAGCTTCCATAGGCACTTAACAGATGTGAATGGAGGCCTAACCCTTTTGCTGCCACCAACATATGACATACACTATATTACCAAAAGTATTCAACTCTTCTAGGAAAGCTGTCCATAAGGTTTAGGAGTGTGTCTATGGGAATGTTTGGCCATTCTTCCAGAAGTGCATTTGTAAGGTCAGGCACTGATTTGGACGAGAAGGTCTAGCTCAAAGTCTCCGCTTTAATTCATCCCAAAGGTGTTCTATCGAGTTGAAGTCAGGACTCTGGGCAGACTGGTCAAGTTCCTCCACCACAAACTGGCTCATCCATGTCTTGTCTATGGACCTTGCTTTGCGCACTAGTTCAAATAATTTGGTGGAGGAGGGATTATGGTGTGGGGTTTTGTTTTTAAGGAGTTGGGCTTAGTTCCAGTGAAGGGAACTCTTAAGTCGTCAGCATACCAAGACATTTTGGACAATTTCATGCTCCCAACTTTGTGAGAACAGTTTGGAGATGGTCCCTTCCTGTTCCAACATGACTGCGCACCAGTGCACAAACAAGGACCATAAAGTCATAGATGTGCGTGTTTGGGGTGGAGGAACTTGACTGGCCTGCACATCAACCCAATAGAACAACTTTAGGATGAATTAGAGAGGAGACTGGCCTTCTTGTCCACATAAGTGCCTGACCTCACAAATGCGTTTCTGGAAGAATGGTGAAACGTACCCATAGACACACTTCTAAACCTTGTGGACAGCCTTCCTAAAAGAGTTGAAGCTGTAGTAACTGCAAAGGGTAGGCCAACTCAATATTGAACCCTACAGACTATGACTGGGATGCCATTAAAGTTCATGTGCGTGTATAGGCAGGCGTCCCAATACTTTTAGTAATATAGTGTACATCGTGAGGGAGAGTCTACACACGCTCCTGACTACTAAAGCAGCCAGTGTGTGTATATTGGACAAGCCAAGTGTCTACTGTCAGGTGGAAGCAATCGGGCGGCTGTACAGTTGTACATCCCCCATGGCGTGTGCAGCTGGGCAAGGGGAGGGAGACCAGGGAACATCCTTTCACTGATCTCCCCTTGTTAGAATGAACACAGGAATAACGTGCATTACATGGGTTTGGTTGTCACTTTTCCTGGCTGCTGTGGCTGGGGAAGAAGCTATTGGAGCCCAATCTGCACTCCAATAGTTTCAGTGGGAGGCAGGTGCAACTTCAGATTTCTAATAATCCAAGCACTTAAAACCCCACTAAGCCCCCCCATGTACATGCACATACGAACGTAAACACACACTTTGTGGGCACCTACGTACAAAATCAATGATTGCACTACACATGTTATATAGCGCAGCAGAAAATGCAAATACAAGTTAATGCTTTAGAAAGTACATACAACCATCAGTCTTTTCCCTGCGAGAACCTTCGCTCACCCTTTATAATCTGGAATTTCTTTCATTATCTCTATCCTCCACAGCCAGCTTTCTGGTAAATCTGTCCTGGTGCTTATGTCAATATCATCGATATAGTCCTCATCATAACCTTGAGAAGAAAAAAAATATTGTATCACTATTGTTAGATTAAAACAATTGGTGGGTGATCATGGACATCACATCCCACATAATGAATGTGTATCAAAAATTACACATTCATTATAAGTGGGACTTTACAGGTACCATTTACACATATTGTCCTACTTATAGAAAAAAAAGTAGATAGCGAGAGAGAGATATACGAGAGAGATACCCGACTGTATCACTGGATATTTACATTCTTGCCACATTCCAAATAGGTTCTAGTAGCAAGGTATACATGCAATGATAATAAGTCTCAAAAACAAAAAAGAAAGCCATTTGGAGCAGGGTAGTGTTCACACAAGAGGGTTTATATGTGTATCTCTTATGGCTTTAGAGCCAGCATTACCTCAGACTGCATGATTGTATTTGCCTTTTGGATGGGGAAAACTAAAAGGATATGTAGAGGAAGGCCTAGAAAGGTCTTATCTGATGAGGTTGTTAGGAAAAGGAATATAAAGTCCTGTTTAGATAGGGTTAGGTATGTACAGCATAGGTGTGTGAGTATAAGGGTATGGGAGGTGGTCTGGGGCCTGGTAAAATCTAGGAATATTCTCAATGTTGAAGAGCACCCCCTTTCCTGACCTGCTGGGCTGCGTGCTCGGATAAGGGTCTGGTATGGATTTTTCGGCGTGGGAGTTCCCCTTAAAATTCATACCAGACCAAAGGGCCTTATATGGTCCTAGAGGGGGAACCTATGCCGTTTTTTTTTTACATTTGGCTGGGGTTCCCCTTCAAGATCATCAGAGCACAAGTTGCCTCCCAAAGTCGGATCAGTTAGGACCGCAATCCGACTTCAGTGATATTCAATGGGCTGAAGTAGGATCAAAGTCGGACCAAAGTAGTGGCGTGAGCATTTTCAAAGTCGGACCGACTTGTTCCCATCCTCAGAGGGAAACATTGATTTTCACATATCATGCGACATGAGCTCCCAACGTCGGAGCATTTGTCGTACCAGTGTGAACCCAGCTTAAGGGGCAAAGCTAAATTTTAAAAAGCAAATTCCTAATTAATAAGAATTCAGCTACAAGTGAGTCTAATTATTCATTAAACAGGTGTCCAGCAGAGTTGTACGATTCTGGATAAAGTGATGAGAATCACAATTTTTTTGCTTAGATTCTCTCACAATTCTCTGCATAACATCATCTTTCACATTATATAAAAAAATTGGGCTAACTTTACTGTTTAGGTTTTTTTAAATTCATTGAAGTATATTTTCTCCCCAAAAATTGCGTTTGAAAGACCGCTGCGCAAATAAAGTGTGACATAAAATATTGCAATGACCGCCATTTTATTCTCTAGGGTCTCTGCTAAAAAATATATATGTATATATATATATATATATATATATAATGTTTGGGGGTTCTAAGTAATTTGCTAACAAAAAATATGGATTTTAACTTGTAAGCAACAAGTGTATGCAAATTGGACACTTTTGACACATTTTTGGGACCACTGACAATTATACAGTGATCAGTGTTACAAATGTAGCACTGACCCCCGAAGGAGCTGCTGATATTTGATTGGTCCTGTACTCTGCTCTTCCACCCCCCGTAAATTGGCTCATACAGGTTTGGTGAAGTGGGCACTAATTCATGCAATGTATAATTCACCACCTGATTGCTCTTGGAAGGAAAAAGATGAATTGAGGGAGGGGAGGGGGGGAGGGGGGAAAAGGGAAGGGAGAAAGGACAAATCAAAATTGCATATAAACAATCACAAACTGAAAAATTACAATAAATCAAATCATCGCTTTGTGAAAGTCCATGTCATATGGTTGGGAAACAAGCAACTTGTAGAAGGCAGCCCAGTTTGAAGACTAAGAAGCAGCAAAGCAATCTTCTGGAGACACTGGAAATGGAAACAAAGGCGCCACTCTAAGTGCAGTATTAAATGGTAATTTTAATGAAGGCTTTAAAATTTAGTACTCACAAAGGTACAATGTTCATGGGCATGTGATCAAGAGATAAGCCGGGCATCCAAAGAGTGGGTACATTCCATGTACTGGAGGGCGGTGATCGTTGGTGAATCAGGCTGGAACATCCACTGCTGACACTTCTGGTCGGTGGAGCACACGCCGACAACCAGGGGAATAACGTCACTTCCAGGGGCTGGAGCCGGTTTGACAAATAGGCCTGTACCCACTCTATGGATGCCCGGCTTATCTCTTGATCACATGCCCATGAACATTGTACATTTGTGAGTACTACATTTTAAAGCCTTCATTAAAATTACCATTTAATACTGCACTTAGGCTGCTTTCACACTGGGGCGGTTTGCAGGCGCTATTGCACTAAAAATAGCGCCTGCAAACCGACCCGAAACAGCTGTTGCTGTGTCTCCAGTGTGAAAGCCCTGAGGGCTTTCACACTGGAGCGGTGCGCTAGCAGGACGGTAAAAAAAGTCCTGCTAGCTGCATCTTTGGAGCGGTGAAGGAGCGGTGTATTCACCGCTCCTATACCGCTCCTACCCATTGAAATCAATGGGACACCGCGGGGATACCGCCGGCAAAGCGGCGCTTTGCGGAGGTTTTTAACCCTTTTTCGGCCACTAGCGGGGGTTAAAACCACCCCGCTAGCAGCCGCATACCGCGGGTAAAACGATGGTAAAGCAGCGCTAAATATAGCGCTGCTTTACCGTCGCCGCCCACACCGCTCCAGTGTGAAGCCGGCCTTAGAGTGGCGCCTTTGTTTCCATTTCCAGTAAGTTGGCTCAACCCACTTGGCACAGCTGTGGAACAGTGTTGGTGTGAATCTAGACAACAAAGGACAATCCCACAACAACAGTATACCAATAATATACCGTTACCATTTCCTGGGTATCTGTTGCTCCACCTGTAGGAAAAGGGACAACACTGCACACCAATTGTAATCAACCAGAATGAGATTTTACTAGAACTGGTATAAACAGTAATTACAGTAACCACATTGCCACACAAACGTAATGTGACAACGCAATGAATATTCACAACTTCTTAATATATATAGTTTGTTTGGTTAACCCCTGCAAGCGCATCTCCAAGTGGGACTAGTGCCAAGACAATGCTCTGACACTGGGGCACCTTCCCACTTCCAGCACGCTGACTAATCGCAATAATACAATGTTATACAAATACAGTACAGTACACTTTACTCAATAGCCCCCCTTTGAGGTATGGTGTAGTCCCTTGCTACAGCAACTATGCACAAGGCCTCTCAGTGAAAGATGCAGTCTTTGGTCTTCTGTCTTCTGATAGCTATTATACTGCAGTGTATTGTAATCCAAGGGTTTTAACAAGAGAAAAAGGCAATGTAAGCTGACAATCTAAACTGTTCCGGTGGTGTGACACACTTATAACTGCCTCCGGTATATTTGTCTCTGAACCGCACAGTGTTGGTTTCTCAATGAAACATAGGCTTGAGGCCTGCTTGAATTCAGTCTAATTGAGTGCGACTCCTTTGCGGAACTATAGGTCCCAGCAACACTGTGGTATGAGTCTAAGTGTGTAAAGTGCGTCAATGAACTGTGGGCAACAGCCCTCTCGCCACACCAGGTCTGGAAACTGTAAACCTCCGTTCCACTTGTCTCAGTCTTGCTGCCAGCCAGCGTCGTCACGCTGCTCCGCTCCGCAAGATGACCGGGACCCTCCAATGGCTCCGTCGGGTGTCTCTGGATCCTTCCCGAATCTGGTCACACTGTCTCTCCAGCACACAGGTGTAAGGCAGAGTCGCTGGCTGTTCCACTTCAAATACCAATTTATGACATTGTCCATAGTTTAAAATTACATAGCACTAAAATGCAAAAATATCAGCGCTGCATACTCCCCCTGCTTTAAATCTTTGGTCCCCTAAGATATTCAAAACATTTGTTTTATAACGCATTTTTGCCTGTTACATGTTATCATTTACATGTGGATAAATTGGGTTAATATGACAATAAGTAAGTTGTATTTTCATAACCTGAGTTTAAACTCAAACGTTTCATTCCATAACATAAGCTTGACAGAGGAGCCTCCCACCACCTATTGTATGATGGGAGACTGTTAAGGGGGGTGTGGCTTGGCGCGCAGCGTGCATGGACGCTGAGTGAGAGAGCTCCGGCAGAACGAGAGGCCTATAGCTAAAAAATGGCCTTATTCGGGACAATTATGCCAACATACAGGAAGAAAGGACTTACCAACCGCTCCCTACGATCGACCGGGACCCCAAAAGCAAAACTATCGGCAGCTAGCCTTAATAAATATCGCTACAACAGCGATCACAGCAATCCCAAGATGGCGCCTCCTTACAGAGCAGAGGGAGAGGATGAAGGAGAGGACGATGAGGTCTCTTTACCTGCTTCTGAGGACTCATCCAGAGGTAATAATGCCCACGACATACCCCTGACTTACTCAACTATGACTGAGATAGCAGCGGATATCAAAAATTCTTTTTCTGTAGCCATCACGGACATCAAGACAGAGCTCCTTAGGCTGTCTGAACAGATGGCGGTAAACGAGAGAGACAGGAAGAGGAGAGACAGGGCCTGGTGAGGTTAGACGACATAACCGATACTCACTCACAACATATGCTAGAAATGAACAGGCAGATCGAAGACCTCGATAACAGAGGAAGACGCCACAATATTAGGGTTGCGGGGGATCCCCGAGACGACCACCCCAGAGCAGATCAAACCGGCCCTGTCCTCCATTTTTAACGGCCTCCTTGAAAGGCCCGCAGATTCCCCCATCGAATATGACAGGGCTCACAGAGCCCTCAAACCCAGGGCACCTGATGACACACCACCCAGAGACATTGTCTGCTGTCTGCCAAATTACCCCCTGAAAGAGGAGATTTTACAGAAGGCAAGATTGAGTGAGCAAGTGTCTTTCAATGGAGTAAATGTACAGCTATTTCAGGATTTGTCGCCAATCACATTGAAAAATAGAAGATCCCTGAGGCCATTACTAGAAGTGCTTAAAGAAAAGCGCATTCCATACAGATGGAAATTCCCCTTCGCCCTCCAAGCCGCATACAATGGCAAACAATTTTTGCTTAGGGTCCCGGATGACCTGCACAAATTCTGCGAAAATCTACAAATCGCACCTGTTGACCTACCCGAGTGGTACGCGGAATTTAGACTTCCACCCTATATCAACAACGTGCCCCCTCCACCGGGACCATCTCCAGCCAAATCCCCATACCACCAGGGGAAGATCAAAGGCGGCCCTAACAGACATAACCACGGCTCCCCTTTCGGTAAGGGTCCCAGGCTGTAACTTGCTAAAACAACCTAACAGCATTACAATACTGTCACTGCACCGTTGCCTTACTTGGCTGAGCTCTTGATTTCCCTATTTTATTACACTGGACCCTCCTCAATATCCCCCATCCCTTGCCATGGTTCCACAAGCCTAACGGAGCAATATAACAACGCCATAATTTTCTCCTGACCATATGACGTGAAGCACCTAACTGGACTTGAAATTAGCAACCGTAATTTCAAAATCCAACCACCAGAGGGCAAGAGAACACAACAAATGGGATTATATGCTGATATAACAAAGTGCATTGTTTACCAGTGCATTGAATATACGTGCCTTTCATACCATACTGCTGGCATCTCATGCAGTGGACCAAACATATGACTTCTGCTAAATGGATGACATACGAGACTGGCACCTTATCCCCAAGAAGTACATATTAATGCCTTTTCAGGCAGTATGGAAAATATGTTTTTCTTTTTTATTTTTCTTTATTTTGTTTTACTCATAACTTTATGCTTATTCCACAGACCTGGAAATTAAACTACTTTTTGTCTCCCATCTATTTAACACCCAGCGAAGGTACAGTACCATAATGTCTACGAATACAAAAAGCAGGTCAGTACCGAGGTAGTCAAATGTAACAATGGTACACCCTCACTAGGAACGAAAATTCCCTTTTTTCTTTTTGGGTTCCTCTGCTATGCAAGACAGGGCACCCCGAATTGGACACACACACAGAAGAAGCATGACAGCGATCTCTCATTCCACAATGTTGCCAATCTTCTCAGGCCCCCATTTTACACTTCATCCAATATGGGTCCCACCTAACCCTGATTATTTCCAAGGAAAGCTCACATGGATCCCATTCGGGACACAGCCTATACTTAATTTTTATTGTACAAAGAAGATCGGACAACAGGACTATTTCACATGACACTCAAGACTATATGTGACAAATGGTCCTCTTCTAGCTCGGCTGTCAAACCCCCAGGGCACACATTATGCCCCCTCCTTTTTGTTTTTGTATCTGGTTTTGTTTCTTCTTCACCTCTAGTAAGAGATGCAACTAGTTGGGAAAGACTAGCTGGTAATAACCCATCCTCCAACAAACTAACAGAAACATTACGAATACTAGTATCTTTACAACCAGCATGATGTATGGACTATAGACTGCATTGTTATAATCATTGCATGTATTAAGGCTTACTATTGTCACATCAGGGCTTACAATACATTGTCTCTAAGTACGGTTGCAGGCACCTCTTTATTCAAACGGAACCCTGCCCCTAGCTTTCATAAATTTTTGTATCTCTAACTTTTTCTCTGCCCTTCGCTGATAGATGTTACTTTGGTGGGCTTGTTGAGTGGTGGGCCCACCGCTGAGACACTAAACGTGAAGCTCAGTTGTCAGTTGTAATGTTTTATATGGTTTTTTACTAGGATGTTAGACCTAGAGTTATAAACACTATTCCCGTGCTTTCCAATATAGGGATATATGAAGTTAAGGGACGGATATTACATCAGTTTATACCCCTTACATCAATACAACCCCGAACCAACGTTGAATACTTTAATCAATATCAGGCCAAAGAAACAGATAAAGTAATGAACACACTGAATAGGCCCTCTCGACACGTCTTACTCCGGAGTTACCCTCAAAAAAACACCCCCGCCTCACACATCCACGGGCGTGCCTCCCACCAACCCCCCAGAGTCGATAAAGACGTTAGTTAATAACGTCCCTCCCAGGTCCAAAGACAGGTTAATACCTGCTTGAACCAAGACTCAAACTCAACACTACCTATTTTACCCCATCCCTTTCTCTTCCTCTCTCTTTTTCCTTTCTTTTGCTGTGCCCTCCCTCCCCTTTTACCCAGCCCAGTTACCCTACCCATCCCCACCTACCCCCCTGAAAATGACTTACTCCTTCCTAGGAAAATCTCCCACCCTGATATCTCACAATATCAATGGACTAAATATCCCAGAAAAAAGATCCAAATTGCTCAAGGAACTTAAAGCCCCAAACCCGCTATTAGTCTTTCTACAAGAAACTCACTTTAAAGGACAAAATATACCCAAGATTACCAACAATTCATTCCCTAAAGCATACCATGTGACCAATCCTCTGGCCAAGACTAAAGGGGTATCAATCCTCATAAACAAAAACGCCCCATTTGAACTGACAAACCAACTCATAGACCCAGACGGTAGGTACATCTTTCTGAAAGGCAATTGGGAGGGATCCCCTATAACCCTAGCAAACGTGTACTTTCCGAATAAAGCACATATCACCTTCTGCAACACGATTATCGGTGAACTCAAATGGTTCGCTGAGGGTTGTATTGTAATGGGTGGTGACTTTAACATCCCTCTATCCCCAATGCAGGACACTTCGACAGGATACACCCATGTATCCTACAAAATCTTGAAGCGTATTAAACTTTTACTACAATCTCTAAACTTAGTAGATTCTTGGAGGACAACTCACCCTACTGAAAGAGATTTTTCATATTTCTCACCCCCACACAAACGTTATTCCAGGATTGACTTAATCTTTATTTCCCAGCGAGACTTGACAAGCATAAAAAGGGCTGACATTGGCATCATCTCACTGTCAGATCACGCCCCCACGGCTCTATCTCTTAAGTTAGGCGTGACCAAACGACCTACCTTCAACTGGAGGCTCAACGCATCACTGCTTACTGACCAAAACATACACGACGACATCCACAGAGCCATCAATACATACTTTAGTAACAACGCAGACTCGGATACAAACCCCCTAAACAACTGGGAAGCACACAAAAGCGTCATTAGAGGGGAGTTTATAAAATGGGGTTCTAGAAAGAAGAAAGACAGAAATAAAACTATCTCAGATCTGTCCACGAGAATAGCAAAGCTAGAATCTCAACACAAGCAATCTCTCACAACCAAAATAGCTGATGAACTCACACAGTGCAGAAAATCCCTATCAGAAATCCTAAGCTTCCAAACACAAAAGGCCTTGTTCTTCCGGAAAAGCGTATTTTATGAACACGGAGACAAGAGCGGCAAACAGTTGGCTAGGGCCTTGAGGGACGCAACAACAGCCAAACATATCTATGCTATAAGAAACAAATCTAACACATTAGAACACAATACCGAAAAAATTGCTGCCCTATTCCATGAGTTCTACTCTAAGCTTTACAATCTACCCCCACAACACAAGCCTACACACATACAACACTCCAGAGAGGAAATGATTAAAAACTTCCTAGACAACAGTAAAATACCCCACTTAGACACCCTTGACACCGACACCCTGAACACCCCCATTACCCTGACAGAAATCCAAGAAGCCATTAGACTACTAAAATCAGGGAAAAGTCCAGGCCCAGACGGACTGACTTCTCAATACTATAAAGCTTACTCACCCTTACTTATCAAACCACTGCTCACAGCCCTCAATCACCTAGCCACCCACGACAATAATTCTAACTCCCTACTTATGGCCCACATAGCAATTATCCCTAAACCTGACAAAGACCATACTGACTGTGCAAATTATAGACCAATTTCACTCCTAAATTTAGACGTCAAAATACTAGCAAAAATTTTAGCCAATAGATTGAAACCCCTACTTTCTAAAATCATAGGACCAGAGCAAGTGGGCTTCATGCCCGGTAGAGAAGCCAGAGACAATATAACGAAATCCCTGAATCTGATTCACTATGCACGTCAACAAAAAATCGAAGGCCTCCTGGTCTCCACAGACGCCGAGAAGGCCTTCGATAGGGTCTCCTGGGAATACATGTTTGCAACCTGCACACATATAGGAGGTAATATGTTAAATTGGATCAAAGCCCTTTATCAGAATCCACAGGCCAAAATCAAAATTAATAATACCCTTTCGGATCCAATCTACATTCATAATGGCACACGCCAGGGTTGCCCCCTTTCACCCCTACTTTTCATCCTCACATTGGAACCCCTTATTAGAATAATAAATCAATCCTCTGGAATTACAGGTTTTAATGTACACGACAGAGAATACAAGACGGCCGCATATGCGGACGACCTCCTATTCTTTATTACACAACCACATATAACCCTCCCAAACCTTATGAACATTTTCTCAACATTCGGGTACATCTCTAAATTTAAAGTGAATCAATCCAAATCTGAAGCCCTCAACCTAAGTATTCCCTCTGTCAATCTTAGTCTGCTCAAAAAAAACTTTAAATTTAAATGGGAAACTAATTCGCTTAAATATTTAGGAATCAAACTAACACCTGACATAGAAGCCCTATACTCGACCAACTTCACCCCACTACTAAACTCCATATCCAAAGACCTTCAACAATGGACCTCTAAACAGTTTTCCTGGTTTGGGAGGGCCTCGATACTGAAGATGACTATATTACCCAGACTTCTATACTTTTTTAATGCCCTACCCATACATATTCCCAATAACTTCTTTAAAAAACTGCTTACCATACAAAGGAATTTCCTTTGGGCAAGCAAAAAACTCAGAGTAAATTTTGGAACTCTGACGCGTGCCAAAAATCAAGGCGGTATTAGCCTACCTGACTTCAAAAAGTATTATTATGCCTCCCACATCTCCAGAATCATTGACTGGCACTGCCATGATCAAATTAAAGATTGGGTTCATCTAGAACATTTACATAACAAACAAAATATACCATATTACCCGTGGTCCCTACATTCCAAAATCTCCAAAAAGACATAACACACCCACTAGTAGCAAACACCCTTAACATTTGGCACACAACTGCCACTAAGTACGATCTGGCCTCCATACCAGGTCCACTGACACCAATAGCCAATAACCCCGACTTTCCACCAGGCCTACACTTGAAAACAGTGCAATCACCAGGCTATAACCTAAAATACCTAGCCACTCACTGTCTGAGCGGAAATAAAATCAAATCCCAAGACACGCTCAAAACTGAACTAGGAGAGGCCTTCTCAAACAACTGGTTCTACCTACAGGTTAAAAATCTCCTCCTTAATAGCAAGAATAAAGCCTCATTCTCCCATAGACTCACACCACTAGAAGACATCTGCCTTAAAGGCTCCCAAATCACAAATACAACCTCCCTAGCATATAAATGGTTATCCCAACCACCAACTCAAGAAAGAAACAAACACAAAGAATCCTGGGAAAATTAACTAGGTACCATCATAAGCGGTTCACAATGGGAAAAAGCCTGTATCTTCGCCCATAAATGTTCTCTTAGCACAAGGTACCAAGAAATTTCCTACAAACTCCTCACACAATGGTATATTACACCAGTTAGGACCAAAAAATGGTCTCCTACTTCCTCGGACTTGTGCTGGAGATGTAAAAGCGAAGCAGGAACTTTCCTACATATTTGGTGGGAATGTCCCCCAATCCTTGACTACTGGAATAAAATTACCAGATGGATCAAACATATCACAGATACTAAAATTATATTGGATGCAGCTGCATGTCTATTGCACGTCAACACGTTTTCTATTAGCAGATATAAAAAGTCCTTATCTAGGCACCTCTTGACAGCAGCCAAAAGCCTAATACCTTTACACTGGAAAACCACTCATACTCCTACGGTCAAGGATTGGTTGGACAGGGTCCACTACATGTACAAAATTGAGGAACTTCTGGCAATGAAGAAAGAAAACGGTACAAGCTTTAATTCACAATGGCAACCTTGGCTACTATTCACCCTATCCAATGAATTTACCTCTATCTCCGCCTGACTGACATGAGGATTTTCACTTACACACTATTCGATACGAATCTTTCTTAGTATAACGACAGAGATTGGACTATTAAAATAATAAGGGCCTACACACATACAGGCCACCCCCCCCCCCTCTCCCAACCATCTCCCTCCTCTCTCCACCCCCTATCTCTCACCCTTTTCACTCTTTTCCCCCCTTTACCACTTTATCTATCCCCCGTCCATTCAAACCATACACTATATACGCTTCGATCCACTTAAGGATGTATATCTATGTTAAGAATTTGCACATTGTTTATTTACCCCATGTTATCTATGACACCTTGTCATTTTGTTGATTTTATGTATGCCACAATTTTATTTCAAATACAAAATCTTTGATTGTGAAAAAAAAAAAAAAAAGATTTAATTCTTGTGTTCAAACAAAAACTACTCACGTAAAGATAATAAAAACACAGCATGTAAAGCCGACAATCATGTTAGTTCCGTGGGGCAGCAGCGGGTGACGTCATGCGTAGCTCCTTCCCCATACGCGCTGCGTTCAATGAGAACTTCAACGTCACCGGACTCCTCCCCCCTTCCCTTCGTTAGCAAACAAAGGCACTTGGGGAAGGATTTCGGTGACGTTGATGTCTGTGATGTCACCAGATCTCCGACGGAACTCCCTGAAGACCCGGAAGCCAGCGGAGAGGTAAGTACCAATTTAAAGAATTTTGAGCGATCAAAAAAATTAATGATTAATCAAGGAATTAATCTTTAATTTTCACAGCCCTAGTAGATACCCATCGTAGGGTAAACTCTGAGTCCCAATGCCCCATATCCGCAGTTCTTCTAACTTCTGGAGGGGCAAATGTTGGAGGTGCTTATCATAGAAGTCTCTGTAGAGGAGTGTCACTTGTGCCCCAGTATCCAGGAGGCCCTTGGTATAGATTCCTTCCACCTGAATGGGGACATCTGGGGAAGGTTCCACTAATCTGGGGGGTAATTTGAAGGAGGTGGCCGGTTTGACCTGTTTAGTGGTTTTGATCTGCACCACTTTCTTGCGAGGGTTCGGGTTCCACTTGGCTACAAAAGAAACGGTGTAGTGAGCACTAATATCCACACAATGTTTAAACTCCAACCTGAATGCTCACAAAGAGAAACTAAATTCACCAGATGGCAGCTATAACAATGGAATGTAAAAAACAACAATGGCTTAAATAAAGTCCATGTAACATGTAGAAATATAGCAGCTTAAGGAGGCAGCCCCGTGGAAGCATAAGAAGCAATCTTTTGAGAATACTGTGGATTAAGGATGAGCCCGGTGTTCGATTCGAACCCATGTTCGAATCGAGCACCGGGTGTTCGCTCGCTCGGCGAGCCCAGAACTATTGGGGCCGCTCGCATCAAATTCGTGTGATGCGAGCGGCCCCGCAATGCATTGCGGCCCGCGCAGTGCAATGCTGGCTGATGATTGGCCAAGCATGCACTGTGACCCCGCATGCTTGGCCAATCACAGTGCCGGCAGCGAGGAGAGCCATAATTGGCTACAGGCAGGATGCCTGTAGCCAATTATAGCTCAGGGGCTTTAGTACACGCCCCATGGTATAAGAGGCCGCCGAGCCGGCGGCCTCGCATATTCTGTTTCAGTCACTGTGTCAGCGTGTCAGTGTGCTGCTGACACGATATGCTATATTTCTGGGGATATGTGTGTGCATGCTGTTAGAACAGCATTGCAGTATCACATTTGGGGGGTGTCTATAGGTGGCCTGTGAAGGGGGCAGGTTTCCTGTGCTTAGAACTTTCCCTGCAAAAAAGTGTCATTTTTGCAGGAAAAAAGCTATTTAAAATCACTCGCGGCTAATGAATTGATGGCTCCTGTAACACAGAGAACTGTCATTCATTAATAAAAAACAAAAAAAAAGCGTAGGGGTCCCCCCAAATTTAATAACCAGGCCCTTCAGGTCTGGGATGGATATTAAGGGGAACCCCAGCCAAAAAAAAAAAAAATGGCGTAGGGTCCCCCTCAAAATCCATACCAGACCCTTGAGGTCTGGTATGGATTTTAAGGGGAACCCTAGCCAAAAAAAATGGCGTGGGGTCCCCCTCAAAATCCATACCAGACCCTTATCCGAGCACGCAACCTGGCAGGCCGCAGGAAAAGAGGGGGGGACGAGAGCGGCCCCCCCTCTCGCCTGAACCGTACCAGGCCACATGCCCTCAACATTGGGAGGATGCTTTGGGGGTCTAAGACCCCTAAAGCACCTTGTCCCCATGTTGATGAGGACAAGGGCCTCTTCCCCACAACCCTGGCCGGTGGTTGTGGGGGTCTGCGGGCGGGGGGCTTATCGGAATCTGGAAGCCCCCTTTAACAAGGGGACCCCCAGATCCCGGCCCCCCCCCTGTGTGAAATGGTAAGGGGGTACAAAAGTACCCCTACCATTTCACCAAAAAAGTGGCAAAAATGGTAAAAATGACAGGAGACAGTCTTTGACAATTCCTTTATTAAAATCTTCTTTCTTCTTTCTTCATCCTTCGGTTTCTTCATCTTCTCCTTCCTTCATCTTCTTCCATCTTCTTCTTCCATTTTCTTCTTCCTCCGATCCGCTTCTTCTTGCGCTGGTCTTCTCGTCCTTCTCGTCCGGCATCTTCTTCCGTCGGCGTCGGTGTCGGTGTCTCTGTCTCTTCTTGGGCCGCTCCGCGCAATGGGAGGCTCCCGCTGTGTGAGGCTCCGCTCCGTCTGACAGGTCTTTTATAATGGAGGGCACCTGGTGACCCCGCCCCCTCTGACGCACAGGACGTCATGGGGAATTCCATGATGGCTTTCCCCATGACGTCAGAGGGGGGCGGGGTCACCAGGTGCCCTCCGTTTTAAAAGACCTGTCAGATGGAGCGGAGCCTCACACAGCGGGAGCCTCCCATTGCGCGGAGCGGCCCAAGAAGAGACAGAGACACCGACGCCGACGCCGACGGAAGAAGATGCCGGACGAGAAGGACGAGAAGACCAGCGCAAGAAGAAGCGGATCGGAGGAAGAAGAAAATGGAAGAAGAAGATGGAAGAAGATGAAGGAAGGAGAAGATGAAGAAACCGAAGGATGAAGAAAGAAGAAAGAAGATTTTAATAAAGGAATTGTCAAAGACTGTCTCCTGTCATTTTTACCATTTTTGCCACTTTTTTGGTGAAATGGTAGGGGTACTTTTGTACCCCCTTACCATTTCACACAGGGGGGGCTGGGATCTGGGGGTCCCCTTGTTAAAGGGGGCTTCCAGATTCCGATAAGCCCCCCGCCCGCAGACCCCCACAACCACCGGCCAGGGTTGTGGGGAAGAGGCCCTTGTCCTCATCAACATGGGGACAAGGTGCTTTAGGGGTCTTAGACCCCCAAAGCATCCTCCCAATGTTGAGGGCATGTGGCCTGGTACGGTTCAGGCGAGAGGGGGGGCCGCTCTCGTCCCCCCCTCTTTTCCTGCGGCCTGCCAGGTTGCGTGCTCGGATAAGGGTCTGGTATGGATTTTGAGGGGGACCCTACGCCATTTTTTTTTTTTTTTTTGCCTGGGGTTTCCCTTAATATCCATCCCAGACCTGAAGGGCCTGGTTATTGAATTTGGGGGGACCCCTACGCTTTTTTTTTTTTCATTTTTTTTATTTTTTATCAATGACTTTTTTTTATGAATGAGTTTCAATGAATCACTGTTCTCTGTGTTACGGGAGCCGTGAATTAACATTAGCCGCGAGTGATTTTAAATAGCTTTTTTACTTTAAAAAATGACACTTTGCACAGAGACAGTTCTAAACACGGGAAACATGCGCCCCTTTACAGGCATACTATAGACACCCCCCAGGTACGAAATTTAAAGGAATATTACACTTTTATTGTTACAATTTAAGCATTATTAAAATCACTGCTCCTGAAAAAACGGCCGTTTTTAAAAAATTATTTTGCATTGCTACATGTCCCCTGGGGCAGGACCCAGGTCCCCAAACACTTTTTATGACATTAACATGCATATTAGCCTTTAAAATGAGCACTTTTAATTTCGAACGTTCGCATCCATTATAACTAATAGGGTTCTAAAGCTCGCACGGACTTTAGGTCCGTTCGCGGGTTCTGGTGCGAGCCGAACGGGGGGGTGTTCGGCTCATCCCTACTGTGGATAGAACTAGATAGATTCCGCTTGGCTTCCTGTTGGACTCTCTGGGTCTCGCGTGCATTGACTTCCCGACACCTATTAGTCTGGATCGAAGAGGGTGAGGCGCTGGGTCGTTTTCAGACAATAGCGGGGGTCTTCTCTAAGGGTTTCGACCCCTTCCGTGGTCCCTTCATGTCATTATGCTTTTTGGAGTTCGCTAATGCAACAGGGCACCCGGTTGACTCCTTCACCGGAGCCCTCTGGAGTTTTCCGCCAGCTTTTGGCATTGTGCCTCAGACTTCACTGGGCTTGGGCACACTCGTTGATAGTGTCCAATTCCTCCACAATTGAAGCAAACCTCATCACCCATTGACCTCCGGTTTGAGGCAGTGGATGTAACCTGAGGTACTTTTGTCACGGTCTCTCCTCCTTTGGCTGTTTCGGAGACCTTCACCATCAAAGAAATCAGCATCTCCATCACTTATGCCATTTGAGATTTCAAGGTGGCGATTTCGGAGTCCTGTTCCACTGTTCTTGCAGGCCTGACTTCAACTAAAGAGGTAGAGGTCGGACGAACAGTTGCTTGCTGATCATTTAACAGTGCCTCTTCATCTCTCACTACTCTGATAAGGTCAGGGTATTTTAGTGATATAACACCCACAGAGGTTTTCAAATGAAGCCAGACTGGATCAAATAGCAGAGCCTCCTTTAAGATTTGCTGTATCCTGGCTTGATCTATGGCAGAGGGCGTCATCCCTTTCTTTAATACGCGCTTATATAATCCGCCGGATGTATTTAGAAAGACGCTCTCCTTGGTGTTGGAGGGTATGTTCAAACTGTTAGATTAAATCGACTGCCTCTTCTAGCTGCCCAAACTCCTCTTGCAACATAACCAAGTAATCGTAGGCTGTACAGGTGGTGTTGTTGAATCTCAAGTTCCTGACAGCCTCCGCAGCAGCTCCTCGCAGGCTCTCACTGAAGCGCTGTTTCTTTTGGGGGCTCTGCCAGTTTCCACTCTTCCAGAGCCTGCATGGCTTGCTCTATCTATGCATCAAATTCTTCTTCTCCAGCCAGCATAGGCTGTTTCCCTGAAAAAAACCTGAACCTCCTGCACCCAGCCTCCACACATACTGTGTTACTCTTCTGGCACTTTGACACAAAATCTCCCAAAGCTGTAAGGAGTTCTGGCCCGATCATGGTCAGGGGTGCCGGGGAGGTGGATGTTCCTCTAGCTTGTCCTACCTGACCAGTGCTGAGGGGATCCCCATCTGAGACTCTCAGTTGTACTATGTAAAACTTTGTTCTGTTTCCCAGTTGTACACTTTTGCCTTTGAAACTTTCGGGTACTCCCTCTCTCCACTCCAACAGTGCATGAGTGTGAGAAGCCTCTTGATCTGGCCCGATGGCAATCACCCATGCTTTTATATCTGGGGACAGTGTCTTTACAATTTAATTGACCTCCTCTTCATCCCAGGCCTCGCCAGGGAGCTCAATTGCCACGCTTGCTTCTGAGCGAGCACCTTCTGCTTCACACCACTGGACCACAGTGATGGGGTCCATACTGGTGCCAAGTTGTGGGTTTGCTTGCAGAGTAACAAGATCTCAGACGTGCCCCCATGTGTAGCACTGACCCCCGAAGGAGCTGCTGATATTTGATTGGGCCTGTACTCTGCTCTTCCACCCCCCAGTAAATTGTCTCAACCCACTGGACACAGCTGTGGAACTAGACAACAAAGGACAATCCCACAACAGTATACCAATAATATACCTTTACCATTACCTGGGTATCTGTTGCTCCACCTGTAGGAAAAGGGACAACACTGCAATTGTAATCAACCAGAATGAGATTTTACTAGAACTGGTATAAACAGTAATTACAGTAACCACACTGCCACACAAACGTAATATGACAATGCAATGAATATTCACAACTTCTTAATATATATAGTTTGTTTGGTTTACCACTGCAAGCGCATCTCCAAGTGGGACTAGTGCCCAGAGTGACAATGCTCTGATCCGGGGAACCTTCCCACTTCCAGCATGCTGAATATGTTATACAAATACAGTACAGTAAACTTTACTCAATAGCCCCCCTTTGAGGTATGGTGTAGTCCGTTGCTGCTGCAACTATGCACAGGGCCTCTCAGTGAAAGATGCAGTCTTTAGTCTTCTGCTAGCTATTATACTGCAGTGTATTGTAATCCAAAGGTTTTAACAAGAGAACAAGGCAATATAAGCTGAGAATCTAAACTGTTCCGGTGGTGTGACACACTTATAACTGCCTCCGGTATATTTGTCTCTGAACCACACAGTGTTAGTGTCTCAATGAAACAGGCTTGAGGCCTGCTTGAATTCAGTCTAATTGAGTGTGACTCCTTTGTGGGGGACTACAGGTCCCAGCAACACTGTGGTATGAGTCTAAGTGTGTAAAGTGCATCAATGAACTGTGGGCAACAGCCCTCTCACCACATCAGGTCTGGAAACTGGAAACCTCCGTTCCGCTTGTCTCAGTCTTGCTGCCAGCCAGCGCCGTCACGCTGCTCCACTCCACAAGATGACCGGGACCCTCCAATGGCTCTGTCAGGTGTCTCTGGATCCTTCCCGATCCGGTGACACTGTCTCCAGCACACAGGTGTAAGGCAGAGTCCCTGGTTGTTCTGCTCTGCAGTTGATGTAAGCCGCGCTCTCTGGAACACCTCCCCACGGATCCTTGTAGGCAGGCCACGCGTCCAGAGGAGAAAGGAAATGGACGCGTGGGGCCCTTTATAGCCTACCCAGCATGCAGTTCAGTCACTGAGTGTTCATGGGTAGGTGAGTTAGCATTGTGGGTAGGTAAGTCCTTGTAATATGTAAACAATTGAATCAGTTCCTGTGACATTTTCCTTATGTTCTTGTAACAGAAAATAGACAAAGTCCCTTTTACATTTATGCCACTAGATGGTGCCAAATACCAATTTATGACATTGTCCACAGTTTAAAATTACATAGCACTAAAATGCAAAAATACCAGTGCTACAGAAAAATGCACTGATTACTGAATAAATGTCACTGGCAGGGAAGGGGTTAACACCAGGGGGCGATCAAGGGGTTAACTGTGTTCCCTCACTGTGTTCTAACTGTAGGGGGGATGGGACTGTTTAGGAGGAGAGAGAGAGATCGGTGTTCATTAGTATGAACACACGATCTGTCTCCTCTCCCCTGAGAGAACCGGGATCTGTGTGTTTAAACACACAGATCCCGGTTCTCACTCTGTCATGAGCGATCGCAGGTGCCCGGCGGTCACTCGGCTCCGGGCACGCGCTGCGGGCACGCCCCTAGTGGCCAAAAGGCAAAGCAACGTAAGGTAACGTCGTTTCGCTCAGCCGTACCTTTCTGCCACAGTGAAACTGCGGCGGCTGGTCAGCAACCAGTTACTACGACTTTTTACACTCTATGCCTATGGCATTGAAGTTGTATCAAAGTCGGACCAAAGCAATGCAGGAACCTTTTCTAAAGTCGGAGCGACTTGTGTCGGATCAGTCAAAGACAGCTCTCATAGGGAAACATTTTTATTTGACATGTCATGTAACTTGTGCTCTCACAAGTTGGATCCCATGTAGGGTTGCCACCTTTGCTTCAAGCCAAACCCGAACACTTAAGTGGCATGCGCGAAATGTAGTACAAATAGATGTAAAACCTGTATAACCTTTTTAAACATTATGCTGCACCAAAACGCATGATACTTTGTTACCATACGTTTCACGCAGAAGAAAGAGGTGTGGTTGTGTCATTACGACATAACAACCATTATTACCACTGCACTTCTGCAAAAGGGCTGTATGTTTTTATGCATTTTAGGAATGCACACAATTTTGTGCATATTCCTGCAACCCACAGATGTCTACCTAGGTCAGGGGTAATGAATTCAAATTTAAGGAGGTCCAGTCACTAAAAATTTCTTCCAGCTGAGGTCCAAATTGCTCTCTATTAAACCACAAAAGTAGGCCAATCACATCCATATTTCAAAATAAAATCACGTTACATAAGGTATCCCCATCAGAGTAACCCCCTTACATCTGGTGTCCCCCTCAGAGTTCTCCCTTGCATCTGGTGTCCCCATCAGAGTTCCCCCCTGCATCTGGTGTCCCCATCAGAGTTCCCTCTGCATCTGGTGTCCCCATCAGAGTTCCCCACTTACATCTGGTGTCCC
This sequence comes from Lithobates sylvaticus, assembly GCA_028564925.1. Taxonomy (NCBI): domain Eukaryota; kingdom Metazoa; phylum Chordata; class Amphibia; order Anura; family Ranidae; genus Lithobates; species Lithobates sylvaticus. Next base: position 71,622,920 of record CM053029.1, read on the forward strand.
CATCAGAGTTCTCCCTTGCATCTGGTGTCCCCATCAGAGTTCCCCCTTGTGACAGAATGTCCCTACACTCATCTTGAGTGCTTTCGTCCAGTCTGAATATAGATCTCAGATATTCCAACTGCTCCCAAGCACAAAACGAGACGAGACTTGCTTAGTGCCAACATGGACTGTTTATTTAGAACCAAAATGACAAGTATTTATATACAGTAGAAGAGAAGACCCCCCCCTGCTCATTTTACTCTAACAATACACCTGTAACAAATTAACATGAGCTAATTAACTAATCCGATGTGACTGAATGAATGAATGAATGAATGATTTGTATAGCGCTGCAACTGCGAACTGAATCGCCTCGAGGCGCTTGACTGCTCATGTTGGGATGCCATGTATTAGAAGAGGTGGGTCTTGAGTTTTTTCCTGAAGGCCTGATGGTTTTCTTCCATGCGGATGTTGTTTGGTAGAGCATTCCATAGCCGGGGTCCCTGTACTGCGAATCTTCGTTCTCCCTTCGATTTGTAGCGGGCTTTGGGGATGAGAAGGCGATTTTGGTTTGTTGATCGAAGTCTGCGATTCGGTATGTATTTTTCTATTTTCTCACAAAGGTATTGAGGCGCATTTCCTTGTGTACATTTGTGGGTGAGGCAGAGGGTCTTGAATGTGATCCTGTCTTTTACCTTGAGCCAATGGAGCATCCTTAGGGATGGGGAGATGGATTCCCAGGGTTTCTTTCCGGTGACTATTCTTGCTGCTGTGTTTTGGACAATTTGAAGGCGCGCAATCTGGTAATCCGGTAATCCTATGTAGAGTGAGTTTGCGTAGTCGAGCCGTGAATTGATGATCGTTCCTACTACTACCGCTTTTTCCTTTTCCGGGATGAAGGGGATGAGTCTGCGTAGCATGCGAAGGAGATGGTGGGATCCGCTGATTACGGATCCTATTTGTGCCTCCATTGTCATCTCTGAATCAAAGATTACTCCGAGGCTTTTGGCTTTGTTGCTTGGAAGGATGGTCTGTCCCAAGATGGTTGGTGGTGTCCAAGGGGTCTTCGTCTTTTTCCTTGAGTTTGCGTCGAGGAGCAGTAATTCTGTTTTTGATCCATTTAGTTTGAGGGAGCTAGTGGTCATCCAGTCATCTATCAATGTGAGACATTTTCCTAGTTCCTGGTATTGGTCTTTTTGTCCGGTGATCCGGAAGTACAGTTGAGTGTCGTCCGCGTATGAGTGGAAGCACAGATCCAATTTGCTAATAATTTTGAAGAGTGGTCGGATGTAAATGTTGAACAGTACTGGTGACAATGGTGATCCTTGAGGGACTCCATAAGTGATTGCCCGAGTTTCCGAAGTGAAGGCTCCTAGTTTCACTGTTTGTGACCGGTTTCCTAAGAAGGAAGCGAACCATGGCAGATCTCCATCTGTAACTCCTGCCACTTCCTTGAGGCGGCTGAGAAGCATGTTGTGGTCCACTGTGTCGAACGCCGCACTGAGATCCAGCAATACCAGAAGACACGATTCTCCCTCATCCGCTGCTTCTAGGGCGTCATCCCATATTTTCAGAAGTGCCGTTTCTGTGCCATGGCCTGGGCGGAAGCCCGATTGTAGTGGGTCTAGGAGCTTGTGTGTGTCCAGATGAAGTTGAAGCTGTTGTACTACTGCTTTCTCCATGATCTTGGAAATGGTGTTCAAGCTTGTTACCGGTCTGCGATTGTTCGGATCCTTGGGGTCGAGGTTGGGTTTCTTTAGTAATGGTTTGATGATGCCTTGCTTGAGGGAATTCGGAACCAATCCTTCTTTGAACGACTGATTTACTAGGTGTGTGATAGCGGGGGCCAGAATGTCGGAGCATTCTTTCAAGAGTTTTGTGGGGATGATGTCGTTTGGCGAGGTGCTGTCTCGGAGGCTCTTGATGACATTTTTGGTTTCATCCGTTGTGATCGGGGTAAGTGAAAAATGTGGTGCTTGTGCGCTGTGGATGTAAAATTCCTTACCTGGGTTGAGTTGAGTAGAGCTGGTTGTTGTTTTTTTTTGTTGAATTATTTTCTGAATGTTGTCTATTTTGTTGATGAAAAAATCTGATAATTTGTTGCAGTATTCTTGAGTTTCGTTTCCTAGGGGCTCAAGGCAGGTGGGGTTCATAGTCTGGGCGACTAGTTTGAAAAGTTCCCGTGGTCGGTTTAAGGCTTTTGAGAGGGTGTTTGAGACATGTTCTTTTTTTGCTGTGAAAATTGCTTTATGATATCTCTTGGTGAGTATTCTGTAGTTTGTGTGATTTTCCTTTGTGGTGTTTCTTCTCCAGGCTCTTTCTGCTCTTCTGTGTTCCCGTTTCAGTAGAGTAAGCGTGCCATTAAACCAACCAGAATTTTTCTTGCGGATGGGTACTCGATGTTTCGGGGCGACTGCGTCTGCTGTTTGTAGAAGTGCCTTGTTTATGAAGCTGAGTATTCGTTCTGTTGAGTGGTTTTGATTTAGTGTACCCATTTTGTGTGTTAGTGTGGTTTTGAAGATTTCCGAATGTAGTTTCTTCTGCGATCTAATCCAGTGTGTTGTTGCTGCTGGGTTTGGTTTTTGCAGGGAGATGTTGGTGGCGATCTCAAATTTGATAGCGTGGTGGTCTGACCATGGTAGCGCTATGTTGTCTTGAATGCTGATGTCCGTATTTTGCTTGAAGATGAGGTCCAGGATGTGACCCGACCCATGTGTGGGAGCCTTTACTAGTTGTTGAAGCCCTAGGTCTTCCAGTTGATTGATGCAGGTGGTGGCGATGGGGTCTTCGGTGGAATTCGCCCAGAGGTTGAAATCTCCGAGTACCAGAATCTTGTTGTTTTTCAGGGTGTGTGCCGAGATGAATTCCGTGAGTGGTATCGGTAGATTTGTCTTTGGTCCTGGTGGTCTGTAGCATAGCAGCATGTGGATGGTTTCTTGTGGTGTGGTTTGCATCTGTAGAGTAAGTGTCTCCATAAACGTTGCTTTGTTCTGTACCGTAGGTTTGACGAGCGCTAGATGAGCTTTGAAGATCACTGCTAGGCCTCCTCCTTTTTTTCCTTTCCGATGCTCGGTTAGGATCCTGTAGTTTTCTGGCACTAATTCTGTTAGGATGGTGTTGCAGTCGGGTGTTAGCCAGCTTTCCGTGATGAAGAGGCAATCTATGTTGTTTTGTGTGATGAAGTCATGGATTTCGTGCCTGTGCTTGACTGCCGATCTGGTGTTAATCAAAGCGCATGCTAACTGTTGCGGTTGAGTTGTAGTCTTCTTATGTTTGATCGTTGCTTGTGGATCGATTCTTAGTAGTCGTTCTTTTTGTAATATTTTTTGAATGTCGGTCGGTAGAGTTGCGGTCAAATTTCTTAGTCTGCATAGGGACTCTGCTGAGTATTTGAAATTGCACATGTTGAGGTGCTCCAAAAAATTTCCCTGCACTTAGACAAGTTCCACTTGGACAGAGTTCAACCAGTCTCAAGGATGAGCAGGCTCACGATGAGCTCTACACAAACTTATATAGGCCTGAAACACCTGGGAGCAATTAGGCACTCCCCTTAATTAGTAAGCTGAAGGAAGGAAAGGAAAAAAAAAAAAAAAAACTGTTTAAAAAGTGTAAGAAGAAAAGGGTATTAAGAAGATAAAATGGAAAAGGTCCAGAAAGAACCTAAAAATGCAATCCAGCAATCACCAGCAGTCAAAAAAGCAAAATTTGTTCTCTCCACACAGTGTCCTCACTGTTTGGCTTCCAACCAAAATTCTGGCAATTTCACATGAGCTCTACACAAACTTATATAGGCCTGAAACACCTGGGAGCAATTAGGCACTCCCCTTAATTAGTAAGCTGAAGGAAGGAAAGGAAAAAAAAAAAAAAAACTGTTTAAAAAGTGTAAGAAGAAAAGGGTATTAAGAAGATAAAATGGAAAAGGTCCAGAAAGAACCTAAAAATGCAATCCAGCAATCACCAGCAGTCAAAAAAGCAAAATTTGTTCTCTCCACACAGTGTCCTCACTGTTTGGCTTCCAACCAAAATTCTGGCTGTGACTGTGTGCCCATCAGGATTTCACTACAGGTCAGACTTGTTGTCACCGAGCTTCACACATGTTAGATGCTAATATCATCAACTCCAGCCACCTGTCTGTTGTCTTGTATAATGCAAATGAGTCCAGTCTGTCTTGACACAGATTCTAAAGAGTATTTCACCTATTGTTGTATGTGCTAATTAACCCTGCAATTGAATCTGACTAGCACAGATTATAGTGGGGTTTTCATTCACCCTGTGCCCCTTAAAATCCAGGGCCCATAATCGGTTGGCAAGAGGCTCGCATTTAGTCCTCTCCAAAAGCCTGTGTCCCAGCTAGGTCTGTCACACCCCTTATATCTGGTGTCCCCATCAGAGTTCTCCCTTGCATCTGGTGTCCCCATTAGAGTTCTCCCTTACATCAGGTGTCCTCATCAGAGTTTCCCCTTGCATCTGGTGTCCCCATTAGAGGGGGCGATCAAGGGTCTCCCTCAGCCAAGGGTGGAGGCAGATCAGTGGCAGGCAGGACTTCAAGTTCTCACCCACCTTCTACCATAATGACCCTGAAACCAAGTGACACAATCACCCCCTTGTGCAACTCCCCCATGCCCCCTTCCACTCTCCTTGTACAGCTTCCCCATCCCTCCTGCAGCTTATTCTCCTTCCCCCGTTCCCCCACAGCTTCCCCCCTCCCCTTCATCTTGTGCACCCCTTGATAGCCACCCACCTTGTTCTCCTCTCCTACTTCATGTTGTGCAGCCCCCCCCCCCCCCCCCCAATGTGTGGACTCCCCTCATTTATTCCCTCCTTACCTTGTGCGGCCCTGCGTGGTTGATAGCAGGTGGGTTTTGGCCAGCATTCCCCAGGACAGGGGGATGGAAGAGGTTGCACTGCCTGCACACTACGGTGGCCGTCTTCAGGCTGTTCTAGTACAGCTGGCAGCGGAGGCCGGCCGGAGTTAGGGGGCAGAGCTGAGGTGGACCGGGCTGGGAAAACTCCACATGTAGGCAAAAGCATCATTGATTGCTAGGACACTGGTCTTAGCTGCCAATGACTTCCGAGCAGATCATGTGAGCGGGGGAGTTGGGGGCGGCAGGGGCCCAGTGGGAGAGAAGGCAGAGGGACACAGGCGCAGCTGAGAGAAATCCACAGACACACTGGCTCCACAGGACAGCCAGATTTACCTGACTGGATATATGTTGTGTCCAGATATTTCCAGGGGACAGAAACTTGGGCACAAGTTGCCAACCCATACTGACCGGGTCAATCCCATACGGGTGGCAACCCTAATCCCATGTTGCACCGCTGTGTTTTTTATTTTAAAACGGCCATCTTTTCGAGAGCAGTGATTTTTTTAATGCTTAAAGTGAAACAATAAAAATTAAATATTCCTTTAACTATCGTGCCTGGGGGGGGGGGGGGTGTCTATAGTATGCCTACAAAGTGGCGCATTTTTCCCGTGTTTAGAACAGTACCACAGCAAAATGACATTTCTAAAGGAAAAATTGTCATTTAATCGCTTGCCGACCAGCCACCGCAGTTATACTGTGGCAACATGGCTCAGCTGCACGAATCACCGCCACTAGGTGCCCCTTGCTCACCCACGGAACCGATGCGAGTGCCCGGCGGTCGCGATCACCGCCGGGCTCCCGCGATCGCTTGGGGCACACAGAGAACTGGGATCTGTGTGTGTAAACACACCGTTTCCGGTTCTCTGAGGGGAGAACAGACAGATCGTCTGTTCATACAGAGTTCATACAAAATTGTCCGATGTGTCCGCCATAATGTTGCAGTCCCGATAAAAATCGCAAATCACCACCATTACTAGTAAAAAAAGAAATTATAATAAAAAAGCCATAAAACTATCCCCTATTTTGTAGACGCTATAACTTTTGCGCAAATCAACATTCGCTTATTGCAATTTTTTTTTTTACCAAAAATATGTAGAAGAATACATATCGTCCTAAACTGAGGAAAAAAAACGTTTTCTTATATATTTTTGGGGGATATTTATTATAGCAAAAAGTAAAAAATATTGAATTTTTTTCTAAATTGTCGCTCTTTTTATGTTTATAGCGCTAAAATAAAAAACGCAGAGGTGATCTAATACCTCCAAAAGAAAGCTCTATTTGTGGGAAAAAAATACCTCAATTTTGTTTGGGAACCACATCGCACGACCACGCAATTGTCAGTTAAAGTGACAGTGCCGAATTGCTAAAAGTGCTCTGGTCTTTGGACAGTCAAATGGTCTGGGGCTGAAGTGGTTAAAACTGATCGTGGCTGTAATGAATTGTCAGGTCAATATAGATAAAACTCATTGAAATACCGAGCATGGGATCCACCCTCAGTCCATTACCAGACCCTTCAGGAGGGGGGGATGAGAAAGCGCCCCCCTCCTGAACTGTACCAGGCCACATGCCCTCAACATGGAGAGGGTGCTTTGGGGCCTGACCCATTTTACCATTTTGCCAATTTTTGGGTGAAATGGTAGGAGTACGATTGGGTAGCCCAATACCAATTCTCACAGGGGGGAGGCTGGGATCTGGGGGTCCCCTTGTTAAAGGGGGCTTCCAGATTCCGAAAAAAAAAAAACCCGCCCGCATACCCCCCCACAACCACAGGGCAAGGGTTGTGGGGATGTGGCCCTTGTCCCCATCAACAGGGGGACAAGGTGCTTTGGGGTCAGACCCCAAAGCACCCTCCCCATGTTGAGGGCATGTGGCCTGGTACAGTTCAGGAGGATGCATGCTCGAAAAAGGGTTTGGTATGGATTTTGGGGGGGACCCCTACGCCATTTATTTTTTATTTGGCGCAGGGTTCCCCTTTATTTCCATATCAGACCTGAAGGGCCAGGTATGGATTTTAGAGAGAACCCCACACAATTTATTTTTAAATTTCAGTTTGGGGTTCCCCTTAAAGTGGTTGTAAGCCCTTACAAAACACTTTGACCTACAGGTAAGCCTAGATTAAGGCTTACCTGTAGGTCCAATAAATATCTCCTAAACCTACATGGTTTAGGAGATATTTAGAAAAGAAAAGGCACTGCATGCGCCGTAGACAGCAGCGCGCAGGCGCACTGAGCATGCCGAGATCACGGCGATATGCCGCTCTCGTGCGCATGCGCGGGAGTGACGTCATCGCCGCTCCAGCGCTGTAGCACAGCGCTGGAGCGGCAAGACCCGGAAGTCACTCCGGGTTTAATGGCGGCACAGAAAATCGTGGATGAGGACCGCTTTGGGGGCTTCGTTCTCAGGGAAGTCATTCATAATGAGCTAGTATGCTATGCATACTAGCTCATTATGCCTTTGCCTTGCAGGTTCCGTTTTTTTTTTTTTTTTTTTAAATAGGCTTTACTTCCTCTTTAATATTTATACTAGACCCAAAGAGCCTGGTAATGGACTGAGGGGGGATCCCATGATCTTTTTTTCAATGAGTTTTATCTATATTGCCGAGACCCGACAATTCATTACAGACACGATCAGTTTTAAATGACAATTTTTCGAATTAGAAATGTCATTTTGCTGTGGTACTGTTCTAAACATGGGAAAAATACACCACTTTACAGGCATACTATAGACACCCCCCCAGGCACGATATTTAAAGGAATATTTCATTTTTATTGTTTCACTTTAAGCATTAAAAAAAATTACTGCTCCCGAAAAAACATTTTTTTTGCATTGATACATGTCCCAGGTCCCAAACACTTTTTTTGACAATAACTTGCATATAAGCCTTTAAAATAAGCACTTTTGATTTTTCATGTTAGTGTCTCATAGACTTTAACGGTGTTCCGGCGGCTTTCGAATATTGTTCGCTGTTCAGCAAACAGGCGAACATCGGGCTCATCTCTACTAAAGAAGTAGAAAGCCAAATTGGGGTGATTGTTTCCTGTGACACAGTACAGCTTAGGAATGGCATGCATGGGTTTCATCCACAAAGGAAAACTCACCTAAAGCCCATGCACAAAAAAGCTTGCCTAGAATTTGCCAGGGCCCATGATGAAAAAGAAGAAGACTACTGGGACTCTGTACTCTGGAGTGATGACGCCAAGATAAATGTTTTTGGAACTGGTGGCTTCAAAACTGTATGGCATCACAAAGATGCGGAGTACAAAGAAAAATGCATGGTGCCTACAGTGGAACATAGTGGTGGCAGTGTAATTCTGTGGGGCTGCATGCTGGTGTGGGGGAGCTGCATTTCATTGATGGTATCATAAATTCACAAATGTACTGCTCTATATTGAAAGAGAAGAATCTACCATCACTCCGTGCCCTTGGTCGTTGTGCACTTTTCCAACATGACAATGATCCAAAACACACATCTAAGGCCACTGTTGCATTTCTGAAGAAGAACGGGGTAAAAGCGATTCAATGGCCAAGTACTGTATGTCTCCTGATATGAACCCAGTCGAACACCTAAGGGAAATTCTGAAGAGACAAGTTGAGCATCACTCTACAGGTCATTCTTGAAGAATGGAAAAGGATAGATGTTGCAATATTTCGCCAACTTGTTCATTCTATGCCTAGAAGACTTGGTGCTGTCCTTACAAATCATGGAGGTCATACAAAATACTAGACAGTAGTTTTTGTCGTGGGGTGTATTCATTTTTTTTCAACTAATTTGAGTAAAACTGAAAATTTTGTAATATAATTAGCTACCAACCCCCCCCCCCCCCCGGTGTCATGTGACTGGTTAGTGTTACAAGTCTCAGGTGTGTTCAATTTGGTGTTATCGCTCTCACTCTCTCATTCTGGTCACTGGAAGTTCAACATGGCACCTCAGGGCAAAGAACTCTCTGAGGATCTGAAAAAAAGAATTGTTGCTCTACATAAAGATGGCCTAGGCTATAGGAAGTTTGCCAAGTCCCTGAAGCTGACCATACAGCAGTTTAACAGGACAGGTTCCACTTAAAAACAGGCCTCACCATGGTTGACCAAAGAAGTTAAGTGCACATGCTCAGCATCATATTCAGAGGTTATCTTTGGGAAATAGACTTATGAGTGCTGCCAGCATTGCTGCAGAGGTTGAAGGGGTGGGGGGTCATGGCTGTCAGTGCTCAGACCATACACCGCACACTGCATCAAATTGGTCTGCATGGCTGTCATCCCAGAAGCAGGCCTTTTCTAAAGCTGATGCAAAGAAAGCCTGCAAATAGTTTGCTGAAGACAAGCAGACTAAGGACATGGATTACTGGAACCATGTCCTGTGGTCTGATGAGACCAAGATAAACCTATTTGCTTCAGATGGTGTGAAGCGTGTGTTGCAGCAACCAGGTGAGGAGCACAAAGACAAGTGTGTCTTGCCTACAGTCAAGCATGGTGGAGGGGTTGTCATGGTCTGGGGCTGCATGAGTGCTGCCAGCACTGGGGAGCTACAGTTCATTGAGGGAACCATAAATGCCAACATGTACTGTGACATACTGAAGTAGAGCATGATCCCCTCCCTTCAGGGACTGGGCCACAGGGCAGTATTCCAACATGATAACGGCCCCAAAACACACCTCCAAGACAGCCACTGCCTTGTTAAAGAAGCTGAGGGTAAAGGCGATGGATTGGCCAAGCATTTCTGCAGACCTAACCCCACCGATGAGGATGCATCTGTGGGGCATCCTCAAATGGAAGATGGAGTCTTCTAACATCCATCCTCTGGTGAACTACACGCCCAAGTGGGTTAAGACTGTGATGGAAAATAATGGGGGCTACACAAAATATTGACACTTTGGGCCCAATTTGGACATTTTCACTTAGCGGTGTATTTACTTTTGTTGCCAGCAGTTTAGACATTAATGGCTGTGTGGAGTTATTTTGAAGGGACAGCAAATTTTCACTGTTATACAAGCTGTACACTCACTACTTTACATTGTAGAAAAGTGTCATTTCCTCAGTGTTGTCATATGAAAAGATATAATAAAATATTTACAGAAATGTGAGGGGTGTACTCACTTTTGTGAGATACTGTATATATATATATATACATACATATGTATATATGTGTGTGTGTGTGTTCTGAATCATTAACCCAAAGATATGAAATGAAAATGTTATACATTGTAGATTTCCCGTAATTAATTACAGATTTACCGATATCATTCTGTATTTGAAATAATGATGATGTGTCACGTTTGCGTTTTAGTTTTACTTGACAAAAACATTCTGTGGAGAAAAAAAAAACAGGTAAAAGGTTAAAAGTACACTCCATCAAAAATATAGACAGACAGGTGTCTCATCCTAAAGCCTCATACACACGATCGGACCGTGGACCAAATTTCCCGTGGATTTTTGTACAAAGGGCGTTGGCCCCAAGTTGGTATTGCATACACACGATCGGACGTTTTAGGCAACAAACACGAATGTAGTGACGTTTGAACGTACTGACGACACTTCAAAAGAAGTCGTTTGAATACTCCAGCGCCACCTTTGGTCAACTTCTATATTGTTGTCTGATCTTTTGCATTGGTTCTGAGCATGCGTGTTTGTACTTTGTACAAAAGTCCGATGGTTTTGTGTACACACGGTCGGACTTTGGTTCATCGGACTTTTGTTGGCAGAAAGTTGGTCCATTCGCACAGCCAACAAAAGTCCAATGAAAACTGAAAAAGTTGGTCCGATGGAGCGTACACACGGTCGGATGTTGGTCCAAAACAGCTAATTTGCATGTTGGTTGTCAGAAAGTCCAATCGTGTGTACGGGCCTAAAGACTGATCTGTAAATTCTTGTATTGCTGGTACTCTGGCTAGCTGTAATTCTCTAATACAGTCTTTTTTTTACCATTTTATTTATTTTACAATTTTATATTTTTTACATTTTTTATGACCCTCATTGGGGGGGCTTTGGTGAAACAAACCCCTGATGTCTAACCTTTGAGACAGAGAAAGGGACTGGGGACAGATTCAGTGGTCATTAGGACTTGGAAGGGGCCGGTAAACATCCTGACATGAGCTGGGAGTAGAAAACTGGCCAGCGCTGCGCAGGGTGGGGGCAGGGAAGCACACAGGAGCCCAGGGCAGCAGGACAGTGATAGGGAGGTGGCAGAAGCAGCATGTAGAGGAACCGATGCCGTCCTTTTCCCTCCTGCAGCTACTAAATGTCTGCAGGAGGGAGAAGAGGAGAAGCGGGCATTCCGCGGCTACACGGAGATATCAGTTCCTTTACTTGCCGTCGCTCCCCACCCCCGCACTCCTATCTAGGCGTACAGGGGGGCTGCACAGGCGACCCATGCGACCCCTCTATGTAAGCCCCTGGGATATATTCAGAGCCAGAGGCTGAAGGCAATGTTACTACAAACAGGACTTCTCTTTAGATACTCTATAATTAGTTTTTTGAACAAAATCAAATGATATATCATCTTCACCTGATCTCTGAGGGGTGGAACCATGGAAACTGTTTTCTAGGGCCAGTCCAGCATCGTAGAACACTTCTGCAGCATCAGCACCACCTCCCGCAGTGCAGCCAGTGTCATATCTCTCCACTAAGTTCCATACCTCATAGGGAAGAGACAGAATCCATTTTTATCAACATCAGGATGTGTATTATCATAATCTAAATCAACAAGTTTCTCACTATTGTTCTCACCATTATACGATCACTTTTATACATCATTTTTACCATCCTCGTAATTTTTTTTATCACCATTAGGATCCTATTTATGATCCATATCATTAACACACTCATCTCCATCATCATACTCCTTGAACCATCCTTGATATACACTATATTGCCAAAAGTATTGGGACGCCTGCCTTTATACGCACATGAACTTTAATGGCATCCCAGTCTAAGGCTCCATACACAATATTAGATTTTCTGCATTAGATTTTTTTGTCTTCAGATTTACCAAAAAACATATAATATGAGTTCAAATCTTAATGCTTAATGCTCAAATCTTCCAGCAGAAAAGGTCCGACAGAATCATTTCATCTGATATGCCAATCGTGTGTGGGCTTCATCTGACTTTTTTTAAAAAATTCTGACAGACCTAGAAATAGAACATGTTTTAAATCTTTCTGACGGAATCAATTCCTATCGGGAAAACTGTTCGTCTGTATGCTATTCCAACGGACCAAAAACAACGCTAGGGCAGCTATTGGCTACTGGCTATTGAACTTCCTTTTTCTAGTCCTGTTGTACGTCATTGTGTTCTAAACTGTAATGGACTTTGGTGTGATCGTGTGTAGGCAAGTCCGTTTCAGCGGAACTCCGTCGGAAAGACCGTCAGAGTTTATTCTGACGGAAAAAATGGTCGTGTGTGCGCGGCATAAGTGTTTCAATTTGTATGCAATCAGGCCCTTGCACTGCAAAGGTTTTGGTAAATCTGAAGACAAAAATCTGCAGAAAATCAAATAGCATGTATGGGGTCTAAGACCTCGTACACATGGTTTGATTGTTGTACGACCGAGCGTCTGATTTTTGTCATAAGGGTGTGTGCAGGATTTTGTCTAGCATACTAACTATCCGCAAATTGTCGTTTGACAAACACGAACGTAGTGACGTTCTATGAGAGTATAAAGAGGAAGTTCATTTCTCAAGCGCCACCCTTTGGGCTCCTTCTGCTTATGTCGTGTTAATAGAAGTTTGGTGAGCGTTGATTCACGATTTTCAGATCGTACAAAACAAATTGCCTTTTAAAATATGTTTGGCAAAACTACATGCAAAGCAGCTTTATTATTATCCCATTAAAGAAGAGGAGAATGTGCACTGCATTTCGACATTTCATAAATTGCGGCGTCACGAATGTTAATTTTAGATTACGAACAGTAGTTTAAAAGACCGAACTCTTCCCAGTTGTTCCAAATCTTCCCCCAATACCCCTAACACCCCCAAATCCCCCCCCCCCCCCAATTACCCCGTCTAGCATAATAGCACCAACATTTCCTAGAAATAATCATCCTCTCCCTCCCCTCCTAGCACAAATATTTCATCAGTCGTCACCACAAATATTTATTACTCTACCCCCCCCCCCCCCCTCCCAGTGTGTCCCCAGTGCTCCCTTCCTTGAAACACACAGACCTCAGATACAGCATGGCACAGGGTTGTGTGCTGACCTTCCCCCTAGGCTCTTCCTCATTTTGACACGCAGAGCTGAGGAGCAGCCTAGAGGAAGCAGGTTTCTAACCTTTACAGGCTACCCTTTTCCTGCCCTACAGGCAGCTGGTGGGAGGGATGTCGCTGCTGCAAGGATAGGAGAGAGCACAGCGTACCTCCTGGCACTTTCCTCCTCTCCTGTTTTGGCTTCTCTCATCCAGTGCTAAGCTGACAGGAGTAGTAATGCTGCTGTCACTACACCTGTCAGATTGTAGTGGCAGAAACTCTTCTCTTGGTGCCCCCCCCCCCCCCATTATCAGCACCATGGGCACCCGTCCCTTCTGCCCCTCCTAATCCCCTGCTCTCTTGTGTATGGTTTACTGCTGAAAATACTAGTTGAGCCTGTCCCACTTACACCAATTACACATTAAACAGCTTACCTTGGTCTGGGACATCCTATACTTCCCATTCATAATGTAAGCTCCTTTATCTACGGCTACTAAGCCCACGCTGGCCTTGTGGTCAGCTAACAGTTTAAGCCTCATAGAACTTCCAGGTTGATATGCATTGTACCAATTGTTTTCATCCGATATCTTCAGCTGAGAGACACAAAACACATTTTATCAATATATTAATACATTTACCAAATGTATCCTGTTATCATAGAATCAATAATTTAGTCAATCTAACCCCTAACTGGTATGAATTTTAGTTTGTTAAAGTATTGTGTGTGTCATAAGAAAAATGTCATGTCTTTGAAAATGAAATATTGATTGCATCTTTTTGCTCGTGCTTATTTTTTAGTACTGTTAATCTCCTCAAGCCTCTTTCAGACAATTTTGGTCTACATGCACTCACTCTTGGTCACTATCAGTCACTGGACTGATAGTGACCAAGGTAAACCACCTATATAATGTGTGCAAGCAAGACTCACTACAAGGGTGAATGTGACAACAAACTATGCACCCGCACCTCCTCCCCCCCAGCCAGTCGGTTACCAGCTCTGCACTTACCTTGTCTATGGCGTGGTCAGCGCTTCCCTCTGGGCGATGGGCAGCGACTTACCCTGCGTCTCCTCCTGTGCATCATGGCAGCCGTATGTCTCCTCCCTCCTCCTCCCAGGCCAATAGAATCACTTCTCCTTTCGGAGAATTGGGTAACGGGTCTCAGGACCCGCTTCACTCACATGCTACATCCGTATAGAGCATTTGAACAAAAGCAAAAGATCACACCACCAATCACACACAAAAGCATTTTCCCGTGAGATGTATGATCGGTTTCAAGGATGTCTATTGCACTGGAGTTATGGTCGGCACATCTATTGTGACAAGGTTGTGATCTGCAGACTGGATAAAGACAGTGCTGTGTACTACATCACTACTTATGATGTTCAGACGGGTAAAGACTTGGTTTTGCCAGACCCACGCTTCTACTGGTGAACTGTTCCTGAGTCAAGCCTTTGAATTTTGCAAGAAGAACTTCTTCGGGTCTTCATCTTTTTGTGATTTTCTGCAGAAATTACAGAACTGTGGGGGTAGACAGACAGGTAGTTGCGGAGAGAGGACTACGCGTCAAGTTTGCCATGCCGGACCACAGTATTTGTTACATGAGGACTTGCAGTTACAGTGGCTCTGACCACTAGGTGGCATGAGTCGGCAGAAAAGGAACAAGAGTAGTTGAGAACATTTTTCTTTTTTCCATTTAGCTAGTTAGTGATTTTAGAAAAAAATTTAATATGTCTTTAGAGAAGAAAACATCATTAAGAATGGGATGAAGTTTTGCCCTCTAAAGGAATTATGTAGAGTATATAGCATTTGCACTTGTTTTTTTTTTTTTTTACAATGCACCGAGATCGACTGTCAAGCTCACCAGAGATTGGGTGGTGTAGACAGTTAGTCTGGGTGGCATATGTATACAGTATGTAAAAATGTTATTGTAAAGAATTTCAAACATTTAACTGTGTTTTTCCCTCTTTTCCTTATCCCAGCAGGCATTTTAAAACTCAGGCACCGCATGATTTTTTGTAAAATATGTTAGTATTATTTCCTTGTTTTAGCCTAGACGATTAGGACATCGTCTAAACCAGGGGTCTCCAAAGTACGGCCCGCGGGCCACATCCGGCCCGCTATGACGTTTTGTCCGGCCCGCAGCTGCAGTTATCAGACTCACTGCGGGGACGACTCTGCTCGAGTTGCGGGGCTTGCTCTGCCTTCTGACAGGTATTATTGAGGGTGTGCAGCGCAAGACTCGAGAAAGCCAACAAAGCCTGTGTTATTTCAGTGCAGACCTGCTGCACCTCCCAGCTCCTCTCCCCGCAATTAGATTCAGTGTAATATTTTGCTGTTTAACAGCGTGTCTGTGTAAAAGTGGGGCGGGACCCGGGAAGTGCAGTAGGTCTGCTCTAATGCCAGCCCTTGAGAGAAGCAACAAGCAGGTAATGAACATGCTGATCTATGAAGAAATAGTAGTGATGGGGAAAGGAATGTGCTGTGGACAAAACAGTGTGTGTGGGGCTGTGAAGGAGGACTCAAATGTAGGGGGCTCTGATGGGGGACACAAGTGTGGAGGGGGATCTGATGGGGGACACAAGTGTGGAGGGGGCTCTGATGGGGGATACAAGTTTGGAGGGGGGGCTCTGATGGGGGACACAAGTGTGGAGGGGGGCTCTGATGGGGGACACAAGTGTGGAGGGGGGCTCTGATGGGGGACACGTGTGGAGGGGGGGGCTCTGATGGGAGACACAAGTGTGGAGGGGGGCTCTGATGGGGGACACAAGTGTGGAGGGGGGCTCTGATGGGGGGCACAAGTGTGGAGGGGGCTCTGATGGGGGACACAAGTGTGGAGGGGGGCTCTGATGGGGGACACGTGTGGAGGGGGGCTCTGATGGGCAACACATGTTTGGAGGGGGCGCTGATGGGGACACACATGTGGAGGTGCTGATTGGGACATGGGCAGGAAGTGTTTTAACGGGTGTGGGGAGGTGGCTCTGAGGGGACACAAGTGTGTGGCAGGAGTTCTGATGGGGACATAAATGTGTGGGGGGTGGCTGTGAGGGGAACAGAATTGTGCAAGGTGGGGGCTAATGGGGACACAAGCGTGTACAGAAAGTCTTATGAGGATACAATTGTGTGGAGAGATTCTGACAAATGGGCAGGGAGGCTCTGACAGGAACACAGATGTAAGGCCTCATGCACACTTAACGTTTAGCCCTGGTGCACGAGGCTCTGGAATTTAAGTGTGGGCGGAGGATACAGGTTCACCATCTAGCCCCGTTGATGGCAGCCTTTTTTGAATTTCTACTCTATTCCATGGCTGAGGATTCATTTATAAAAAAACGTTTTTTTTTTTTTCGGCCCTCGAATATCTGTAAAATATACAGTGTGGCCCTCAGGGGAAAAAGTTTGGAGACCCCTGGTCTAAACAACCAGGGGGAGTGTGTAGCGGTCACACTTTAACAAGTGTGCGCTATAAATGGAAATTTTGTTTTTCACTCAGAACAGTAATGGGGTTCTGAGGGTTAATTGTACAGGTTTACTTTGGCATCAGTTTGGCTGGGCTGTACTAGGGTTCCACCTGGTCATAGGTGCAGTGAGGAACCCATGATAGGTTGATAACCAGGCCTGGTTGGACGTGTTGGGTACCAATCTTTCCCGGAGCCAATCAGTGGGCGCGTCTGGCCCCGCTGTGTAGTCTGGGGAGGGGTACTTAAGGTGCTGAAGTCACTAGGGATGAGCCCGGTGTTCGATTCAAACCCATATTCGAATCGAACATCGGCCGTTCACATCAAATTAGTATGATACAAACGGCCCACAATGCACTGCGCCAGTCGCAGTGCATTGCTGGCTGATGATTGGCCAAGCATGCACTGTGACCCCACATGCTTGGCCAATCACAGCGCCGACAGCGAGGAGAGCCATAATTGGCCACAGGCAGGATGCCTGTGGCCAATTATAGCTCAGGGGGTTTAGTACACGCCCCACACTATATAAGGCCGTCAGTGCGGCGGCCTTGTGTAGTGTGTTCCGGCGTGCAGGGAAAGAGCTTGATAGGCATGGACAGTGTGTTCTTTACCAGGCATTTGCAGGACTTAGTGTGTGTTCTGTGCCTCCAACGCAGTATACACCTGTATCGACCATTCAGTGCTGTTGTTCTCTATTAATACAGCCATCTGCAGGAGTTAGTGTGTGTGTTCTGTGCCTCCAGCGCAGTATACACCTGTATGTACCCTTTATTTTTTTTGTAATTCCTTTATTTATTTTCAAAATGGTACAGCATAACAATTACAGAATAACGATGACAATGCTTATAGTAAAGAAACAAAACAAAACAGTAACATGTAGCAAATTGGGTTAGATGTTGTACCAGCTTCGTCGTGTGGCGCTTCCCCCGGTTTGGCACCCTGTGGTCTATAAGTGTGGTTGCGGGTGGAAATTAAACTGCACGTGTGCCACCCCGGGAAGGAGCCCCCACACTGTTTCCTTAATAACCCATATGTCGGTGCGGCTGCCACGGCCACACTGTGAGAAACTACTCCGTCTGTCTGGGAGATTGGTCCACCAGACAGCCGGGCCCAGCCATGTGGCACAAGAGACGAGTAATGTATATAAGATATGCATATTATCTGGCTAAACCGGCCCATGGCTGGGGGGAACTTAAAAAAGGGGGGAAAAAAAAATATGTAGGATGGGGAGGGGTGAAAGGGGGTGGAGAGAGAGAGGGAAAGGGGAAGTGAAAAGGGGTAAAGGTGGAGGTGGTGGTGCCTCCCTGACCTTGCGGGAGATTCAGCTGCGTGGATTAATCAGGACATGCAACCTCACGGAGGTATGCTTCAGTGTATATGTATTGAATCCAAGGTCGCCATGTCTCCGAAAAGGCCTCCTCTCTGCCATGCAGGGTGGCAGTGAGGTCTTCCATGTTCCTCAGTTCATTGACCTTGGCATACCACATAGATTTTGATGGTGGAATCTCCGATCTCCAGCGCAGGGGGATGCATGCCTTGGCAGCATTTAAGAGCTGAATGGTAAGGGATGCTTTGTACTTCTTAATGGGTCGCTTAGAGAGATGCAGCAGGCAGGCCCCGGGATCCCCCTCTAGGATAGCACCAGTCAAGTGCTCGATCGTGCTTGTCACCTCTCGCCAGTAGGGTTTGATTTTGGGGCAATCCCAGAAAATGTGGAGCATCGTTCCCTCCTCCAGACCGCAGCGCCAGCAAAGGCTGGAAACCTGCGGGAAGAGGCGATGCAGAGTGGTAGGCACTCTGTACCATCGAGTCATAATTTTATAACAGGTCTCTTGGACTCTCGTGGCTATGGATGACTTCTGGGCAAAGTGCAGGATCTTGTCCTTTTGTGAGTCATTGAGTTGGATTCCTAGATCGGCCTCCCATTTAGAGAGGAAGGGGGGCGAAAACCCTTCTGTTGGTGAGATCAGGGAGGAATAGATAAGAGACAGACAATGACGAATCGGTTCTCTGCGGTGACAAATTTGCTCCAGCTCTGTGAGAGGGCGCGATATGCCCGGTGTCCGTGCACACCGGCGCAGGAAATTACGCAGTTGGAGACCACTCCAGAAGTCCAGTGGGGGGTCAGTAGCATATATCCCTGCCTCTGCTACGAGTCGGCCGTCTGTGCCCAAGAAGTCATGGAGGTGGAGCCGCTCCTTTGCAGTCAGGCGTCCCAGAATAGGGTTCATACAGCCAGGAGGGAAATCGGGGTTACCCAAGATTGGTACCATGGGGGAGGGTATTGGGGATACTGAGGAGTGCCGAAAGGCATCCCTGGCCACCTGTATGGTGCTGCCAAGTGTGGGGTGGTTGGTGAGGTCCCTCGGGATAGGGGTGGCGGTCCACGGCCAACTCTTGGCCATGCCGCCAGAGTCCTCCAGCTCCATTGCCACCCACTGTTTAGCTTCTGCGTGGCAATGCCAGTCGACCACTCTAGTAAGATGGGTCGCCCTGTAGTAGGCTTTTATATCTGGGAGGCCCACCCCTCCCCTGTGCTTTGCCATGTGTAGGAGTTGCAGTCTAATACGCGGCTTTCGGTGTGACCAGACGAAGGCTCGAAACATCGCGTCGATTCGTTTAAAGAAAAGCGGTGGGATACGGATAGGGAGTGCTTGTAGTAGGTATAATACCCTGGGTAGGGCCGTCATCTTAATGGCATTGCATCGTCCGAACCACGTTAAAGTAAGGGAATGCCAGTGAAGGAGATCTGTGTTGAGTCGGAGAAGAAGAGGGGCGAAGTTTGCCTGATACAGGTCCGAGGGGTCTGGACTAATTTCAACGCCTAGATAGGGGATAGTGTTGGTCGCCCAGCGTAGCTGGTACTCTGAGCGCAGGCGGCGGATCGTGTCTTTGTCCACAGAGATATTAAGGAGGGAGGACTTAGACAGGTTGATTTGGAAGGACGAGAGGGCCCCGTACTCCTGTAGGGAGTGGAGTAGGTTAGGGAGTGAATTGAGCGGGTCTGTTAGAAAGAAAATTAGGTCATCCGCAAATGCGGCCACCTTGTGCGGCCCGGAGGGTTTGTGGTAACCAGTAATGTTTGTGTTCGCCCTTATTCTGCATAAGAGGGGCTCCAGGGATAGTATAAAGATCAGCGGGGATAGGGGGCAGCCCTGTCGCGTACCATTGCGGATGTTAAAGTAGCTGGACCTAGTCTCGTTGACTTTGACTGCAGCTGTAGGATGGGAGTAGAGGGAAAGGATCCAACTGAGCATCGAGGAGCGTAGCTCAATATGTTCTAAGGTGGCCTGGATGAAGGACCAGTCTACGCGGTCAAATGCCTTCTCCGCGTCGGTTGACAGCAGGAGAAGGGGCCGACCTGATGACCTGGCCGCGTGAATTAGGTTTATCACCCTGATGGTGTTGTCCCGTGGTTCCCGTTGTGGAACGAAGCCCGCCTGGTCCCTGTGAATCAAGCTTGGTATGTGTGAGAGTATCCTATTGGCCAGTACCTTGGCGAACAATTTAAGGTCGGTATTTAAGAGAGCTATTGGCCGGTAGCTTCCGCATCTCAGTGGATCCTTCCCCTCCTTTGGGATGAGGGAAATGTAGGCCCTCAAGGTGTCTATCGGGAAGGAGTTACCCTCTGTAATTGAATTGAGGGCCGATACCAAGGGCCGGGAGAGGGTCTCAAAGAAAGTTTTGTAATATGATGGAGTGAAGCCGTCAGGGCCGGGGGCCTTCTTCGGTTTCGAGGTGGCCAGTGCCACCCCCAACTCCTCCGTAGTAATGGGTTGCTCCAACTCCTCCTGGACCGCGGCCGAAAGAGACGGCATGCCGGATGTGGCCACATATGATTGTGGGGTGAAACCTCCAGAAGAGTTGTGGTCATCCGACTGTGGCCTGTCTAAGTTATAAAGGCCTTCATAGAATGACCGGAACTCTGCTGCCATATCTGACGATGTGGACACTTTCTGGCCCGCGGATGTCAGTATGTGGGGGATATAGGTTTTGGAGCGAGGGCCTCGTAGTGCCCTGGCCAACAACGTGCCGGGTTTATTTGAAAATTCGTACATCGTACGATGTGCCCAGGCCAGTTTTTGTTTCGTTTTGTGAAACAGTATCGAGCGGAGTTCTTCACGTGCTTTGAGAAGTTCCTGGTAAGTAGCCCGTGCTAGACTGGCTTTATGGGCACTCTCTAGGGAACGGATCTGGGCAAGGAG
The DNA here is from genome assembly GCA_028564925.1 of Lithobates sylvaticus. Taxonomy (NCBI): domain Eukaryota; kingdom Metazoa; phylum Chordata; class Amphibia; order Anura; family Ranidae; genus Lithobates; species Lithobates sylvaticus. The sequence continues at coordinate 71,643,598 of CM053029.1, forward strand.
TTCGTCTGCACGTCGTGTTCTGTCCCGTTTAATGCGAGCCCCTATTTTAATTAGGGTGCCCCTTACAACCGTCTTATGGGCCTCCCAAACTGTCAGGGGGTTAGCAACTGAGGCTGTATTAATAGAGAAATACTCCTGCAGTGTGGCCAGTACCTCTAACCGGGTCTCTTCCGACTGTAGCAGAGTCTCATTCAGTCTCCATGAGGGAGGGGTCTGAGCCACCGGCCCCATCTGAAGAGTAAGGTGTATCGGCGCATGATCCGAGAACGATATGACATCGATGGCGGTAGAGACCACCCTGGATAAGTCCTTGTGCGACAGTAACAGATAGTCCAATCTCGAGTAGGAGTGGTGGACTTGAGAGAAAAATGAATAATCTCGTGCCTGGGGATGTAATAGTCGCCAGGGGTCAATCAGGCGCAATGCCTGGAGGTCTGTTTTCATCCGCTTGAGGCGTGCGTATGAAAGATGGGAGGCACCGCGTGAGGCGTCTAGTAGAGGATCCATAGTAAAATTGAGGTCTCCCCCAAAGATTAGCATTCCCTCTGCGAATTCCAGCAGCTGAGGTAGCAGCTTCCGCAAGAATTGCGGGTGATCTGCGTTGGGGAAGTAAACGTTGGCGAAGGTGACCTGCTCGTTGAGCACCTTCCCTTTTAGAAGGAGGAAGCGTCCCTGCGGATCTACCCGCAGCGCCCCAAACGTCCACGGAACCGATTTTGCCAGGAGGATGCTGACCCCCTTGGACTTGGAGATGGGTGAAGTGCTGTGGTATGCCGTTGGGAAGGCCCCATTTGTCAATTTAGGGATGCGTTCACCATGGAAATGCGTTTCCTGTAGGAAGGCAATTTGTGTCCTGCCTTTGCGCAGGTCAGCTAGAAGCTGCGAGCGTTTTTCTGGCACATTAAGGCCACGTACATTTAGAGAGGTGACCTTCAGAAGACCCATGGCGCCTTCTGGCTTGGTGGCGACCACTGTTTGCGAGGTGGAGGGAGCAACTGCCCCCTGCCTGGGGTCTCAACGGAGGGCACCACCACCTCGTGAGGGAGGGGAGGGTAGAGGGTGGACCAGGAGGGAGAGGAAAAAGGGTGGGGAGGGAAGGGGGGGGAAAGGGGAGACTAGTCTTTAAACGCAATTTACTCTATGGACCCCCGGTTGGCACTGTCAGTGTCCAAGCGGGGGGCCGCCCTAATTGGGGGTGGCTAGAGCGGCTAGGATTGCTTGGAGTCAAGCAATAGTACAACAGGAAATACTAAAACAAAGAAACATCAGGTTAGGAGATGCACAGGAAGAGAGCAATGAGAACCATGGAGAAAGTAACATAGCATTAGAGCCAACATTAGATCTTAATTGGTTACAGTATGTGAGCTGGTCTTGTGCAAAACTGGTGCTTGTGTAGTGGAAATGGAGATCTGACATCCGAGGCTGCCCACTGTCGATTCACTGGAGAAAGCTCCACTCACAGAGTGAGCATCCGCCAGTGGAGCGTGCCTATCATCCCCACCCCCCCGCCCTCCGGGTGCCCGGGTTGGGGTGCGGCCCTCACATGTATGCAGACCCTAGCTGTGTTCATGAGATGCATATGGTTAAGGGTGCACACATCAGATTAGACCATTCCAGTATTTACATTAAGCAACCCGAGAGAGGCCTCTCTAACGGACAGACCCCACCATTCCCCCAACTCAAGAAGGCTAATACCCAATGTCTGCCCCGCGGAGGGGGGGGAAGAGCCCAGCGGACCTCCCGACGGGCCCCGCTAACTGGTCCAGAATGCAAAGTCTGGTCCAGGGAGTGTGGTCCGCCCGTCACATCTCGGATTGCGTAGCCAGCCCCCCCGCCCCACACCTCAGTGGGGGGGGGGGTCTGCTTAAAGTGCGGCCCAGTACTGCAACCTGCAAAACAACAAACAAACAGTGCATAGAAAAAACACCCGTAAGATGGGAATAGACCACCCCCCCTCCCATCAAGAGACCGTACTGGATAATGGGTTCCGTTACTATTAAAGGCATGTGGGGATAGTCAACTCAGCGGGAGGGTGGAGAGAAAAAAAAAAAATGGAGTCAGCGGGGGCCTTGTCCATCATTGGCCAGGGTCTTGATAGGAGACAGGTCCGTCCCGAGAGGGGCCCCACCAGGGGTAAGTGCAAAAGGTCTTACCAGTCCGTCGAGTAGGCAGTGCGGTCAAGCCTCGGGAGATGCTGGGTGTAGCCTGGGCGCCACACGATCCGGAGCCCGTGAGCGCGAGCGCCGGACCCGTTGCTGTCTGGACTGAGGTGGACCCGGCGTTTCTTGCGTGAGCAGGTAGTCGAACCAGTCAGGAACGCTGACTGCTGGCTTGGCGATGAAACTGAATAGGTCAGGGAGTTGGTCAGGCGAGCGGAGATGGAATTCTGATCCGTGTTTTCGAACGATCAGGTGGAAGGGATGGCCCCAGCGGTATGTGGCTTCGGCTTCCCTCACCACCTCCAGCAGTGGACGTAACAAACCTCGCATAACACGGGTTTGCCTGGAAACATCCGGGAAAATCCGTATATGGGCCCCGTCAAAATCAATTGGGCCCTTCTCCCAGGCCAGGCGTAGGATTTCTTCCTTGATGGTGGAGAAGTGCACCCTGCAAAGGACATCGCGCGGGGGATCCGTGGCAGCAGAGGACCGTGACGTTGAAGGCGGGGCCCTTGGGCCTGGTATGCGGTGGACCCTGTCCAGTTCCAGTTCTGCTGTAGGTGATTTGCCCAGGACTTGGTTCAGGATAGCTACAACAGTGGCACGGAGATCTGGACCCATGGTGGCCTCTGGGATGCCTCGGAGGCGCAAATTGTTCCGCCTGCTCCTATTCTCGCCGTCGTCCAATCGCAGGTGCACATCAACAAGATGGCGGCGAAAAGACCTGTGTTCTGTCTCCAGGGCGGTTATACGGGCGTCAGTGGTGTCGGTAGTGGATTCCAGCACGGTCACCCTCTCCTCCACTGTGTCCACTTGTTGCTTCAGGTCATGCAGCTCCCTGGTGAGGGCATTCACTATTGAGGCTGCCATGGCATTGAGGTCCTGCTTGGTGGGAAGACCTGAGACCATGTCTCTGAGGGATCCCTCTGTAAGGCCACTCGTGCCCCCAGCACTGGCAGTGTGCAGCTGTGTGTCTGTGTCAGGCAGGGCAGGGGACTGTATCGGAGAGTGCATAGGGGGGAGGGAATCATCCTCCACTATTGCTGTCCCAGCCTGTGTGCCCCTCTTACATGCAGCTGTGTATGCGAGGGGGGGAAAGTCCTCCTCTGGTGCTGTGGCCCCCACCTGCGCTCCCCGCTTACTTGCATTTGTGGGCATGAGTGTGGGGAAGTCCTCCTCCATCGCAGCCTGTGCTCCCTTCCTGCTTGTGTTGGCGGCGCTCGTCGGTGGAACTCGTGGCGGCGCCATCTTGGATCGGGTGGCCGGCGAGGAGACCGGGTGCTGCCGCAAGAAGTAGTGCGTAATTTCGTGCCCCCTCCGTTCCTCGGTGGTCGGCGGGTGTTTACCGGCTCCGGGCATGTGAGACTGGCTCTGTGGTGTGCTCTACGGGCGGCTCTCAGCCCGTTCCTGTGCAGAGCTCCTGACGGTGCGTCCTCACGCTATCATAGCTAGGCCACGCCCCCCTGTATGTACCCTTTAGTGCTGTTGTTCTCTATTAATAAAGCCATCTGCAGGAGTTAGTGTGTGTTCTGTGACTCCAGCGCAGTATACACCTGTATCTACTTATCTACTTTTTAGTGCTGTTGTAAATACAGCTATCTGCAGGAGTTAGTGTGTGTTGTGTGACTCCAGCACAGCACAGTATATACACCTGTATCTGCCCTTCTTTGCTGGTGTTATCTAATACAGCCATCTGCAGGAGTTAGTGTGTGTTGTGTGACTCCATAACAGCACAGTATATACACCTGTATCTGCCCTTCTTTGCTGGTGTTATCTAATACAGCCATCTGCAGGAGTTAGTGTGTGTTGTGTGACTCCAGCACAGTATATACATCTGTATCTGCCCTTCTTTGTTGGGGTTATCTAATACAGCCATCTGCAGGAGTTCGTGTGTGTTGTGTGACTCCACCACAGCACAGTATATACACCTGTATCTGCCCTTCTTTGCTGGTGTGTTACGCTCCGGGTATGGCGGGAAATGGGAGGTGGATCCCCTATGTCAATGAGGCGATAGCACGGGTTGTATTGGAGGACCGGTTCTAATGATGCTACTGGTTTTCACCAGAGCCCACCGCAAGGCGGGATGGACTTGCAGCGGCGGTAGCAACCAGGTCGTGCCCTCCAATAGCAACTCAACCCCACTGACAGCTGAGACAGGCACGGTACACAGGGATTAGGCAGAGGCGAGGTCAAACGTAGCAAAAGGTCGGGGCAGGCGGCAATGGTTCGTAGTCAGGGGCAACAGCAGGGGTCTGGATACACAAGCAGGAGCAAAACACAAGAACGCTTTCACTGGGCACTACGGCAACACAAGATCCGGCCAGGATAGGAAGGGGAAGTGGGTTTCTAAGGATTTTGGGTGTCACAGTAATTTGGGCCAGGCACCAATCACTTGTGCGCTGGCCCCTTAAGACATAGCCGAGTTGCGCGCGCGCGCCTGGGAGCGGGGACGCGCGCGCCGGGAGAGACAGGCGGGGGTAGGTGAGGAGAGTGAGATGCGATCCCCGGGCGGACGGAGGCCGCCGCGAGGATCGCATCCCATCAGCAGAGCAGCGCCTGCGGTCAGAGGAGCTGACCGAGGCGCTGCAGGACAACAGGCGCCGTGAGCGCTCCGGGATGGATGGGGCACCAGGAGCGCTCGGAGTTACAGTACCCCCCCCTTGGGTCTCCCCCTCCTCTTGGGTCTCCCCCTCCTCCTGGAGCCCCAGAAGCTGAGGATGAGATCTTTGTCTATGATGTTACCCTCAGGTTCCCAGGACCTCTCCTCAGGACCACAATTCTCCCAGTCAACAAGATAGAACCGCTTACCTCGGACGGTTCTAGAGGCGAGGATCTCTTTAACGGAGAAGATGTCGGAGGAGCCGGTGACAGGAGCAGGAGCGATGACCTTGGGGGAAAAGCGATTAATGATAAAGGGTTTGAGGAGGGAAACATGGAAAGAGTTGGGGATGCGGAGGGAAGGGGGAAGATGCAGTTTGTAGGACACGGAATTGATCCGAGCCTTGACCTTGAATGGACCGAGGTAGCGGGGACCCAACTTGTAACTGGGGATGCGGAACCTGATGTACCTGGAGGAGAGCCACACCCTATCACCAGGGGAGAAGACAGGAGGAGGTCTTCTTTTACTGTCAGCATGTTTCTTCATGCGAGAAGAGGCCAGGGCAAGCGACTTTTGGGTCTCTTTCCAGATGAACGACAGTTCTTGGGTGACTTCGTCTACAGCAGGGACTTCAGAAGAAGTGGGGAAGGGTAGGGGGGGGTAGAGGATGACGGCCGTATACTACAAAGAAGGGGGATCTAGAGGAGGACTCAGACTCTTCCAAATGTCCACAAACATCTTACTCCCGTTCAGGGCAGTCCCATTGTTGCGGGCATAGGGTCTCTACTGGAGAGACTCGGCGAATGGGTAGATGAACATCTTCAACCCCTTGTCACCCGCTTACTAGGATATCTTAGGGACACTGGTCACCTTCTTGCCCACACACAAAATTAAATGGTCAGCAACCAACATTTGGATCACTGTTGATGTTAAGGCGTTATATTCTTGCATACCACATTGTTTAGCCTTGGAGGCTATCAAATATCACCTTACATCATACAGTTGTTACAGTCAGGATTTGTGCACATTTTTACTTTTGGCTATTGAGTTTCTATTGAAACATAACTACTTCATGTTTGATTCATCTTTTTATATACAATGCCAAGGTGCCTTGATGGGGGCTAAATTTTCTCCCTCATTGGCAAATTTGTACATAGGTGGGTGGGAGGTCTTTCTTTTCACACATACAGTGATAATCCTTTCAGAGTACATGATGACTAGTACTGTCACTACATAGATGACTTGGTTCTGGTGCGGAATGGTCCGTTCTCTATGGTAGATTCTTTCATTCAGTATCTAAATAACAACCATTTAAACTTAGAATTCAGTCATAATTTTCACTCTGAAAGTATTGATTATTTGGACATAACATTAACAGGACACATCGATAGTGGTAGGGTGACTACTAAAACCTATGGAAAACAATGCACTGGGGCAATTCACCATTGCTCGCTCCGAGTTGTCACCCTTCTCATACTATACATGCATTACCAGTGAGGGAATTCATGTGAGCTAAAAGGAATTGCTCTGATCATGAAGACTTTGTGAAAGAATGCAGTGTGGTTTCAGAAAGAATAACCGCTTCAGCCCCGGAAGATTTTACCCCCTTCCTGACCAGAGCACTTTTTGCGATACGGCACTCCATCGCGTTGACTGACAATTGCGCAGTCGTGCAACGTTGTACCCAAACAAAATTGACGTCCTTTTTTCCCCACAAATAGAGCTTTCTTTTGGTGGTATTTGATCACCTCTGCGGTTTTTATTTTTTGCGATATAAACAAAAAAATTATGAAAATTTTGAAAAAAAAAAGAATTTTTTACTTTTTGCAATAATAATCCCCCAAAAATATATAACAAAACTATTTTTTTCCTCAGTTTAGGCCGATACGTATTCTTCTACATATTTTTGGTAAAAAAAAAATAGCAAGAAGCGTATATTGATTGGTTTGCGCAAAAATTTTAGCATCCACAAAATAGGGAATTGTTTTATGGCATTTTTATTATTATTTTTTTTTTTTACTAGTAATGGCGGGGATCTGCGATTTCTATCGGGACTGTGACATTATGGCGGACACGTCGGACAATTTTGACACATTTTTGGGACCATTGGCATTTACACAGTGATCAGTGCTATAAAAATGCATTGATTACTGTAAAAATGTCACTGGTAGGGAACGGGTTAACACTAGGGGTTAATTCTGTTCCCTAGTGTGTGTTCTAACTGAGGGTGGGGAGGGGACTGTGTAGGGGAGATGACAAATCGCTGTTTAAGAGTATGAACAGACGGTCTGTCTCTTCTCCCCTCAGGGAACCGGAAACTGTGTGTTTACACACACAGATCCCGGTTCTCGTGTGCCCCGAGCAAACGCGGGAGCCCGGCGGTGATCGCAACCGCCCGGCACTCGCATTGGCTCCGTGGGCGAGCAGGGGGCACGCGCGCGCCCCCTCCGGCAGTGCGCGCGCCCCTAGAGCCTGAAATTGGAAGCGACGTAACATGATGTCGATTCGCGCAGCCGAGCCATGTTGCCGCGGTACACCTGCGGCAGCTGATCGGCAATCGGTTAACGAGGCAAGTATACAAGAAACATTTTATTGATAATGGCAGGATCAAGGTGGAGAGCAGGGACAGAGATAGCATGTTAAAAATGTAGAGAGCCTTAGCTTAAAAAAAACAGTCCCAGTGCAGTAGGAATACAACACATTTTGTTACTACTTATTCTAGACAGTATAATCAGTGCATGGAGGTAACCTTGACACCTTTTCTTTCTTCGGTCTAGAACAAATCAAACAATCTACGAGAGGGGGGGACACCCATCGCACCCTGCTCCAAGGAGAGGTGTGGTGGATACACACGTTAAATACCATGATGTCTTTGGGTATGAATAACAGGATGGATGTTAGCCTGTTTTTGAAATGTCTTTGAAATATATTATTTATTTTGTATTGCAATTTTTTCCACTGTTGCACAAGTGGGACTTTAATGGTTAACATCTTGTGTTTCCTGTTTAAACCCCCTGTCACATGTGATCACCTGGCCCACGTTTTGATCATCTCCATTTGTAACCAATCAATGAGATGATTTTTTAATTAAGCGAATACTGCCCCTCACATTTTAGGAGGGATATTCCCTTTATAAATACCTGTTTTTAATGTCAAATTTTTATGCTATGATGAAGGCTTAGGCCGAAACGCGTCAGTTTTTTGATGATGTTACTGCTATAATGCTATAATAACGTTTTTTTATGGAGAAGCTGTTGAGTTGTCGGCTTGTACTTGTTATGTATCCAGAGCAGAGAGCTGTGACTGACAGCAGCTCTCTGCTCGGGGAGCTGTCAGACCCAAGTGATCGGCGGTGTTTGATCGCTCGGTTCTCAGTGTTAGAGGTGCCGGGGGACCAATTCTGCATCCACCTAACTAAGTATGATTCTAAAAAAAAAACAAAAAAAAAACATACTTCTCTTTTAACAGCTTGCCAACCAGTGAATGCCGATGTATGTCGGCAGAATAGCGCTGGTAGGCAAAAGGGTGTACAGGTACGTCCCCTTTAAGAAGCTGGGCACGTGGGTGCGGTCTCCCTGACCGCGGGTCACGCAGACTCGATGTCCACCGGATGCCCGCGATCGTGTCACAGAGAGGAAGAACGGGGAGATGTTTTTGTAAACAAAGCATTTCCCCATTCTGCCTAGTGACAGGACAGAGATCGCTGCTCTTTGTCATCGAGAGCAGTGAGCGATGTCATGTGTGTTGTAGTCCAGCCCCCTAACAGTTAGAATCACTCCCTAGGACACACTTAATCCCTTCACTACCGCCTAGTGGTTAACTCCTTCACTGCCAGTGTCATTTACACAGTGATCAATGCATTTTTATAGCATTGATCGCTGTATAAATGACAATGGTCCCAAAGTAGTGTCAAAAATGTCCAATGTGTCAACCATAATAAAAGGTAAAAAAATCTGCGCTTGGTGGATCACAATTGGAGCAGCTGGACACTATAACCCAGATACTAGGCACAAAGTGATAATAAAGAAAAAAAGTGCAGCGCTCATGTGTAAAGTGTTTGAAATATTTGAAATATATAAAAAAATTGTCACTATATTTTGTATGATCATATTTTTATTCATTATATCTGTTTATTCATTATATCTGTTTATCTGTTTATATCACATACTGAGCAAATATTTCAAACACTTTACACTTGAGTACTGCACTTTTTTCTTTATTGTCAACCATAATGTCGCAGTCCCGATAAAAATCGCAGATCGCCGCCATTACTAACAAAAAAATTAAAAATAAATATGCCATAAAACTATCCCCTATTTTGTAGACGCTATAAATTTTGCGCAAACCAATCAATATACGCTTATTGCGATTTTTTTTACCAAAAATATGTAGAAGAATACATATCAGCCTAAACTGAGGAAAAAAATACCTTTTTTATATATTTTTGGGGGATTTTTATTATAGCAAAACGTAAAAAATATTGCGTTTTTTTTCAAAATTGTCGCTCTTTTTTTTTGTTTATAGCGCAAAAAATAAAAATCACAGAGGCGATCAAATACCACCAAAAGAAAACTATTTGTGGGAAATAAAGGACGTTAATTTTATTTGGGTACAACGTTGCACTTACGCTTTGGGGGAAAAATCCTCCGGGGCTGAATTGGTTAATGGTTGGGGTGACCTTGGACCTTGGTGCTAGGGTTTGGCTAAGGGCTAAACTGAGGTTCAGATAGGCACGTATACAATGGGAACAAAACGTCCAATTTTTAATGCTGAAAACATTTGTATTGATGATCCCTCATGAAAAACACCACAATATTTTTTCAAAGCAGAAGAATCATTTGATAATGATTTTCAATTTGCTAGAATGATTTGATGACCTGCTAATATTGGGTCAAACCATTATGATCTCCAAAGTGATTCCTGAGACATTCTTACCGTTCCCATGCATGTATCTGCCACATCTACCCAGACAGAGTCAGCCACGATCTCACGGTCTGCTCCAGTTGTGACCACATAATAGGCCAATATGCGGAAGGATGGAATAAATTCTGGTGTTATTTGTAGCGACAAACTCACAATAGGTTGGCCTTGTGATCTCTCTAGTCTTCCAGTTCTCATTATTCTACCTTTGTTTAGTATCTGTAGGATGACAAAATACATAATGGATCTCTTTATTTAAATTCAAAATTACAAACTGAAAATCTAATTAAAAAAAGCTTGTAGAATGCAAATTAGGACCCCTAACTTTTCCCATGGGCACAGCTCCCAACGGCCCCTGATTTCGAGGGACTGGCCCTGATTTGCAGCAATGTCCCTTTCTCCCTCATTCCTTCTCATTTGTCCCTCATTTTGGTCTGATCTAAATAGTTGTATATAAAATGCACATTTTATCTATCAAAAAGTGTTTTCCAGCACTAAACCTTTCATCTTATTTCTAAATTGCTGCAATTGTAAATTCCAAAAGTCAATATAAAGAAATAGTAGTGGTAAAAAAAAAAAAGCACTTGTGGGTTTAACCAATCTAGTTTTTTTGTAAAATTCTCCTTTAAGGGGGCGTGCCTGCATACTTTTGCTGATAGGTGTCCCTCATTCCCATCTCAAAAATTTTAGCTACTAAAGTCACATTTGGGCCCTCTCATCTACCTGCTGGACCTCACTGTTTGTCGTGAGACTTACCATTTTAGTGTTCAACCAACAGTGAGGTGAGGGCTCTAGTTATCCTTTCTAATAGTTAAGCGAGGGTCTAGGACCTTGCGCTTCATTCTTTTAGGTTGTTTACCAGCTTTAAAAAAAATGGTTTGCTTAATTTATCAATATCTAATCCACTGTTTAAAAAAAAAAATATTTGTTGCATTCTGTGTCCCCATTGGCGGGTTTCCCTTCACTTCCTGTTCTGCCTGACACCTATCATAAAAGGATAGGAAGTTGTGAAAAATCTCCACAATGGAGCGCAAAGTGGAGATTAGCGTTCGCATTAGGTTTTGGCCGACTATGAGTTTGACTCAAACTCAGGCTGTTGGCAGTTCATCAAAATGTTGAACTAAAAGGCCAGATTTAGTGGGGGGAGCTGTCATTTGCAACAGGAGTTCAGTAGGAGAGGATTGTCGTGATGACATTCGGTGACTGGTGATGGATCTACATAGCTGGTTGAAATTATTGAGGTTTCATTTATTGAGGTTTCATTTACATCAGGGGCAACATTTATTTAGTATTATTTACGCTTGCTTCGTTTTATGAAGAAATTCTATTTTTTTATTGAATATGTTTTATAACAGAAAGTATAAATGTATTTTTCAAAATGTCTGGTCTTTTTTTGTTTATAAAATACCACCAAAAGAGAGCTCTATTTGTGTGAAAAAAATTATATAAATTTCGTTTAGGCACAGTGTTGCACGACCGAACATTTGCCAGTTAAAGCAGCACAGTGCTGAATAGCAAAAATAATGCCCTGGTCATGAAGGGGGGGGGACTTCCAGCGGTCAAGTGGTTAATTAATGTTTTTTTCTCTAAAGTACGTGTTTATTTCATTCTTATCGTAATGAATAACAAGGGGTAATACCTCTTACTCATTCACGTAGGAGGTGAAGGCTGGATATATGGGAGCCTCCTTCTCTTTCAGATTAGTTCTTCCCGCCCACAGACCCCCACATCCATCAAGCCAGGGATGTGGGGACTGATGTAAAAGGGAAACATGTGGACTCTGGTGTAAGGGGAAACGCTGGTGACTCTGATGTAAGGAGGGAATTCTGGGAGATTCTGATTTAAGGGAGAACTCTGTGGACTCTGATGTAAAGGGGAACTCCTATGTAAGGGGGCATTCTGGTGTAAGGGGGAACACTAGGGACTCTGATGTAAGGAGGGACTCTGGGGACCTTGACCTATAGGGAAATGCTGGGGACTGTGATTTAAGGTGGGACTAATGTAAACAGAAGGTTCATCCTGACTGCTGCATTCTATATGCTGTTGTAATACTTACTCCTGACCTGCACTCTATACATTATGTAGTACATTACATAGTCCTGACCAAGGTGTTCATTGTCTCCAACAGTTGCTGTTTTTTTTTTTTTTTTTTTTTAATTTCTTCTTTAAGGTAGGCTCAGTCAGACAATAGTATATCCTTTTTGGTTGCACAAAAGCATATGTAATGGAAACTTTTTTTTTTTTTAATGATCCTTTGTCCTGAGGTTTATATAGATCTGTGAGGCTGTCATTTGTGATAGAGGAAGGTACACCACAGAACTTATTTCTGTTTTATCCCAGGGTGCCCCAGGCCATTCATAATCCTAGTCATGCTCACATTTTGTCACTCTGTTTTGAGTTTTTAATTGTAAAGCCAGGCAGATTATTTGTTCTGAGTATTGTTAATGTTTACATATTGTTTATCCTGCTTAAATATACATTTTCTTTATAATACAAGTTTCTGTCATATTTTAGGGTGTCAGTAAAACATGTGCTTCATCTGTAAATTATTCATGTTTTGCCAGTAAAAAACTTAGATCTGTGAACAGGGGGTGTCGAAGTGAGATGTGGACAAACAGTGCAAAGGTCAGTTGGGCATAGGGGGGTCCAAAGGTGAGCTGTGGCCAGGGGACGAAAATGTGAGTGATGGGGATGCAGTGGTGAGCTGTGAACAGAGAGTGCAGAGGTCAGGTGTGGATGGGGATGCAGAAGAGTGGATGGACACAGAGGTGAGGAGTAGACAGGACATACAGAGGTGAGGCGTAAACGAGGACACAGAGGTGAGGTGTGGATAGGAACGTGATTTTTAATACTGTATCCTATGGATCACTCCGAATTATTTTATTTTTTTTTCTGGTACATTTTGGAAATGTACCATTGTTGCACTTCCTTTAATGTATGTTTATTTTCTTTACTTATTAAACATTTGTTTTGAATATAGCTTAAATTCTGTGACAAACACATGTGATATGGGCAGTGTAATATGTAGGTGGGGCTTTGTGTGGGTGAGGCCTGAGTGTGGGTGGGGAAACAGAGGGCCATGTGATCTCGTATTGCCCGAGGGCCCCATGAGTTGTCAGTCCTCCCCTGGTGACTACATGTGCTTTAGGAAGGCACTTCTGTACCTATCATAGCAGTTTGAATATTATATATCGCATAGATGGTATTTAAAGAAATACTTACTATGTAGTTAAAATGGGTGATCTGGTTCTGAACTGATTGTTCATTGTTCCGAATAAAGAAGTCGATATTAACAGTTCTACCAACATTCAGTCCTTCACCATAAATGCTGAGATGCAGATAATTACCACGAAGTGGTCGGTATGCAGTGGCAGTCATGGCAGCACTTGCTTGTTGTGTAGGCAGTAATTGTGGATCTTCTGTTGTTACCTTACAATTGAAACAAAATCAACACAAAACTATTGAAAAGCGCTAACAAGGATTCCAAGTAAAATAAACTACAGATCAATGGGAAAAAAAAAATTAAAGGGTCACACTCCCCACTACTTCTGCTTTATTGCCTGATAATACTGTAACAAAATAGCATCATACTTTTCAGTACTAAACACTTTATTTGTAAAAAAAAAAAATGAAAACCATTTATAATTTTCCTTCCACTTCTCAATTATGTGCCACTTTGTTTTGGTCTATCACATAAAATCCCAATAACAAAATTTCAAGGGGTATGGATACTTTTTAAGGCACTGTAGATACAGACTGATGGACTAGGCAGCATTTTCCCACAATAACATCTAATTCCAAAGTTAATGCTCAATCTCTAAATGTTTCTAGAACTGTTGGTACATTTTAGACATACTAGACATACTATACTAAATCTTTGCCAACTGTTCACTAATCAAGAGTCCTCCAAGTCCTCTAAGCATCTCAAAAGAAGAATGCCACAAGAGAGCAGTAGGGCTAATACTGTGACCAATAACTTGGTTAAGACCTGAGGAGCAGATAAAAGGCTGAAAAGCAAATGCCTACAGATGTCTACAGAAGCCAGAAGATCTCCCTGGTGAGGACAGGCAGTGACGTGCCTAGTGGATCCCATGAGGAATTTCTGGTCTCAAATAAAGACATTCAGAGCTGTAAGGTCCAAGAGGCTGTCACCCACAGGATTTGCGAATTTCATGCTGGGTTCACAGATCCTCCAGCAAACTGAATCCAGGCCAGTTTGAGTAACACCCCTGGAAGCATTCTACCGCAGAAACTGGGGCATTGTAATTATGATTCAGAAGACCCAAGATGGCTAAATGGAGATCTGCAAATCTATAAGGTGACACTGGAAGGTTGGAGGTGAGAAACCAAGGAGAGGGCATGGAGCAAAACTCCATATATAGCTTGTATCGCCGGGAAATCATCTCCTGTACCCAAGTGTCAGAGATGTAAGCTGTCTAAATGTCCACAAGGGTTAACAAGCATCTCTCTCTAAAAAATGAGGGTTTACCTTCATGGCAAAGAAATCTTGTTTGAAGATATATGACAAACTTTGAGCTCCATACTTTGTAGGTGATCTGGAAGCAAATGTTGGGGAGTCTTAAGAGTAGAGTCCAGTGCCCAAAGATCACTTCCAGGCTATCCCCACAGCATCCTGTCCAGCAGGGTCTGGATGAAGGACTTTTGAAACCAGGCTAATGACTCTGTGCTGGATAGTTGTAATTTGGGGTGATAATGCTCCAGGAGCACTTTAAAGAAGTATCTTGATTGAAGAAAAAAAAAAATCTGAAAAGCCTGAGTGCCTTATAAGGGCTCCATTTGGAGGTGGTTACATTTTAGTGCCAAGTTTTTAACATTAAGTAAATACATTCCAAACACAGTCCCAGTTCTTACAGTAACTGTCAGAGATACAGGGTGACCTTGTCTTATCTATCCAGGTCCATTGTCGCTATAGGATCTTGCCCATGACAGTGGGTATACCCTCAGAGAGATCTTCAGTATCTATGTTCAATAGGAATGGAATATGGCCCTGGACTTGTATAGCACCCTGCAGCTAACTACACGCATTGCACAAAGTACCAAGGTGAGAAGGATCCATTGCCTGAAGTAACATTACAAGCCATCCCCATAGTGTGGGGTGTGGGTATAGTTCCCAAAGTTTTATTGCATTTGCATCAGTCTGGATGCACTGCTTTTGTTGTTGTATTAGAAGATAGTGAAGAGTTGATAGAATAATCTAAAGAGAAAATAATAAAGTAGTTAAGCAAAGGGTGATTTTGTCCATTAAGGAGAAGAGGACCATCACCTTAGGACAAAAGACTGAGAACTCAGGGAATGTAATAGTTATAGAGGAATGCCCAGGAGGTATGTATTTAAAAGCTTGCCAGTGTCCAATCATCTGAAGGTACCAGTCTATAATCCAGGGTCTATGAATACTCTATGTCCTGTACTGTACAATTTATTTTTAAATAGTTCCTCCCCATCTCAGAGACACTAGAAAATGCAGTAGTTGGGACTAGAAATGGCCTACACTTTCATGTGTTCTCAGTTGGTGTTTCCAGAACACTAGCTTGGCAGTAACAATGTGATTTACAGTAGTGTGATGGCCATGTACTTTATGGATGGAGACTATTCCATTTAACAGTCAAGAAAGCCATGATGGTCTCTGTCAAATTGAAACTCAGTAAGCAGATCTATGTGAAAAGAAAGCTGGTTAATGAGATTTGAACAGCCCGAGTCTTCTTTTAAATACTGTTGTCATAAAGTATGGGATTCCTGATTAATCAAATCATTGTCTAGGTGTGAATTCCCATTCACCTATTGTTTCCATCTGTCTCCTAGTATTGTGTCTCCTCTACCTTGTTAGCAAACTATTGTGAGATGTAATCTGTTCATGTTGATTAGTTTACGGGTTAATTAAGACACTGTCAGCTATTAGTTGCTAGAAGTGAATTAGCTTAATGTATATTGTATAAGTTGGTTGTTCCTTACTTATGTTAATTATATTCCTATTTACAGTTTGTTTTGTTAAGGTAATTCGATCAAAAGGGGAATATCCTCCTGTGGGGTATAAAGTATGTGTGAGTTTCAATAAACAGTCATTCCTTTGGAGTTTACCTCAACAATTACAAAGATTGGGGTAAAGGCTGGTTTTAGCACTCAGTCTACTGCAACGGTTTGAAGGGCAGGAGGCATGGTTATTGGTGGAATCACCTAATCGGAGTGCCAATCGGTTCCATCACACTCCACTAAACAAGTTAGCACTTCACTAAGACCCCTTTCACACTGAGGCAGTTTTCAGGCATCTTAGCGCTCAAAATAGTGACTGTAAAGCGCTTAAAAAACTGTCTCACATTCTCTGCAATGAGTGCTTTCATACCCGGGCGGTGCACTTGCAGGACGTTTGGAAAAGTCCTGCAAGCAGCATCTTTGGGACGATGATTGCAATGAATTTGCATCGCTTCCGAAGCGCCCAAAAAAGCGTTTTCAAAGTGCTGCAACATGGCATTTTTAACCCCGTTTTAACCCCTTCTTTGGGGTTAAAAGCTCCCCACTAGCAACTGAAAAGTGCTCATTTTAGCAGCACTTTAGTGCTGTTTAAGCAGTGCTTTTCAGCCCCTTTTCAGCTAACGCGGCCAGGGGCCCCAGTGTGAAAGTGGTCTTAATGCTTTCAAAAATGGTAACTAAAGAACAGATAACCTAGAGGTTGCATTTTAAGTTATACTATACATGTCTTCATTATTGTGTTCTTAATCTGCAAAAAAAAACAAAAACATTGTATTAAAATATAATTCTTACAGTTATATAAATTGAGCTTATATATGTATGGGTATTGATGATCAGCTGGACAGTTCCATCACTCGATGTAACCCCTTTTATTGACCCTGGTTCCGCCACCACAGGGACATGGTATGCTGGAGTCCCATCTGGGTTGGTGACAAACACCTAGGATAAATGTTGAAACATATTCTCATCACAAATCTTTATCCAAAAGGAATCTCTAATATTTACCTAGACATCAGGAATGATACAGTGCCATAACCAGGAAAAATGCTACTTCAATTTAAAATGTGCAAACAAATCTAAGACAAAAAATTACAAAATGTGGACTGGACACCGCAAGAGATTAAAGGGACACTACAAATAAAGATTTAAAGGTTTTGTACACTAGTAAAAGATTAATTTCCTTTTTTTTGTAGCTGTATACAATCTTTATTTCACAAACAAACTTTTTAATAAATTACAAAGTTTTGCCAGTTTGCAAAGGGTAAGCTAAAGAGACATTAAAGAAGAGCACCTTGCTTTTTGCTCCTTTCTGTCTGAATGAAACCTGTACTAATTTGAAATATACACTAAACATCCAACATATTATCTTACCATTAGATTCATAGGCAATCCAGGTTTGAAAAATTTGGAGGTTTTGGTGTAGAGAACTTTGTATGGGGAGGTCACCATGGGAATATCGGTAAGTTCATTTTCCACCATATCACTGCCTGCAATTAAACACACAATTATTTTATATAGCTTTCTTTCAGCCAGAAAATGGCAGCACTCCACCAGCTCCAGCTAGCCCTGTTCTCTCCAACCCGTCACTAAACACAGAAGGCGGTAGAGGACGTTTTTGCACTACTCACTTCCTCTACCGTCTTCTGTGTGCTATCGATTGGCACCCAGGGCATATGCAGGACCGGGCATGTGTTGGTCGGTGCCCCGGGTCTCCACAACTACCCACATTTTCTTTTATTCTTGTGATGCATTAGGTTTAGTCCCTGCCCCCACCCCAGCCTGTGAGACCTTAGCAGCACAGAACCGAGTAAAGCGATTTTGCTGTGTGTTAAATGTCTGGTAGGTGGAGATTGCACTGTGTTGGAAAAAAAAGTCTACGCGCACCTGCTGGCTTCCCTGCTGTGGGGGGTGCTTGTGCAGAAATGCAACTGTGGAGAGGTTGAAGGTGTAGTGCAGACATGCCAGCTGGGGGCGGGGGGTTCTGTGAAAAGAGGTGGGAGCTGGAAAGGAAAGGGGGGTCACTTTGTGCAATGTGACAGCTGTGTAGGAAGGCAATGACAGCTTGTGTAAGCTGACACCATCCACAGCTGGGGGTGTAAGCTGTAAATGGGGGGGGTTGAGGGAGGAGCTGTGGACTTGGGGAAGAAGGGAGGAGCTGTAGACTTGGGGAAGGAGGAAGGAGCTGTGGACTTGGAGAAGAAGGGAGGAGCTGTGGAAATAGGGGGGAGCTGTGGACTGGGGAAGAAGGGAGGAGCTGTGGACTGGGGAAGAAGGGAGGAGCTGTGGACATTGGGAGAAGGGAGGAGCTGTGGACTGGGGAAGAAGGGAGGAGCTGTGGACTGGGGAAGAAGGGAGGAGCTGTGGACTTGGGGAAAAAGGGAGGAGATGTGGACTGGGGAAGAAGGGAGGAGCTGTGGAATTTGGGAGAAGGGAGAAGCTGTGGATTTGGTGAGAAGGGAGGAGCTGCAAACTTGCGAAGAAGGGCGGAGCTGAAGACCCAGAGAGAAGAGAGAAGCTGTGGACCTTGGGAGAAGGGAGGAGCTGTGGACCTGGGGAGAAGGGAGGAGCTGTGGACTTGGTGAGATGGGAGGAGCTGTGGAATTGGGGAGAAAGGGGGAGCTGTTGACTGAAGAATGAAGGAGCTGTGGACTTGGGGAAGAAGGGAGGAGCTGTGGACTTGTGGAAGAAGAGAGGAGCTGTGGACTTGTGGAAGAAGGGAGGAGCTGTGGACTTGTGGAAGAAGGGAGGAGCTGTGGACTTGTGGAAGAAGGGAGGAGCTGTGGACTTGTGGAAGAAGGGAGGAGCTGTGGACTTGGGGAAGAAGGGAGGAGCTGTGGACCTGGGGAGAAGGGAGGAGCTGTGGACTTGGTGAGAGGAGAGGAGCTGTGGAATTGGGGAAAGGGGGAGCTGTTGACTGAAGAAGGAAGGAGCTGTGGACTTGTGGAAGAAGGGAGGAGCTGTGGACTTGTGGAAGAAGGGAGGAGCTGTGGACTTGTGGAAGAAGGGAGGAGCTGTGGACTCGGGGAAGAAGGGAGGAGCTGTGGACTCGGGGAAGAAGGGAGGAGCTGTGGACTCGGGGAAGAAGGGAGGAGCTGTGGACTCGGGGAAATAGGGAGGAGCTGTGGACTTGGGGAACAGGGGAGGAGCTGTGGACTGGGGAAGAAGGGAGGAGCTGTGGAGTTGGGGAAGAAGAGAGAAGATGTAGACCCAGGGAGAAGCTGTGGACCCAGGGAGAAGGGAGAAGCTGTGGACTTGGTGATATGGGAGGAGCCCACTCTTAGCTCTTACCAAGTCTTTAAGGACTCTTGCAAAAAAAAAAAATATGGGTAGAACACTTGTTGCCACTGCTTGTATTTGAGACCAGCTGTTTGCTATTTTTCTGAATATTGTAAGCTACTTTTGCTACCACTGGGTTTAACACAGTGCTCAGTGTTAAAACAGCTAAGATTTGGTAGATGTGAGCCTTCCTTGGCAAATTCAACCAGAAAGGAATATGTTAGTTCCTAGGACTTCTGGTTGTCTTTGTTAGATTCATTTTGGAAAGTTCGGCAGTCTCTTGAACAAGGCAATCATTGTAACTTCAGGAATTCCATTAGTTCTCTAAATTGAGAGTGGAAGGAGGAACCCCCATTCATGATCATTATTTTTTATGCCTTCAACTACATTTTCCAGACAAGCCTCATGTGGGATGGATCTAATTTCCTCCATTACAGTGTCCAACTGGGCACTCTTATACCCTTTATCCACAAATCTATTTTTTAAAATAGTTGCATGTACGTCAGTCTGTATTGGAGCAGTTCCTCCTCACCCTCATCATCTGCCCCTTTGGTATATTTTTTAACCAAAGGGGGTGATGACCACTATGTATGGGCAAGAAACTGTTCCTATCAGTGGTTTTAAAGAAGATCTTAGTCTGTAATTTGTCATTAACCCGGAATATAGTAACATCCGAAAAATGAATCTGTTCCCTACTCCACTGACTAGATAGCCTAATGTTATTGGTGTTATCATTAAGCTGTTCCAGGTAGGTGGAGAGAGATAACTCAGACCCTGCCCATATTAAAATCAAATCGTCAATGTAACGTCTGTAAAAAAGCAATTCTATTCTCCTTTTATGAAACACTGCCTTGTCCTCCCATTCCCCCATGAAGAGGTTAGCAAGGCTGGGCGCAGTACTTCCACCCAAACCCAAGTTCATCTATCGAAGAGCCCCCAATTATGGAGACGCTATCGTTAAAAAAGTTTTAGATCCTCCTACACGTCCCCAGTCGTTCTGGGATAGGAATGGCTTTTTCTCTTGTAGAAAGTGTAAACCATGTAGGGAAATCAGTATACCTTTGAGAGGAATTGACACCTTTACCTCCTCTTCTAACAACAGAGTGTTCACAATTAAGCACTTTATTACGTTGTGGGATAAAGGTATGGATTTTGAGGGGGACCCCACGCCATTTTTTTTGGCTGGGGTTCCCCTTAAAATCCATCCTAGACCTGAAGGGTCTGGTATGGATATTTAGGGGGACCCCCACGTAATGTTTTTTAAATTTGAAGCGGGGTTCCTCTTAATATCCATAGCAGACCTGAAGGGCCTGGTAATTGAATTTGGGGGAACCCCCACGCTTTTTTTTTTATTATTTTTTTTTTTATCAATGACTGTTTTTATCAATGACTTTCAATGAATGACTGTTCTCTGTGTTACGGTAGCCGGCAATTCATTAGACGCGAGTGATTTTAAATAGCTTTTTTTCCTGCAAAAATTACACTTTGTGCAGGGACAGTTCTAAGCACGGAAAACATGCGCCCCTTTACATGACACCCCCCAGGTATGAAATTTAAAGGAATATTACACTTTTATTGTTTCACTTTAAGCATTATTAAAATCACTGCTCCTGAAAAAACGTCCGTTTTAAAAAAAAAATGTTTGCATTGATACATGTCCCCTGGGGCAGGACCCGGGTCCCCAAACACTTTTTATGACAATAACTTGCATATAAGCCTTTACAATTAGCACTTTTGATTTTGAACTTTCGAGTCCCATAGACTTTAATAGGGTTCTAAAGTTCACACGAGCTTTAGGTCTGTTCGCAGGTTCTGGTGCGAACCGAACCGGGGGGTGTTCGGCTCATCCCTATTGCTGAGAGTGAGAATAGCGGAACATGTTCATAATATCCTCATCGGCTATAAAGACCATAATGTTTTGCTCCAATTTAAAGTATTTCACAACCAGGATCCCTCTGGATTGCAGTTTTGGGGCATTGATCACATTGAACCTTCTTGGAGAGGCTCTAATATGGTCAGGGAGCTCTCCAAGAGAGAGACTCAATGGATCTATCTAACAGACAGCCTTGCCCCAAGGGGGTTAAATATAGACTTAGACGTGAACTGTTTTATCAGTGACGTTTAGGTCTGGTTCCTTTAGCTGGTGATGGGGCTCCGGATTAAGGCCCAGGGCTTTGTTCCACGTTGGGATTGGTAGTAAGCGTATGCCATTATACTCAGTTTGTGATACCCCTTATATGTATTGGATATATATGAACCTTCTAGTAGATCATCTATATGGATCTTAGTGGTGTTAATAGAGGGGGTTCCCCACCCAGAGTTTAGGCCTTGACATTTTGTTTATATATGCGGGACGGTATTTTCAATTCTGTATATATATATATAAGAATGTTGAGTTATGGTATATACTAAGTACCTATTTGATATATGGAGAGCATTTAATAAGCAACCTGCTTGAATTTTATGAATTTTTTAAATTTTTTGAGTTTTTTGTTTTTTTTGTCCTTTGTGGAGTTTTGAATATGCACATGCGATTATTAGAGTGGAGGGGGCTGTTAGTTTAATACAATTGAGATGCTGATATATATATATTTTTTTCAGTTATGGTCGTTTACTGAGCACCTCAATGTGTTGGATGTCACCCCCTTTTTCCACTTCTAATACGCATGTTAATAATTTTCTACATAATTTTTATATGGTTTTATATGTTTTTAATTAAACACTATGATACATTTTATGTATTAGCGCTGATTAGATTTAACATTGATAGTTATTATTTAACCATGTCGCCATGTGATATATTTTAATATTGTAATATTGCAGTGTTAAGATATTGCAGTGTTCAGCTTTATACTTTATGGATTGGTTATCATTATGGAAAGTATTTGTTGCTGGTCCAGAATGATCAGATTTATTATCAACCCATGTTTTCTATCTATCAAATCAACTGTGATGTGTGTAATCACACGCAGCCTGATGTTGAAATTCACCTGGTTTTCTCTACAAGTGCCCTATGCAATGTCATGGTAGAGTATTCAACTGGTTAAAATGGTGGGTTGGTCTAGTGAGCTATATAAGCCAGGACGCCGTGAGACCACGCCCCTTTGAAAAAGTCACACGACGAAACCGGTCAGGGATTGTCTGACGGCGACCGGAAGTTAAGGAACGTACGCTGCGCTCCACGAGCAAGCGCTGAGAACCAGGAGAAGGAAGTGCTGAGCGGTGAGTGAGATGTGTATACTCCCGCAGCACGGGCATGTTTGCTTAGTTTAATAGCCCCATCCTGTCATCCATATCAGCAATACATGGCATACTGTTAAAAACGTTTTAATATAAAGACGCAAATAAAGAATCAAACAGGTCTACCCTATGTGGAGTCTGCTTTGTCCCCTTTATATATGGTCTGGCTGATCAAATTCCTGGAGATCGCAGCAGAGGCTGATGCAGAGAGATGATTTAAGGCTGGCTTTTTATTCATTTTCTGATGGTCTGGTGGATTGAATGCTTGGAGATCGTAGCAGAGGTGGATGCAGGGAGAGGATTTAAGGCTTGCTGTTATCTATATTCTGGTGAGTTTAAACCCCTAAGGGGGACGTGTGGAGCACAGGGTGAAGGATATCGGTGGTCAACATTGTCAACATTTTGGAAATTGTTCTTGTGTTTCTTGAGATATTGATTAACCACTTGCTTACTGGGCACTTAAACCCCCCTCCTGTCCAGACCAATTTTCATCTTTCAGCACTGATGCACTTTGAATGACAATTGCACGGTCATACAACACTGTACCCAAATTCAATTTTTATCATTTTTTTCCCACAAATAGAGCTTTCTTTTGGTGGTATATGATCCCCTCTGCAGTTTTTATTTTTTGGTAAAAAAAAATTTAAATGCCAAATTTTTTTTTTTAAAAAGAAGCTGAGGGTAAAGGTGATAGACTGGCCAAACATGTTTCCAGACTTAAACCTTATTGAGCATCTGTGGGGCATCCTCAAACAGAATGTGGAGGAGCGCAAGGTCTCTAACATCCACCAGTCCTGTGATGTCGTCATGGAGGAGTGGAAGAGGACTCCAGTGGCAACCTGTGAAGCTCTGGTTAACTCCATGCCCAAAAGGGTTAAGGCAGTGCTGGAAAATAATGGTGGCCACACAAAAAATGTACACTTTGACCCATTTGGACATTTTCACTTAGGGGTTTACTCACTTTTGTTGCCAGCGGTTTAGACATTAATGGCTGTGTGAGTTATTTTGAGGGGACAGCAAATGTGCACAGTTATACAAGCTGTACACTCACTATTTTAAATTCTAGAAAAGGGGCTGATTTACCAACAGTTTGCGCCATGTGTTGTGGCACACGCCGATGCGCAACAGCCTTTTTTGTAATTTACATACAGTGACCCCACCCCCCTCTGACACACGGTTCCGTTATATAAGTGTCAGAAGAAGAGAAGCGTCACACAGAGGGAGCCTCCCATTGATGCAGAGCGGCCCAAGAATGAAGCGGGGAAGAATACTCCGTGGAGGAAGATGCCGGGCGAGAACACCGGAGCAAGAAGCAGAGGATCGGAGGAAGAAGCAAAGGAAGGAGAAGATGGAGGAAGAAACCGAAGGATGAAGGAAGGAAGAAGGAAGAGAAGACCCGAAGAAGATGGAAAAAAGAAGACTTTAAATAAAGGAATTGTCAAAAACTGGCTCTTGTCATTTTTAACATTTTGACACTTTTTTTGTGAAAAGGTAGGGGTACTTTTGTACCCCCTTACCATTTCACACAGGGTGGGGCCGGGATCTGGGGGTCCCCTTGTTAAAGAGGGCTTCCAGATTCTGATAAGCCCCCCGCCCGCAGACCCCCACAACCATGGGGCAAGGGTTGTGGGGATGAGGCCCTTGTCCCCATCAACATGGGGACAAGGTGCTTTGGGGGGCTACCCCCAAAGCACCCTCCCAATGTTGAGGGCATGTGGCCTGGTACGGTTCAGGAGGGTGGGCGCTCTCTCATCCCCTGCGGCCTGCCAGGTTGCGTGCTCGAATAAGGGTCTGGAATGGATTGTGAGGGGGACCCCTACACCATTTTTTTAAAATTTGGGCGCGGGGTCCCCCTTAAAATCCATACCAGACCTGAAGGGCCTGGTATGGATTTTGAGGGGGACCCCCATGCCATTTTTTTTTTTGGCGCAGGGTTCCCCTTAATAGCCATACCAGACCTGAAGGGCCTGGTATGCTCTTGGAGGGGAACCCATGCAATTTTTTTATTTAAACTTAAAATCGCCTGGTCTGGGGGGCGACTTAAAGTCGTGTTGTAAGTCGCCCCAAGTCGTGTTGAAGTCGCCCCAAGTCACGCTGTGATTCATACTCAAGTCGTGTCCAAGTTGCCTCCCAAAGTCGTGCTGGAAGTCGTGTTGCCCCTGTGTGAATGGACTCTTAATGATACGTCATGCGCTATTATCAATGGCATATTATTATTGCTGTTGCGCTTATGCGTGCGCCGGTTCACACGCTCAATTAATGATTTATCAATTAAGGTATGAATCGGCACAGCGCATTCATCTTAGTAAATGACTCCCAAAGTGTAATTTCTGCAGTGTTGTCACATGAAAAGTTAGCATCAAATATTTACATAAATGTGATGGGTGTACTCACTTTGTGAGATACTGAGATATATATATATATATATATATATATATATATACACATACACGTTTGATATATACATACAGTATATATACTGTTATACTGTATATACATCAATTTTATTTGATAGTGTTTATAATTTATTGATTTGGGGGTCTTTTATTAATAGTGCTTCACTATTTGAAATATTTTTTTCTGTTTTAATGTGAGGAGTTCACATTTTGTAGTGATAGCTGCTTTCTGATTTTGTATCTTTTATATATTAGGCCAGGTAAATAAAAATTGATAACGGAAGTGACAAAATCCTCATCACTTCCAACTTTATTCGTTACAGAGAAGAGGGATCCACGCTTGTTCTTCCCTCTTGTTTGTGAACAACCAGCCTAATCATTTATAGCAGTCCTGAAGCTGTAGCCATGATTCTGGTATAACCACTTGTTCCCAAGGCCTAAGGCCGAAGGATGGCACTTGGTTAAAAATTAGTTCTGATACTTCAAATATTTAGTGGAGGAGGCATTTACCTACAGTCCACCATGTAAAAACAGCAAATCCCCTCTCCATTTGGACAACTCTATTTCTATATATTTTCCAAAATCTGTTTCCATTCGAAACTCCAAAATTTATATTAGATTTGGGTGGACACTAGCAAGTTAAAGCTCCCACCTGATTCAGTGATGACCGTAGCAGATACACTCAGCCTCCACTCAAGCATCTCCTTCTCTTGCTTGAAGTACTTCACTAGGTCTTCTCTTCTCAGAGCAGTTGAGCCTTTACCATCCTCTATCTGGAATTAAACCAATCAAGGGGAAGTTGTATTCATGTTAATTGAATAATTATAAATATAAGTTAACAATTGACCAACATTGTTGAAAATAAGATTACCAAATTCTGATCCATGAACAGGGTAAGGTACACAAGGGATTTGACCAGGATTTTCCTGTAGGAACACTACCACCCTACTGATTCAAGGCAAACTAGCCTTGCCAGCCCTTCCTCACTGTCCCTGCCTCTATCACAACAAACACTAAATTCCATAGTGTGCACTAAATTCCATAGTGTGCACTAAATTCCATAGTGTGCACTAAATTCCATAGTGTGCACTAAATTCCATAGTGTGCACTAAATTCCATAGTGTTGGCTGGTATCAGCAGCTAAGGTAAAGTGTATATAAAGTCTAAAGTGAAGGGGTCGGGTATTTGCAATTTACAGAGGTCAGGGGTCAGGTGAATATAAAATACATATTGCAGGAATCAGAAGTATATACAGCCCAGTTAACTACACCCCCTATTATTAATTTATCTACCTCCTTCTTACACATAGCACAACAGTATCAACTGTGCACACACTGTATACACACTTTATACATGCATGTAACCTGGTCTGCACGGACTGAGCTGTCCGTGAGGTGCAACATACTGTACACAGTTAATGCTGCAGCTGTTCTTCCTCTCCTCAGATGCCAGGGAGGAGGGGAGAGAGAGGACACAGAATGCTTGTAAGTCTGTGCAGCAGCCACTGTGAGCTAAAGGAAAGCCCACCCACCGCCCCAGGATTCAGTAAAAGTTGCTTGGTTGCCTGGGAGATAAGAAGATTGGTGGGAACTACCTGGGGCTATAGGAAATGGAGTTTCCTTGGGACATCTTCCTATTATGCCATAGATGAACAGGACTACAAGTCCAAGCAGACTGGAAAGCTGCATCAGGAAAGGAAAGGGAATTTAACCTGGGGCTTGGGGCAGAGTTGGGAGAGCTAAGAGGTGGTCACTAGAGAAAGAGAGACTCTGCTGCCACATCCGCTCAGAGATCACCACTGTTGGGTCCTGAGAGATTGTCATTCCCAGATCCTGCGCTAACATCATCAGTTTCATGGGAGATCGTCATCGCCAAGTCCTGATTACAGACAAGGAGCTAGAGGAGGCGTAATCACAGATCATTTGATGGTGAGAAGCCACAACTTCCTGCTCACTTCTTAAAATGGACAATGTTGCCTAGTATTAGGATACAGTTGTGTACTTATGCCCAGTATTGTGGGTTCCACTCAAATCTCAGTGATCCAACGCCAAAAAATTGGGACCCCAACAATTACCAATACACTAGCCAGTAGGAGAGGTGGGGAGACTGATGATAGTTCCCATTACCACCCCTTAGTTGGGACCTTCCTGGTTTTAGGGTTCAGGGGCAGAGACATTTGGTCCTCCAATTATTTATGGTGTTGTTAACATTTATTAACTGTTATTGTTGTTCTCTATTTTTTTTTGCCCCTTGAGAATATTTTCCAAATAAATCATCTTCACGTACCCTTGGTGTGTCAGAGGGTGTGGAATTGCAGGAAAGGTTGTTGGTATCCATAATCAGGGCACCCAAACATCAGCGGCTCCTTCGGGGTTATTCACCCTCGCTGTTGTTTATTTCTCTTTAGTAAATCATTCTACTGTATGATAGATTTTTCCTTTAGCCATGAGTTTTCTTGTACGTTGTATGCTGAGCTAAACCTTACTATTCCAGGGCAGCCACTTTCACACATGACCACACTAATACAATTTTTACCAGCATAAGGTTGTTATATTTGATTATACTATGTGTCCCCTCACCTGAAAGATGGTCTCCATCCTCATGAGTAAGCCCTTCTGCCATAGTGTCATATTAGCTGCTCTACCCTGCACTACACTGCACTTCCTTCTACCTCCTTTTAACCCTGTTTTTTTGGGCCGAGTAGCCTGCTCTTCTGGTTAGCTGATTTACTCATCCCTGTCCCTGCAGCCTGCTAAAATGTCCATTGATATTGGAAATTCTTTCAAGAATAACCAGAAGTTTCAGACATGTGAACCGCCGGCATTAAAATGAATCTGTCACTTCTGTAGCACCTCCCTGACCCTCTGAGGCATGGCGGTAACCCCCACAAACAGGGTCAGCTGACATTTCACCTCAGGGTTAGATCACTTAGCCAGTTAGATGAAACAAAAATTGAATTTATCATTCACAATCCATGGGAGAGAGGGTTAGGGTCGCAATTACTCAGATTAAAGCAAAACTCCACCACTTCAGTTCTCACAGCCCAGGAAAAGGACTTTTAAGTCAAGACTGACACTCCTGTGTTAGAACTCTTTCGCAGACATCACCCTTTTTCTCAAGGTGAGTCACCCAGCTCCTACACATGAGGTTCCAGCATAAAAACCCTTCAGACACATCTAGCAGTATTCTCCTCTGGGTCTCCATTCTGTTCCCAATCTTCTGCAGGAAAGTCAACCAACCTC
Source organism: Lithobates sylvaticus (assembly GCA_028564925.1). Lineage (NCBI taxonomy): Eukaryota > Metazoa > Chordata > Amphibia > Anura > Ranidae > Lithobates > Lithobates sylvaticus. The sequence goes on from CM053029.1 coordinate 71,671,415, forward strand.
CATGGGACTCCATACTGCCTCCAGGTAGAGTCAGCAGCAAGAAGCTTAATCTCCAAGCCTAAACACCTCCAGGCCCCTTTCAGCCAAGCAGGCCTAAAGAAGCAGCTCCACCACATGCGTCCCAACCCAGGCCAGAGCCTGGGGGAAGAGAGTTTGCATCAGCCAGCCCCATATATTTTAACCTTTTTTCAAAATGCACCACTGGCACAGGAAACTTCTATCTGTTGGCTAGGAAAAGAAAATTCATAATCCTACTGTATAATCTCCCGCTAATACCGGAAGTGACAGATGGGAAAACTGACAGCCAGGCTGAACCTAGAGGAGGCTGTACAAGACAGACTACAAATTGGCACTGGCTGACTGCAGCCATGCAGAACTACATATTGAGACGCTCCTGTTTATAAGGAAGCAACGGTCTTTTTTTAAGTTGTGTGTTTACATCTTCTCTTTATCTGCTGCAGATGCTCCCAGCCACCAGTTGAGCTAGCTAGAAGAAAGAAGAGGGATGGACTGCTCATTTACCCCATTACATAGCCCATCTCTTTGTTCAGCTTCCTATAGTGGGGGGGTTGTGAGCAGCTGTTACAAGGGAAGGAGCCTGTAATGTCTGATTTCCACTATATATCCCAAAACACAAGTGTTCTAGAGCTACACACATTTAAAAAGCACAGTGATGTCATTTACACGTGTGCATTACGTTGTGCTAGTTTTGGGAGTTGGAGCAGTTGGTGAACAATATAAATTAATAGAGTTGCAAAGAAAATAAAAGCTGGGTGGAGGACCCAGTCATGTGGCCTGTCAAAGTTGCACGACTGGCTAACCCTCAATCATGGAGATCTCAATGGTCTGAATTTTAAGAATGGGCAGTAAAAAGCATGCACAGTAACCATGTGAAGTATAAGTCTTTCAAGTAAAAGGAAATAATGATTTATAGCCCAATTGAACCTTTGGTTCAAATCTGCTAAACAATCCAAGAGTGTCAAAATAAAAGGTGTCCAAAGCCTCACAATTTGTTTTCTTTCTTCCAGCAGCTACTGAATGAAATGTTGGCTCTTTGTAGAGAAGCCTTGCAGAGGTCCGATGTCCGAGTCAGAGCCTGTAAGCAGGTGCTTACAGGGTACCTATGAAGAGGTTAAATGCATTGCACTGTGCACTTTTGTAGTTAGTTGGCTGCCTGGATGGGGAAGGGTGTGTAACAACCTTATTCTCAGGTATTTTTGGGACCTAACACCCCCCGCAGGGAACCAATAACTAGAAAAGGCTGGAGCCTGGTACAATTAGTAATACTCATGGGACTGGAGGGAGAGTTTGGCTGTAGGATGTAATCTGTGTTGGAACCCATGACCCTCCCCATTTGCTCACCCCCTTGAGAAAAGCACACTTGGAACCAGGACACCTCCACTTATGGACTAAAAGGACTTTTAACTGAGACGATAAGATCTGGGCAGCCATGTTGGTTAGAAATGGACTGTTCTGTCTACCGCATGGTACTGGACTGTAAAGCTAAACATTCAGTAAAGTTTGTTAACTGTTTTATGCCTGATCAGAAGTTACTCAAAAGGGTGTATGAAGGTACATGGCATAATCTAATGAACACAGCTTGTGAAGTGCACACAGGGGTGAAGAGGAATGACTGGAGGGCCATCACAAAGGGTTCACTTAGCAGAGGAGTTGGCAGGAAGTGTACAGTTGTTATGGTTAAAAAGTAACTGGTGGGAATGAAATAGCAGCCAGAAGGGCATGGGTGACGGTTCCTCTGGTTAGCAGGGGGGATAGTGTTCTGCCTCTCTCTTTAGCGATCGGTGCCACTAAAGCATTCAGGATCGAATATGTGACCTAGATATCCCATGGACCTAGCCACAGGTACGGGAGAGTCGAAGGAGTTAATTAGTGCACCCTCAGAGGTTCTCATATAGTGCACGGCGGAACCCTATTCTGTCACTGGGAGTGAGGTGGCAGGAAAGCTGGACTGGTGGAGTGAGACATAGGCTCAGTGGTGTCCCCCTGTAAATGCTACATTCTGAGAGTGTTTCACAATATGAAACTTCAAGTTATTGCACAGTTGCACAAGATGAATGGCTCAATTATAAGTATGGAGTGCCTCATTAAGGTTCACATGACCATGGCCCCACCTGGTCCCGGGCATTAGTCAGAGCATTCACATCCCCATGTAAAGGGCGAGTTGGTCCCACCCAAAGACCACTGCTTCCCCACAGAGAGTAGGTACCAATTCTGCAGCTGCTGGCAGACAGACAGTTTTCCTACTTAGAACTGTGCGGCTGTAGATAGAAAACTATGATTTTCCACACTTTTTTTTATTTTGGTGCACCTTGAATTAGATTTTGGGTTCAATGGGTTCATAATATATGTTCAGCTAGGAATCAGTACCTGAATCCTTCTTAGAGTATCCGTTAGACTTTTCCTTTCACTCTCTCTTGTCACTGAGAAAAGCACATAGGCCATACCATGCACAGGATTCCCATAGAGATAACTAAAAAAGAAAGAAAAAAGAATTACACATTTGAGAATAATCACATACAGACATCTCCTGTACAGATATCATCCATCACTAGAACACACACATCTTCTGTACAGATATTCCCCATCACTAGAACATGTGTAAGCGGGTGCAGTCTACATTCTCCACTGCAGGTGGCGCTCATCTGTAGCAGGGAAGTCAGGAGAAACTCTATGGTTTCCTCTTCCCCCTGGAACAGTGATACAGTTGGATGTGCTGGAGCCAGGTGACCTGACTTCGGCAGCCATCTTTAGTCTTGCAGAATCTTTTTAAGTCCCTGCCCCCAGGTTTTGGTGCACTGTTTGGGAGTGGCTAGTGTAGGGACAGGATACCCATCTGTCAGGAAAGTAGTGGTAGGGAGAGGTTCTAGTGAAGTAGGGAAAGAGTAGGGCCAATGTCTGCCTTATCAAAAAGCTCCCCTTTTGGGTTGGACCAGCCTGGCCGCACTCCACTCTTCTTGACAGACACTGTCTGCAGCTCAAACCCTTATACTGCTGACTCTGCTTCAAATTGTTGTAAGTGCCCCAGTCGGGCGAGCTTTCCTGCCGGGGTTGTTTGTACTGTTTTACAAATTCTGCAATAAATAGTTTTTGGCAATCTGGAACGCTGTGTGCTTTTTGCCACTGCACAATGCTACACCATCCCAAAATTTGGTGTCAGTCAGTAGGATATGCCACTCTTTGCAGTGGGTGCAAAAGGAGGAGCAGGGACCATTATGGCACCGTTATGAGTGGCCTTGGCCAAGTTTAATGGGACCAACATCTTTGTTGGAGTAGGAGGAGAGTTTGGAGAGTGCTGTGCACCTGTATCAGGTTCCCACCCAACTGATCGCACAGCTGGCCATCAAATCCCTGGAGAATGGCGCCCACAGAGTGGTGATGGCGCTGCTGGAAAACACTGAATTAAGTCTGGAACAGATTATGGTGCAGGTCTGTTTGGGGAAAATGTGACTGTCCCAGAGCTGAGGTGGAGGTTCTTAGTTTGCAAGCAAGGAGAGGTAGCTGCTCACAGGCCACTAAAAGAGGGCAAGCAGCCTTTGTGTCTACAGTCAACAGTGCTGGTCGTGGACATGGCATCCTCTGCAGGTGGCCGTGGGGCACGCTTGTTCTTTTTTTTCTGCTGCTGACCGTGTAATTGAGCCAGAACATGCAGAATAGTTGGAGTGGATAACAAAGCCATCCTCCTCATCCTCTGTCACCCAGGCTCAGAGTAGTTTACCTTCCAACGCAGCTGCCAAAGCAGCTTATTCCACCGGCTGCTTGTCCACAGTACTTGGGTGCCTGAGAGAAGAGAGGAGGAGGAGGCACAACTCCAACAAGGCAGGATGTCCTCTAGGGGGCAGCTTAAGGGCAGCCACCCTATTGCATCACACTGCAGAGCTCTGCAGGTGCAGGACGCTGCTCACTCCCCGCTGACGTTAAAGAATTCCTTGGTGTGTCTTTTTCGACACGTGTGCAGCGGATCGCACCATTGCTGTTTGCAACCTATGTCTAAAGCGGATCAAGCGTGGCCAGAACAGCAGCCGCTTGGGCACCACATGCTTGACCAGACATATGACGACCTGCCATGCAGTCTGTTGGCAACTATACCTCCAGTCCTCTCAAAAAACCTGCACTGAGATGAATGAAGGTATAGCAATAGGTGTCCTAAGTACTTGCAGCCAATCTGCTAGCAGTATACCACCATCTGATTTTAGCAGGCATATTTCCCTACCCCAGTTGCTGAACCGTAAAAAATAAATTCGGCCCCAGCCATCCACATGCTCAGCATCTAAATGCTAGCTTGGCGAAACTGCTAGCACTGCAACTGCTGCCTTTTCAGTTGGTAGACTCTGCCCCCTTTCGTGAATTTGTGGAATGTGCTTTACCTCAGTGGCAGGTTCCAAAACGCCATTTCTTTCCATGGAAGGCCAGTCCGGCTTGCTACCGGCATGTGGAAGGCAATGTTTTGGCCTCATTGGACAGGGCGGTCAGCAGTCAGGTGCATATTACAGCTGACTCATGGTCCAGCAGGCATGGGCAGGGACGTTACCTTTCCTTCATGGCGCACTGGGTAACTCTGCTGGCAGTTGGGAAGGATGCAGGACAGGGTTCAGTGTTGTTGGAGCTGGTTCTGCCACCACGCCTCCAAAATGGTAGTCGTGATTCTGGCACAGCTCTCTCCTCCACCCCCTCCTCTTCTTCTTCCTTTATGGCCTCTTCTACAGATTTGTCCTCTGAACCAGCGGTGCTTCTTAAGCGTTCAAGGGGCTACGCAAGCAATCAGGCTTGAGTTTGTCTACCTAGGGCACAGGAGCCACACTGGGGCAGAGATTCTGTCAGCTCTGCAGAGGCAGGCTCACTCAGAGGTGGTTGACACCACGCCAGCTTCAGCCAGGAATGGTTGTATGCAACAATAGCACCAACCTTCTCTCCGCCCTCCGACAGGGACACTTGACCCATGTTCCATGTTTGGCACATGTCCTGAATTTGGTGGTGTGGGAGAGTGGGGTGCTCCACCCATGAAGTCTGGTCAGGACTCAATATGAAACAGGTTGGTTGGAGTCACACCCTAAACATACATTTCTAAGGTTGGTGCTGGTATAAAGACCAATATACAAAATGAACCACAGAGAATAGCGCACACATACACAAAGCAAGGTTGTTTTCAAATCTTGCAAGGCTACTTAAAAACACTTGATCTTAATAAGTAAATATGGGGATTTAGTCACACCATATGGCCATACTGTGCTTAGGCAGAAGTGGGATTTATATTTCATTCATGAATCCCCATATTTACTTATTAAGATCAAGTGTTTTTAAGTAGCCTTGCAAGATTTGAAAGCCACCTTTTTTTGTGTACATGTGCGCTATTCTCTCTGGTTCAATTTGTATATTGGTCGTTATAGCAGCACCAACCTTAGAAATGTATGTTTAGGGTGTGCCCCCCAACCCTTTGTTTGTTTGTTACCTAACAGACAGAGGGTGTCTTACACATAAGAGGGGTCGGGGGAGCTGGACAAGGAGCTTCCTGACCTATCTAAGATAAGCTGGGTTCCACAAGCCCCCCGCCCAAAGTGACTCCTGTCACATATCTTCCCTTTTGGCAGGAGACTAACACAGAAAGGGACCCCAAATGGGCTGACTTCGAAGTTAGTCCATAGTTAAAGTCCCCCAATGCCTGTACCCACACAGTACCCCAAACAAATTGTCCAGAATAGAGCATTACTCACCCAGCCAACCTCTGCTTCTCTTGTAGAACATACCCTCTGCTGGGGAAAAGTTTGGACTGGTCCTTCCCCCTGGAGTCCTTTTAGCCGATGGAGAGAAGACAGGGTGGCTGGGCTCGCTCCATCATGCTGTTGGGGATCTGGGCAGACTGGAATTGAATAAGGGGTAGTGGCGCTGTTTAATAAAGGTATAAAAAATGTGCTAAAAATTCATGTGAGCTGTGCAAAAAAAAGGAATGCAGTGAATTCATATAAAAAATAATAAAAAATAGAAAAAATATATAAATATGATCAATAATGATCTCCACACTTGAAGTGGGTTCTTCCAAAAAATGTATGGACAATAAGTTATGTGCAAAAAAGCTGGCAAATATATGTGAATATATTAATGTGAATGAATAAACAACAATAAAAAATATATATAATTTGTTAAAGTGACTCCGTGACACACCCCTAATTAATAATAAAACTATTAAGTCTGTGTAAAATAATTACATAAAAATATTACATAAAATTAAATATAAAAATAGAAGATATTATATCATGTGTGTATATAATATTCCAAGTGAACCGTGGTGGTAAACAGTTAAAGTGCTCAGATCCGTGTGTACTCCACACTATATATAATAAAAAGTCTTTAAAGCATGTCAAAATAAGGGAATGAGATGAAGACAAGTGTCCAGACAGTGATGAAAAAATAAATAACAGTTGATGACGTCTTGTTTAAAACTCAGAGCAGGAGCTACGGTTCATCTATTTACTAGAATTAATCAGGAGGGGGGCTAATTGTATTTCCCGTGGGTGGTTTTGTTTGACTCAGGCACATTTCTACACATCCACCTTGCCTTTAGCTGCCGCATATAAGCTTTTAATACGCTTCCTGAGCGGCCCCGGGTTTCGTGCTACTGTCCCGCCCCCACTCGATTTTGATTGGTACCGTAGCTCCAGCTGACTGTATATATTCAGTGATGTGTACCAAGATGGTATCATCTCCGAAGACGTCCAATGACGAAACGTACGTAAGGTGATACCCTGGTACACGTCACGTCACTTCCGCCTTGCGGTTTCCGGTTTTTCCTAGTTCACTGTTGGAACGCACGCCGGATACCAGGGCTTAGCGGTGTCATCATCGCACAGCCCAGCGCTGCGCGCTCTGCTTATATTTTTATCCTCATTTTGTTTTACCTTTTTGGATTCTGTTATAGCCTTTGTGGCTACCCCCCCCCCCCTGGTTTTTGCTTTTTATTAGCATTTTTTAAAAAATAAAGATCCAACTAATATTACAGAATTACACTATTAGTCTCATCTTTTTTCCTTCACACACGGACTGCACGGTGGTGCATCCTACAACTCCAGCTACTGGAACAGGTGAACACACCAACTGGAGAGGATCTCCTCCATCGCCTACCTTACAGAGGAGGACTTCGACACTACCTGCTGAGGATTTTATATGCCTATCACCCCTGCAGGGGTTAGGCACTCTGGTGAGTGTTTGCTTAATAGGGGTCACTCTATGGAAGGAGGGGAGCACTGAAAAAACTCACCGGCTATCCGTATGTTCTGCTGGAATCATTCGCTACAGGAATTCTTTGAGTTTTAAACAAGACGTCATCAACTGTTATTTATTTTTTCATCACTGTCTGGACACTTGTCTTCATCTCATTCCCTTATTTTGACATGCTTTAAAGACTTTTTATTATATATAGTGTGGAGTACACACGGATCTGAGCACTTTAACTGTTTACCACCACGGTTCACTTGGAATATTATATACACACATGATATAATATCTTCTATTTTTATATTTAATTTTATGTAATATTTTTATGTAATTATTTTACACAGACTTAATAGTTTTATTATCAATTAGGGGTGTGTCACGGAGTCACTTTAACAAATTATATATATTTTTTATTGTTGTTTATTCATTCACATTAATATATTCACATATATTTGCCAGCTTTTTTGCACATAACTTATTGTCCATACATTTTTTGGAAGAACCCACTTCAAGTGTGGAGATCATTATTGATCATATTTATATATTTTTTCTATTTTTTATTATTTTTTATATGAATTCACTGCATTCCTTTTTTTTGCACAGCTCACATGAATTTTTAGCACATTTTTTATACCTTTATTGAACAGCGCCACTACCCCTTATTCAATTCCATTTCTCTATTACACACTAGTGTGTAGTACTTTATTGGGGGGCTGCAGTTTTATTTCCTAAGCGTGGATTCCTTAGTTTATTTGATCTGGGCAGACTGCCCAGCATCCCTGTGGTATACAGATGGAGACTGTAGTCCCATCCTTTTTTACTAGATGGAAATCCCCCAGTGTTTGCAGAGCAAGGCTGATATCCTCCTGTCCCAATGCCAGACCTTTTTCTGGGGTTGTGTCAGTGGAAACTGAAGTCCCATCCACTACCACAGGAAATCCATCTTTTAGTTGAGGGCAGAAGCCAGCAGCACTCTCCCCTGTTGCGCAATCTTCTGCTGGGTTACTGCCAGTGGAGACCGCAGTCTTATCCACCGATATAAGCTCAAGCAGTTGTGAGGTGCCTATTGCATTCTCTCCCTGGAGCTAGTGTGGAGTTGATTGTTGTGGGCAGAGGACAGTAGCTTTCTGCCCAGCTGCCAGCTGTTCCAGTGGGAAGTAAAGTGGAAAGTCGGTGGCTTTACACAAATCCTTCAGGGCTGCCGATTTTTGTATGCAGAGGTCAACAGCGCCCTGCTCTGAAGCCAGCTCTTCTGCTGGAGGCTCACTGGGTTGTCCCTCCTCAGCAGAAAAGTATATTAAATCCATAGTCTCTGGAACTGGTGTTTGGGGATAGAGGTTCATCATTTCCTGTCCGTGGAACCCATAAGATGTTATCGGGGATGGGCAAAGGTTAGCAGAGCTCTGCCCTGTTGTCAGCACTTCAGCTTTGGGGACGGCAATCTCTGGAGTATCCACTGCTAATTCTGGGGCATGCTGCTGAACGTGTTCTAGCAGTTCCCTGTATGCCCATTCCAAATGCTGTTCTTTCCTTAGCAAGTATTCCAGATCAGGTTTAAGCTCTGAGACCCCTGCAAAACCAAGCATAGCCTCTCTGTATTCTCTCAGGTCCTCAAGGGTAGGTTCCCCTTCATCGTCAAACACAAAACCATCTGTAAAGCCCCTTACACACTATCAGTTTTTCTGCTGAGTTTTTCCTTCAGATTTACCAAAACCATATACCGTATTTATCGGCGTATAACACGCACTTTTTCCCCCTTAAAATCGGGGCAAAGTCGTGGGTGCGTGTTATACGCCGATACCCCCAAAAAAAGTGACAAAAATGGCAAGCGCCGCCGAAAAAGACCGAATCGCGGCCGAAAAAACCCGAAGTGGCTCCGGAAAAGACCGAGCAGACTGTTCGGCTTTGCTCGTAGTCCCGCCTCCCTGCGCTCGCTCCGAAAATAGCAGGGAGGCGGGAACGCGAGCGTCTCAGCGGCGGTAAATTTAAACCCAGACAAGACTGCAAATGACGCTGGCAAGCTACAGTGACACTGGGCAAGCTACAAAGACACTGGGCAAGGCTGCAATGACGCTGGGCAAGGCTGCAATGACGCTGGGCAAGGCTGCAAATGATGCTGGGCAAGGCTGCAAATGATGCTGGGCAAGGCTGCAATGACGCTGGGCAAGGCTGCAATGACGCTGGGCAAGCTACAATGACACTGGGCAAGGCTGCAAATGACGCTGGGCAAGGCTGCAATGACGCTGGGCAAGGCTGCAATGATGCTGGGCAAGCTATGACACTGGGCAAGCTGCAATGACACTGGGCAAGCTGCAATGACGCTGGGCAAGGCTGCAAATGACACTGGGCAGGGCTGCAAATGACGCTGGGCAAGCTGCAAATTACGCTGGGCAAGCTGCAAATTATGCTGGGCAAGCTGCAAATGACGCTTAAATGTAAGTTTTTTTTTTTTTTCCCTAAACTTCCCTCCTAAAACTTTTTTTCCTTAAAATGCCCTACTAAACTTGGGGTGCGTGTTATACGCCGGTGCGTGTTATACGCCCATAAATACGGTAATATGAGGTCAAACCTTAGGCGTTTCAATTTGTATGCAATCAGGCAGGCCCTTGCACTACATGGTTTTGGTAAACCTGAAGGAAAAAAATCAGCAGAAAATCTGATAGTGTGTATGGGGCATAAGGCTCTCCCACAGCAATCCAGGGCCACCAAAGTCATATCCCTCTGGAGAGCATTCTGTTGTCTCCCCTAAATATTCCTGCTCTGCATGCCATTGCGGAGCCCGATATTGATTATCCAGCTTTATCGCCCGCTGGACCAGCCTGTCCAACTCAGTAACCCATTGCTCCAGGGGCCGTTCTCCCAGAAATGGCATCCGCAACTCCCGTTGGTTACTGGCCCGTTGTCCTGGAGTTGAAAAGCACTTGCCATGGTGTATGGAGGGCTCAAATCCAGACCTCCACCCGAATCTGCTGCCTGATCTCCAGTTATTGATTCAAAGTGACCGTCACAGTCACTCATGGCACTGGGCCAAGCAAAATTCTTCTCAGCGTTCAACCTGGTGAGCAGTTACTGGCAAGTACCTGTACGGGAACAACAAGACCATTAAAAGACTACCTTTATCACACCACTGCTTCCATGGACTCAGCAGAGAACTTGGCCTGTAACCCTAATGTAGGGGATTCTGCTGATACTGTTGACCCTCAGCTATCTGAGCCTTTGGAGTGAAGATGAGCAAAGTTGTTGCTTAAAGTTTTCACAACTGTAACTATGCTAGTTTTGATGTTGCAATGTTCTTTGTTCTGTTCAATGCCAAGGATAGCATCTGTCAAAGAGGTGATGTGGGTCATAGGCAGGTGCAGCTAACATTCTCCACTGCAGGTGGCGTCCATCCGTAGTGGCAATACAACTGGAGGAGGTAGTCAAGAGAAACTGGCTTTCTCTATGGTTTCCTCGGTCCCCTGGAAAGTGATCTGTTTGGATGTGCTTGAGCAAGGTGACCCTGACAGCCATCTTGGGTCATGCCGAGTCCCTGCCCCCTGGTTTTTATGTGCTTTATGGGAGGTTAGTGTAGGGAGAGAAGTCCCATCTGTCAGGAACAGCACGAGCAGTAGTGAGGTTTCGGTGGAGTAGGGAAGGAGTAGGGCCTACGTCTGCCTCTTCAGAAGCTCCCTATTTGGGCTGGACCAGCCATGCCGCACTCCGCTCCCCTTGACAGACTCTGTCGGCAGCTTGGACCCTCATACCACTGACTCTGCTTTGAATTGTTGCAAGTGCCCCGTGAGCTTTCATAACTAGAATACACAGATCTCCTGTACAGATATTTCCCATCACTAAAACACACACATCTCCCCATCACTAGAACACACAGACCTCCTGTACAGATCTCCCCATCACTAGAACACACACATCTTCTGTACAGATCTCCCCCATCACTAGAACACACACACATCTCCCCCATCACTAGAACATGCAGAACTCCTGTGCAGATCTCCCCATCACTAGAACACACACACATCTCCTGTACAGATCTCCCCCATCACTAGAACACGCAGAACTCCTGTGCAGATCTCCCCATCACTAGAACACACAAACATCTCCTGTACAGATCTCCCCCATCACTAGAACACACACATCTCCTGTACAGATCTCCCCCATCACTAGAACACACACACACACAACTCCTGTACAGATACCCCCCATCACTAGAACACACACATCTCCTGTACAGATCTCCCTCGTCACTAGAACACACAAACATCTCCTGTACAGATCTCCCCCATCACTAGAACACACACATCTCCTGTACAGATCTCCCTCATCACTAGAACACACACATCTCCTGTACAGATCTCCCCCATCACTAGAACACACACACAACTCCTGTACAGATACCCCCTATCACTACAACACACACATCTCCCCATCACTAGAACACACAGACCTCCTGTACAGATCTCCCCATCACTAGAACACACACATCTTCTGTACAGATCTCCCCCATCACTAGAACACACACACATCTCCCCCATCACTAGAACACACAGACCTCCTGTACAGATCTCCCCATCACTAGAACACACAAACATCTCCTGTACAGATCTCCCCATCACTAGAACACACACATCTCCTGTACAGATCTCCCCCATCACTAGAACACACACATCTCCTGTACAGATCTCCCCCATCACTAGAACACACACATCTCCTGTACAGATCTCCCCCATCACTAGAACACACACACAACTCCTGTACAGATACCCCCCATCACTAGAACACACACATCTCCTGTACAGATCTCCCTCATCACTAGAACACACACACAACTCCTGTACAGATCTCCCCACATCACTAGAACACACACACATCTCCTGTACAGATCTCCCCCATCACTAGAACACACAGACCTCCTGTACAGATCTCCCCATCACTAGAACACACACATCTCCTGTACAGATCTCCCCCATCACTAGAACACACAGACCTCCTGTACAGATCTCCCCATCACTAGAACACACACATCTTCTGTACAGATCTCCCCCATCACTAGAACACACACACATCTCCCCCATCACTAGAACACACAGACCTCCTGTACAGATCTCCCCATCACTAGAACACACAAACATCTCCTGTACAGATCTCCCCCATCACTAGAACACACACACAACTCCTGTACAGATACCCCCCATCACTAGAACACACACATCTCCTGTACAGATCTCCCTCATCACTAGAACACACACACAACTCCTGTACAGATACCCCCTATCACTACAACACACACATCTCCCCATCACTAGAACACACAGACCTCCTGTACAGATCTCCCCATCACTAGAACACACACATCTTCTGTACAGATCTCCCCCATCACTAGAACACACACACACACACACATCACACAGACCTCCTGTACAGATCTCCCCATCACTAGAACACACAAACATCTCCTGTACAGATCTCCCCCATCACTAGAACACACACACAACTCCTGTACAGATACCCCCCATCACTAGAACACACACATCTCCTGTACAGATCTCCCTCATCACTAGAACACACACACAACTCCTGTACAGATACCCCCTATCACTACAACACACACATCTCCCCATCACTAGAACACACAGACCTCCTGTACAGATCTCCCCATCACTAGAACACACACATCTTCTGTACAGATCTCCCCCATCACTAGAACACACACACATCTCCCCCATCACTAGAACACACAGACCTCCTGTACAGATCTCCCCATCACTAGAACACACAAACATCTCCTGTACAGATCTCCCCCATCACTAGAACACACACATCTCCTGTACAGATCTCCCCCATCACTAGAACACACACATCTCCTGTACAGATCTCCCCCATCACTAGAACACACACACAACTCCTGTACAGATCTCCCCCATCACTAGAACACACACACAACTCCTGTACAGATACCCCCCATCACTAGAACACACACATCTCCTGTACAGATCTCCCCATCACTAGAGAACACACACAACTCCTGTACAGATCTCCCCCATCACTAGAACACACACATCTCCCCTCCCCATCACTAGAACACACACACACACAGATCTCCCCCATCACTAGAACACACACATCTCCTGTACAGATCTCCCCCATCACTAGAACACACACACAACACCTGTACACATATCCCCATCACTAGAACACACAGACCTCCTGTACAGATCTCCCCATCACTAGAACACACACATCTCCTGTACAGATCTCCCCCATCACTACAACACACATCTCCCCATCACTAGAACACACAGCTCCTGTACAGATCTCCCCATCACTAGAACTCACACATCTCCTGTACAGATCTCCCCCATCACTAGAACACACACATCTCCTGTACAGATCTCCCCCATCACTAGAACACACACACAACTCCTGTACAGATACCCCACATCACTACAACACACACATCTCCTGTACAGATCTCCCCATCACTAGACACACACACACACTCCCCCATCTCAGATACCCCCCATCACTAGAACACACACACACATCTCCCCATCACTAGAACACACAGACACACACTCCTGTACAGATCTCCCCATCACTAGAACACACACATCTCCTGTACAGATCTCCCCCATCACTAGAACACACACACATCTCCTGTACAGATCTCCCCCATCACTAGAACACACAGATCTCCTGTACAGATCTCCCCCATCACTAGAACACACACACAACTCCTGTACAGATCCCCCCATCACTAGAACACACACACTCCTGTACAGATCTCCCCATCACTAGAACACACACACAACTCCTGTACAGATACCCCCATCACAGATATTACTACCACACACATAAACACACACAGATCTCCCCATCACTAGAACCCCACACACACACTCCTGTACAGATCTCCCCATCACTAGAACCACACACAACTGTACAGATCTCCCCATCACTAGAACACACACATCTCCCCCATCACTAGAACACACAGATCTCCCCCATCACTAGAACACACACATCCTGTACAGATCTCCCCCATCACTAGAACACACACACATCTCCCCATCACTAGAACACACAGACCTCCTGTACAGATCTCCCCCATCACTAGAACACACAAACATCTCCTGTACAGATCTCCCCCATCACTAGAACACACACATCTCCTGTACAGATCTCCCCCATCACTAGAACACACACACAACTCCTGTACAGATACCCCCCATCACTAGAACACACACATCTCCTGTACAGATCTCCCCCATCACTAGAACACACACACAACTCCTGTATAGATCTCCCCCATCACTAGAACACACACACAACTCCTGTACAGATACCCCCCATCACTAGAACACACACATCTCCTGTACAGATCTCCCTCATCACTAGAACACACACACAACTCCCCCATCACTAAAACACACAGACCTCCTGTACAGATCTCCCCATCCCACCACACACAACACACATCACAGATCTCCCCATCACTAGAACACACAGACCTCCTGTACAGATCTCCCCATCACTAGAACACACACACATCTCCCCCATCACTAGAACACACAGACCTCCTGTACAGATCTCCCCATCACTAGAACACACAAACATCTCCTGTACAGATCTCCCCCATCACTAGAACACACAGACCTCCTGTACAGATCTCCCCCATCACTAGAACACACAAACATCTCCTGTACAGATCTCCCCCATCACTAGAACACACACATCTCCTGTACAGATCTCCCCCATCACTAGAACACACACACAACATCTCCTGTACAGATCACTAGAACACACACATCCTGTACAGATCTCCCCATCACTAGAACACACACACAACTCCTGTACAGATCTCCCCATCACTAGAACACACACAATCTCCTGTACAGATCTCCCCCACACTAGAACACACACACAACTCCTGTACACATCTCCCCATCACTACAACACACACATCTCCCCATCACTAGAACACACAGACCTCCTGTACAGATCTCCCCATCACTAGAACACACACATCTTCTGTACAGATCTCCCCCATCACTAGAACACACACACATCTCCCCCATCACTAGAACACACAGACCTCCTGTGCAGATCTCCCCATCACTAGAACACACAAACATCTCCTGTACAGATCTCCCCCATCACTAGAACACACACATCTCCTGTACAGATCTCCCCCATCACTAGAACACACACACACAACTCCTGTACAGATACCCCCCATCACTAGAACACACACATCTCCTGTACAGATCTCCCCCATCACTAGAACACACACACAACTCCTGTATAGATCTCCCCCATCACTAGAACACACACACAACTCCTGTACAGATACCCCCCATCACTAGAACACACACACATCTCCTGTACAGATCTCCCTCATCACTAGAACACACACACAACTCCTGTACAGATCTCCCCCATCACTAGAACACACACATCTCCTGTACAGATCTCCCCCATCACTAGAACACACACACAACTCCTGTACAGATCTCCCCCATCACTAGACCACACACACATCTCCTGTACAGATCTCCCCATCACTAGAACACACACCTCTCCTGTACAGATCTCCCCATCACTAGCACACACACATCTCCTGTACAGATCTCCCCCATCACTAGAACACACACACACACAATCACTAAAACACACAAACCTGTACAGATCTCCCCATCACTAGAACACACACATCTCCTGTACAGATCTCCCCCATCACTAGACACACACATCTCCTCCTCACCTCTCCCCCATCACTAGAACACACACACATCCTGTACAGATCTCCCCCATCACTAGAACACACACACCTCCTGTACAGATCTCACACATCACCCCCACACACTAGTACAGATCCCCCCATCACTAGAACACACACATCTCCTGTACAGATCTCCCCATCACTTGAACACACACATCTCCTGTACAGATCTCCCCATCACTAGAACACACACACACATCCTGTACAGATCTCCCCCATCACTAGAACACACACACAACTCCTGTACAGATACCCCCCATCACTAGAACACACACATCTCCTGTACAGATCTCCCTCATCACTAGAACACACACACAACTCCTGTACAGATACCCCCTATCACTACAACACACACATCTCCCCATCACTAGAACACACAGACCTCCTGTACAGATCTCCCCCATCACTAGAACACACACATCTCCTGTACAGATCTCCCCCATCACTAGAACACACAGACCTCCTGTACAGATCTCCCCATCACTAGAACACACACACATCTCCTGTACAGATCTCCCCATCACTAGAACACACAAACATCTCCTGTACAGATCTCCCCCATCACTAGAACACACACATCTCCTGTACAGATCTCCCCCATCACTAGAACACACACATCTCCTGTACAGATCTCCCCCATCACTAGAACACACACATCTCCTGTACAGATCTCCCCCATCACTAGAACACACACACAACTCCTGTACAGATACCCCCCATCACTACAACACACATCTCCCCATCACTAGAACACACAGACCTCCTGTACAGATCTCCCCATCACTAGAACACACACACATCTCCCCCATCACTAAAACACACACATCTCCTGTACAGATCTCCCCCATCACTAGAACACACACACAACTCCTGTACAGATACCCCCCATCACTAGAACACACACACAACTACAGATACCCCCATCACTAGAACACACACATCTCCTGTACAGATCTCCCCCATCACTAGAACACACACACAACTCCTGTACAGATACCCCCTATCACTACAACACACACATCTCCCCATCACTAGAACACACAGACCTCCTGTACAGATCTCCCCATCACTAGAACACACACACCTTCTGTACAGATCTCCCCCTGTACAGATCTCCCTCACATCTCCCCATCACACACACACAGACATCTCCTGTACAGATCTCCCCATCACTAGAACACACACATCTCCTGTACAGATCTCCCTCATCACTAGAACACACACTCCTGTACAGATACCCCCTATCACTACAACACACACATCTCCCCATCACTAGAACACACAGACCTCCTGTACAGATCTCCCCCATCACTAGAACACACACACAACTCCTGTACAGATCTCCCCCATCACTAGAACACACACATCTCCTGTACAGATACCCCCCATCACTAGAACACACACATCTCCTGTACAGATCTCCCTCATCACTAGAACACACACACAACTCCCCCATCACTAAAACACACAGACCTCCTGTACAGATCTCCCCATCACTAGAACACACAGACCTCCTGTACAGATCTCCCCCATCACTAGAACACACACATCTCCTGTACAGATCTCCCCCATCACTAGAACACACACACAACTCCTGTACAGATCTCCCCATCACTAGAACACACACATCTTCTGTACAGATCTCCCCCATCACTAGAACACACACATCACTCCCCCATCACTAGAACACACACAACTCCTGTACAGATCCCCCCTATCACTACAACACACACACATCTCACCCATCACTAGAACACACACATCTCCTGTACATATCTCCCCATCACTAGAACACACACATCTTCTGTACATATCTCCCCCAACACTATAACACACACACCATCTCCCCCATCACTAGAACACACAGACCTCCTGTACAGATCTCCCATCACTAGAACACACAGACCTCCTGTAAAGATCTTCCCCATCACTAGAACACACACATCCCCCATCACTAGAACACACACATTTCCTGTACAGATCTCCCCCATCACTAGAACACACACACAACTCCTGTACAGATCACCCCCATCACTAGAACACACACACAACTCCTGTACAGATACCCCCCATCACTAGAACACACACATCTCCTGTACAGATCTCCCACATCACTAGAACACACACACAACTCCTGTACAGATACCCCCTATCACTCCCCCATCACTAGAACACAAAGACCTCCTGTACAGATCTCCCCATCACTAGAACACGCACACACACACATCTCCCCATCACTAGAACACACAGACCTCCTGTACAGATCTCCCCATCACTAGAACACACAAACATCTCCTGTACAGATCTCCCCCATCACTAGAACACACACATCTCCTGTACAGATCTCCCCCATCACTAGAACACACACATCTCCTGTACAGATCTCCCCCATCACTAGAACACACACACAACACCTGTACAGATCTCCCCCATCACTAGAACACACAGACCTCCTGTACAGATCTCCCCATCACTAGAACACACACATCTCCTGTACAGATCCCCCCATCACTAGAACACACAGACAGATCTCCCCCATCACTAGAACACACACATCTCCTGTACAGATCTCCCCCATCACTAGAACACACACAACTCCTGTACAGATCTCCCCCATCACTAGAACACACAGACCTCCTGTACAGATCTCCCCCATCACTAGAACACACACACATCTCCTGTACAGATCTCCCCCATCACTAGAACACACACATCTCCTGTACAGATCTCCCCCATCACTAGAAAACACACACATCTCCTGTACAGTCTCCCCACATCACTAGAACACACACACACTCCCTCCCCCCCTCCCCTATCACTAGAACACACACATCTCCCCATCACTAGAACACACAGGTCCTGTACAGATCTCCCCCATCACTAGAACACACACACACAGATCCTCCTCCTGTACAGATCTCCCCATCACTAGAACACACACATCTACTGTACAGATCTCCCCCATCACTAGAACACACACACACATCTCCTGTACAGATCTCCCCCATCACTAGAACACACACACCTGTACAGATCTCCCCATCACTAGAACACACACATCTCCTGTTCAGATCTCCCCCATCACTAGAACACACACACAACTCCTGAACACACACTAGAACACACACATCTCCTGTACAGATCTCCCCATCACTAGAACACACACATCTCCCCCCCCATCACTAGAACACACACACACCTCTCCCCCATCACTAGAACACACACACTCCTGTACAGATCTCCCCCATCACTAGAACACACACACATCTCCTGTACAGATCTCCCCCATCACTAGAACACACAGACCTCCTGTACAGATCTCCCCCATCACTAGAACACACAAACATCTCCTGTACAGATCTCCCCCATCACTAGAACACACACATCTCCTGTACAGATCTCCCCCATCACTAGAACACACACATCTCCTGTACAGATCTCCCCCATCACTAGAACACACACATCTCCTGTACAGATCTCCCCATCACTAGAACACACACACAACTCCTGTACAGATCTCCCCCATCACTAGAACACACACACAACTCCTGTACAGATCTCCCCCATCACTAGAACACACACACAACTCCTGTACAGATACCCCCCATCACTAGAACACACACATCTCCTGTACAGATCTCCCTCATCACTAGAACACACACACAACTCCTGTACAGATACCCCCCATCACTAGAACACACACACAACTCCTGTACAGATACCCCCCATCACTAGAACACACACATCTCCTGTACAGATCTCCCCCATCACTAGAACACACACACAACTCCTGTACAGATACCCCCCATCACTAGAACACACACATCTCCTGTACAGATCCCCCCCATCACTAGAACACACACACAACTCCTGTACAGATCCCCCTCAGAACACACACATCTCCTGTACAGATCTCCCCCATCACTAGAACACACACACACACAGATCTCAGACCTCCTGTACAGATCTCCCCATCACTAGAACACACACACAGCTCCTGTACAGATCTCCCCCATCACTAGAACACACACACATCTCCTGTACAGATCTCCCCCATCACTAGAACACACACAACTCCTGTACAGATCTCCCCCATCACTAGAACACACACACAACTCCTGTACAGATCTCCCCCATCACTAGAACACACACACAACTCCTGTACAGATACCCCCCATCACTAGAACACACACACAACTCCTGTACAGATACCCCCCATCACTAGAACACACACACATCTCCTGTACAGATCTCCCCATCACTAGAACACACACACATCTCCCCCATCACTAGAACACACAGACCTCCTGTACAGATCTCCCCATCACTAGAACACACACATCTTCTGTACAGATCTCCCCCATCACTAGAACACGCAGAACTCCTGTGCAGATCTCCCCCATCACTAGAACACACACACATCTCCTGTACAGATCTCCCCCATCACTAGAACACACACATCTCCTGTACAGATCTCCCCCATCACTAGAACACACACACAACTCCTGTACAGATACCCCCCATCACTAGAACACACACATCTCCCCATCACTAGAACACACAGACCTCCTGTACAGATCTCCCCCATCACTAGAACACACACACAACTCCTGTACAGATCTCCCCCATCACTAGAACACACACATCTCCTGTACAGATCTCCCCCATCACTAGAACACCCACATCTCCTGTACAGATCTCCCCCATCACTAGAACACACACACAGAACCCCATCACAACAACACACACTAAAACACACAGACCTCCTGTACAGATCTCCCCATCACTAGAACACACAAACATCTCCTGTACAGATCTCCCCCATCACTAGAACACACACACATCTCCTGTACAGATCTCCCCCATCACCCCAACACACACATCTCCCCCATCACTAGAACACACAACTCCTGTACAGATCTCCCCATCACTAGAACACACACACTAGAACTCCTGTACAGATCTCCCCCATCACTAGAACACACACACATCTCCCCATCACTGTACAGATCTCCCCCATCACTAGAACACACACAACTCCTGTACAGATACTCCCCATCACTAGAACACACACACATCTCCTGTACAGAGATCTCCCCCATCACTAGAACACACACATCTCCTGTACAGATCTCCCCCATCACTAGAACACACACATCTCCTGTACAGATCTCCCCCATCACTAGAACACACACACAACTCCTGTACAGATCTCCCCCATCACTAGAACACACACAACTCCTGTACAGATCTCCCCCATCACTAGAACACACAAACATCTCCTGTACAGATCTCCCCATCACTAGAACACACACATCTCCTGTACAGATCTCCCCCATCACTAGAACACACACACAACTCCTGTACAGATCTCCCCATCACTAGAACACACACATCTCCCCATCACTAGAACACACACACATCTCCTGTACAGATCTCCCCCATCACAGATCTCCCCCATCACTAGAACACACACATCTTCTGTACAGATCTCCCCCATCACTAGAACACACACACACATTCCCCCCATCACTAGAACACACAGACCTCCTGTACAGATCTCCCCATCACTAGAACACACACACAGATCTCCCCCATCACTAGAACACACACATCTCCTGTACAGATCTCCCCCATCACTAGAACACACACACAACTCCTGTACAGATACCCCCCATCACTAGAACACACACATCTCCTGTACAGATCTCCCTCATCACTAGAACACACACAACTCCTGTACAGATCCCCCCTCACTACAGATCCCCCCCATCACTAGAACACACACATCTTCTGTACAGATCTCCCCATCACTAGAACACACAAACATCTCCCCATCACTAGAACACACAGACCTCCTGTACAGATCTCCCCCATCACTAGAACACACAAACATCTCCTGTACAGATCTCCCCATCACTAGAACACACAGACCTCCTGTACAGATCTCCCCCATCACTAGAACACACAAACATCTCCTGTACAGATCTCCCCCATCACTAGAACACACACACATCTCCTGTACAGATCTCCCCCATCACTAGAACACACACACAACTCCTGTTTACCATCCCTCTTTAAATACTATCAGGCTGCTAGGTTAGCCCAATTCTCCACAGTCTACTCAACATGTGAAAAACCAGACTGGGTCAAAATTGAAAGGCAAGCTGTACCCCAGTACACTCTGGACTACCTACTATGGTGTTCACAAAAACAAAGGCCAGCGATTTTATCCCCCTCCCTCTCTCACTCTTATACTCTTTGGGATAGTATCCGTAAATCTCAGGCCCTCGTCTCCAAGGCACAACCTCTCTCCCACATCTTTCGTAACCCGGATTTCCCGCCCGGGATGGTCATTAAGGCATTTCAGTGGTGGCTTGATAAGGGACTGTACCGCATTGGACACTATTTCATGAATAAAGGACCTCTTACCCTGAATTTTTGTACCCATAAACTGGAGATGCCAATCTCCGAGAAATTCAGGTTTGGTCAAATATCCCACTTCCTACACAAGGTTTGGACGGAAAAACCCTTACCCCCCAATTTCACTGATTACGAACTGTGGTGTGGCCAAGCCAGGGGTCAGAGGGGCGGCATATCGGTCATATACTCGTCACTCACGCAACCAACAGGCAAATCCACTTATATGACTGAATGGGAGGCCGGCCTCCAACATGAATGGGACTTGGATACTTGGCACCAAGCAGGATCTAAAGGTTTTAGAGGTATACTCAATACTTCTCTAATGGAAGCAAACATTAAAGTACTCATGAGATGGTACATGACCCCATCCAGATTGGCATCG
The DNA here is from genome assembly GCA_028564925.1 of Lithobates sylvaticus. Lineage (NCBI taxonomy): Eukaryota > Metazoa > Chordata > Amphibia > Anura > Ranidae > Lithobates > Lithobates sylvaticus. The sequence goes on from CM053029.1 coordinate 71,694,223, forward strand.
ATATTTCCCTCAGCGGACCCCTGCTGTTTCAGAGGGTGTCAACTAAGGGGCACCATGGTGCACATATGGTGGGAATGTCCCAGAATTAGGCCGCTATGGTCAAAAATCTTCACTTTGATTACCAAGGTCACAAAATGTTCAGTTCCCAGGACTGCGGCAGTAGCACTCTTAAATGCAAATATTACCAATGTTTCCAAGCCCAAGCAAAGGCTGATCCACTTTATTCTGCTTGGAGCTAAACTAATCATTGCTGGAGCTTGGAAACGCCCGAAGATTGCCTTCTCAGCGATTGTTCGCAAGATCTCGTGGATAATTGCACACGAGAAGTTAGCCAGTATACTGTTGGACACATATCATAAGTTTGAAGCTGTTTGGGAACCATAGGCGTCTCACTGTGGGATATCCCTTATTCCGGGAGTTCCCCCAGACAATTCTCTATTACCTAGCTAAAGTGCGGCACACCCCCTCCTTCCCTTGTACCCCCCTTCTCCTCTTTCAGGCTTTTCTTTTTTCTTCCTTACTGTTCTATCTTTCTCACGATCGCTCTGTTAGTGCCAGCTATCTTTCAAGTAAGCTTGATGAGGTTGTTAGAAAGGCATAGGTGTAATTAGCCGACACATACCCTACCGAGGGGCCACCACCCATACAGGCAGGGTAGTTGCCCATTTGTCCTTACCCCCGAGACTTTCACGGCTATGAGAGAAGGATCTTGGGGAGAGCTGGCTCGGGGCACAGTTTGATCCCGTTAGGGGTGCCCAGGGCCAGCCCTCTCCTTTTGATTATATTTTATCCAGTCGATATCCTGCTCCTTGACACACCTTCCCATTTGGGGTGATCAGCAAATCCCGCTTCACTGTCATACCACATTTCACCTGGGCTTCGGTTTTGTTCTGGTTGTAATCACTCAAGCTTGGTTTTCATGTTTATCTTTTTCTTCTTACTGTAACATGACCTATACTGGGCGATTTATTCTGTATGCCCACGTTTTGTATGCTTTGTTCAATTTAATAAAAATGTATTGAAAGTAAAAAAAATATTCCAGAACAGTGCTCCCGACCCAGTCATCATTATACGATAGGTTGGGCAGGAAGAGGATAAATGAGTGCTAAATGCAGTATGGGGCATATTTCTCTACCCCTGTTTTTCCCCTGTATAGCTATGATCATATTTTAGTGATTTTCTTCCCAATTGTGGAAAGATTAATAACTTCTATTTATGAGTTCAAAGATTATCTGTTCTTCTCCCAGTTCTTCTGCCGGTCATACCTTCCACATTCACATTAAGCAACACTACCAGGCGCTAATGGGTACGGGGGAGCATGTGACCTGCACCACTATGACAGTGCCTTGGGTGATTTTCCAGCTCACAGGACAGCTAAGCACCAGCAGCGTCGGGGGTTAAAGTATGGTCGTGCTTTTTTTTGCTGTACTTCTCTTTTTGGTGACAGGAGTACATACTGTATACTAATGTAGGGCTCGACAAATTTTCTTTAAATCTAGGATCGAGCTAAAAAGGGCTGTCAGTGATAAAATATAGATATACATTATATTGTTAAAAGTATTGGGACACCTGCCTTTACACGCATATGAACTTTAATGGCATCCCAGTCTTAGTCTGTAGCGTTTAATATTGAGTTGGCCCACCCTTTGCAGATATAACAGCTTCAACTCTTCTGGGAAGGCTGTCCACAAGGTTTAGGAGTGTGTCTATGGGAATGTTTGAGCCTTCTTCCAGAAGAGCATTTGTGAGGTCAGGCACAGATGTGAACGAGAAGACATGGCTCGCAGTCTCCGCTCTAATTCATCCGAAACTCCTCCCACAAAGTTGGGAGCATGAAATTGTCCAAAATCTCTTATTATGCTGATGCCTTAAGAGCTCCCTTCACTGGAACTAAGGGGCCAACCCAACCCCTGAAAAACAACCCCACACCATAATCCCCCCTCCACCAAATGATTTGGACCAGTGCACAAAGCAAGGTCCATAAAGACATGGATGAGCGATTTTGGGGTGGAGGAACTTCACTGGCCTGCACAGAGTCCTGACCTCAACCCAATAGAACACCTTTGGGATGAATTAGAGTGGAGACTGCAAGCCAGGTCTACTTGTCCACATCAGTGCCTGACCTCACAAATGCGCTTCTGGAAGAATGGTCAAACCTTCCCATAGACACTTCTAAACCTTGTGGACAGACTTCCCAGAAGAACTGGGAGCTCATTCCTATTGTCAACTATGCAATAATGGGATGAAGTCGCAGGGTTTCTGGGTATTCAGGATCTGCAAAATGAGAAGAAATCAAGGAGTGCTTGCGGTTCACTTTTTTCTCATTACCTTAGCTAATTCTTCTATCCACCACCCCAAAGCTTCAGCATCAGAGCTGCTGTTGGAAATCACAGGACCCGGAAAGCCTACCTGACCTGCTCTCCATCCTGAAGTTCCCCGTACCCTGCAGCAGCTGGCAAGAAGAAGAGGAAAATAATGTGTCAGCGCTGCCGGATGAGCACACAGGGGGGCCCGGCAGCAGGGGGAAGAAGATTATTTACAGGAGAGATGATCGGTGTGGTTGGGGGCACTTACTAAATCAGATCCCATGTAGTTCCCCCTAGAGATGCTTAAAGCTGGTGAGGGGGGGAAGAGATGAAGCCGGCCTTCAGTTGCTGCAGAGAGAGCCATACAGGGGATCGGTTCCTGTAATTCCCCCCCTCCCGGCCAGTCACCCCTCCAGTCCTTGATCTGATTCCTGCTGCTGCCCGGGCCCCCCCCCCCTTGCTGAACTGATGGGGTCTGGGCCCAGCACAGGAGGGCCAGTGGTACCCCCCTATTAGCGGCCCTGTTGAGAATAGCCAGACAGGTAGCCAGTAGAACCTCCATTGTTTAGTTAAGACCCCTTTCACACATAGACCGCCCCACAGTCGCAGTAAAGCGCCACTTTTTTTAGCCGCGCTTTACCGGAGCTGCAGATTGGAGCATGGGGTTAAAAGCGTCCTTGTTGCATGTATACACCGCTCCCAAACTGCCCCAAAGATGCTGCTTGCAGGACTTCTTTTTTTTACCATCCCGCAAGTGCCCCGCCCCAGTGTGAAAGCACTTGGGCCACTGGGGAGGCATGAGAGGCGCTTTACAGGCGCTAAATTACTGTGCTAATGTTTTATCGTTTGTGCAAAATTCACAATACCTGTAATGTTTGAAATGTAGTACCCTGATGTTTAGGTAGGGTTGCTATCAAATGTAGTTGCCAGGCGATAGTTGCCTTGGCCAATTGTTAGGAGATCAATTGATTTCCCCCCTAATTCTGGAACTGCTGCCCTTTTTTTTTTCTTCTGTCACCAGGCGGCATTGTAGCTGGTGACACTAGATAAGACAAGGGAATAACAAGGACAGATTAGGAATAAATGGGGTGTCTCAGCCAATGGGCAGGGATTTTATTGGGTCCCTTGGCCTGCTGGGAGGGCCTATTTATTTGGGTGGAGTCAGGTGATCGGGTTTCTGTGCCACCTGGACGGCTGTCTAGGTGGACGTGTGTTATAGTCCCCCGGGCTGCTAGGCCAGAAGCCTGGGGCCTATACTGGGGACATCTGGTTGCTAGGCTGTCTGAGGGCCTGTCCAGAAGCAGGAGAGGCAGTGTAGGGTTGGGACTGCAGTCTTGTAGTCCAACCAGAAGTAACGGTTCTGCCGACCGGGGAACCAGTTGTGGTCGGAGGTGGAGGCAGGGCCGGTGCTACCACTAGGCGAAGTAGGCAACCGCCTAGGGCGCACTACCACCTAGGGCGCAACCACAGCCTCTGTCCTGTTTGAGCTCAGCTCTCCTCTCCTGGTCGCTTGCCCCATTCAAGTGAACAAATCCGCCACCAATCCCCCATGTGTCCCTCTGAGCGCCCCGCTGGGCTGTCACATCTCCTCACAGTCACACAGGTCAGGTGTAACTCACAGCGCCGCTCCGGGACTCCTTTGCTCCAGCCTGTCCCCCTGGAGCAGCACTGTGTGTGAGTGTGCAGCGGAGGGGCGGGGCTCGGCGGAGATAGGGGCATTGAGAGGTGCAGCGTCTGTCAGCTGACCTCCCGGCGGGGACATCGTGGAGCGGGTGGATGGCGCTGGCCTGGCCCCGGCGGGGACATTGTGGAGCAGGTGGATGGCGCTGGCGTGGAATCGGACTCCTAAACAATTCTGCACACCCAGTGCTGAGGAGAGGCCCTGATGATGGTCGATGAAGCAACAAAGAGCAGAGGTAAGGAGGATGGATCCTCCCCGATCTACATTGAGCTGTATGGAGGGAGTTTGTGTGTGAGTAGTGCAGGAAGTAGGTGTCAGTGCAGGTGTCAGTGTAATGGTCAATGCAGGTGTCAGTGCATGTGTCAGTGCATGTGTCAGTGCAGGTGTCAGTGCAGGTGTCAGTGCATGTGTCAGTGCATGTGTCAGTGCAGGTGTCAGTGCAGGTGTCAGTGCAGGTGTCAGTGCAGGTGTCAGTGTAGGGGTCAGTGTAATGGTCAGTGCAGGTGTCAGTGTAATGGTCAATGCAGGTGTCAGTGCATGTGTCAGTGCATGTGTCAGTGTAGGTGTCAGTGCAGGTGTCAGTGCAGGTGTCAGTGTAGGTGTCAGTGCATGTGTCAGTGCAGGTTTTCAGTGCAGGTGTCAATGTAGGTGTCAGTGTAATGGTCAGTGCATGTGTCAGTGTATGTGTCAGTGTATGTGTCAGTGTAGGGGTCAGTGCAGGTGTCAGTGTAATGGTCAATGCAGGTGTCAGTGCAGGTGTCAGTGCAGGTGGCAGTGCAGGTGGCAGTGCATGTGTCAGTGTAGGTGTCAGTGTAGGTGTCAGTGTAATGGTCTGTGTAGGTGTCAGTGCATGTGTCAGTGCATGTGTCAGTGCATGTGTCAGTGCATGTGTCAGTGCATGTGTCAGTGTAGGTGTCAGTGCATGTGTCAGTGTAGGTGTCAGTGCATGTGTCAGTGTAGGGGTCAGTGTAATGGTCAGTGCAGGTGTCAGTGTAATGGTCAATGCAGGTGTCAGTGCATGTGTCAGTGCATGTGTCAGTGCAGGTGTCAGTGTAATGGTCAGTGCATGTGTCAGTGTAGGTGTCAGTGTAATGGTCAGTGTAGGTGTCAGTGCATGTGTCAGTGTAGGTGTCAGTGCATGTGTTAGTGCATGTGTCAGTGTAATGGTCAATGTAGGTGTCAGTGTAATGGTCAGTGTAGGTGTCAGTGCATGTGCCAGTGCATGTGTCAGTGTAGGTGTCAGTGTATGTGTCAGTGTAACGGTCAGTGCAGGTGTCAGTGTAATGGTCAGTGCAGGTGTCAGTGTAACGGTCAGTGCAGGTGTCAGTGTAGGGGTCAGTGTAGGTGTCAGTGTAGGGGTCAGTGTAATGGTCAGTGCAGGTGTCAGTGTAATGGTCAATGCAGGTGTCAGTGCATGTGTCAGTGCAGGTGTCAGTGCAGGTGTCAGTGCAGGTGTCAGTGTAGGTGTCAGTGTAATGGTCAGTGTAGGTGTCAGTGCATGTGTCAGTGTAGGTGTCAGTGCATGTGTCAGTGCAGGTGTCAGTGTGGGTGTCAGTGTAATGGTCAGTGCATGTGTCAGTGTAGGTGTCAGTGTAGGTGTCAGTGTAATGGTCAGTGTAGGTGTCAGTGCAGGTGCCAGTGCATGTGTCAGTGTAGGTGTCAGTGTATGTGTCAGTGTAACGGTCAGTGCAGGTGTCAGTGTAACGGTCAGTGCATGTGTCAGTGTAGGGGTCAGTGCATGTGTCAGTGTAGGGGTCAGTGCATGTGTCAGTGTAGGGGTCAGTGCAGGTGTCAGTGTAACGGTCAGTGCAGGTGTCAGTGTAACGGTCAGTGCATGTGTCAGTGTAGGGGTCAGTGCATGTGTCAGTGTAGGGGTCAGTGTAGGTGTCAGGTAGGTTAGTGTAGGTTAGTGTAATTATCAGGTAGATCAGTGTAGGGGTCAGTGTAATGTGAGTAGTGCAGGAAGTAGGAGTCAGGTGGATCGGTGTATGTGTCAGGGGGTCAGTGTAGGGGTCAGATAGGTCACATATGTAGCAAGGGCAGGGTAAAGTGGAGTCAGGGGCTCAGCCGAGGGGGGGGGGGGGGGGGCGCCAAAAATTAGGTTTCGCCTAGGGTGTCAAAGATCCTTGCACCAGCCCTGGGTGGAGGAGAGGCTGTCACCACTAAGGGACCATCAACCTTGCTAGCGGAGACTACTGTGAGTAAGCTGAAGCCAGTGCCAGAGCGGACTTCTCGCCAGGCGGGGACGGTGAAGAGGTGGGAGTGCCAAGTCAGGAACCCAGCGGGACAGCAGAGGTGACACTTGTGGAGCATCAGTGAGTGCCAACCCAGGGACCTAACATGTCAGCGGGGGTGAAGCTTGAGGAGTATCTGTGAGTGCCAAGCCAGGGATCCGGCAGGACAGCGGGGGTGACGCTTAAGGAAGATACTGAGTGCTAAAGTGGAGGAGTTCAGGGGATCCAGTGGCTAGTGGATCTTAAGTCTAGTGAGAGACTGGGAGCTCTTTGAGTGAAGACCCACAGTGTGTGAGTGTGGGATAAGCTGAGAACTGTTTGTGTTGCAAATAGTTGAATACAATCTTAGTAACAGCTACAAGATTGTTGCCATAAGAGACAGCGGTCCTACCTATACAGAAGTGGTGTCCGGCTGGAGGCCTTCACCAGTATAGCTGTCTACCTATAGAGGTCTCTGAGTCTGCTAATTATCTTTGCATCTACCTAAGAGTGTCCTGGCCCTAACCCTCTTTCCCACAGTTCTGTTTAAGAGACAATAAATCTCTTTGCATTCAAAAAGTGTCTGGCGCCCACCTGTCCATCTTGCATTACACCCACCATGCCTTGTAACCCACTCTACGCAGAAGGATGTCAGCTCTCCCTAACTCTGGAGGTCACCATTAGGCCTAAAGAGACCCGGGGCTACAGAAATATGCGTGAAATGTCAGATTCTGTTGCCTTTAGTAGGGTAAGATTGACATTCCCTAATATTCAATCCTAATGCGGCGTACACACGGTCGGAATTTCCGATGGAAACAGTCCGATGGGAGCTCTTCATCGGATTTTCCAACCGTGTGTATGCCCAACGGTCTTTTTCTGTCGGAATTTCCGACGGACTTTGAATTGAGAACCTGTTTTCAATTTTTCAGACGAAAACCTTTCTATCGGATTTTCCGATCGTGTGTATGCAATTCCGACACGCAAAATTCCGACGCATGCTCAGAAGCATTTAACTTCCCTTTTATAGTGCTGTCGAACGTGTTTTATGCCGCTGTGTTATTGACCGTCGGAATTTGGTGTGACCGTGTGTAGACAACACAGCTTCAGCGAAATTCCGTCGGAAAAACCGCCAGAGTTTTTTCCGACGAGAATTCCGATCGTGTGTACGCGGCATAAGAGAAATAAGCCTTTATAACATTAGAAGTTGTAAAGAACATTCAACCAATATTATTATTATTATTATTAATATACAGTATTTATATAGTAAATAACAGTTTGCACAATGCTTGACAAAATTTATATATAAAAAAGCCTAACATGATAGGCTAAAGCCAGCCATACATAGATCGAGATTAGGCCAGTTCAGCAGAGACGGGGTGAATTTCAATCCATATATGGGCACTCTAGTTGTGTACAAGTTGATCTACCGATTGACTTCTGTACAACTGCCCTGTTGGATTTTTGCTGATCAGCACCGCCAGCTACAGCAGCTCTCAGAATACAAAGGCACAACTAGGGGGGACTTCCTCCATCCACATCAAGTGTGTGAATAGGGGAAGCAAATCTTTTTTTTTTTTTTTTCGTTTTTAACTTGCTGGTTTAACAAAAAAAATAAAAAATCTATGGTCTACCTAAAAACATTCAGTCAGAAGCGGAAATAATATGAGGAAGACCTCTGCTAAGTGTATGGAGATTCCTGTGCTATCCACTGACCGTATTCTGCTTTATGACCACTAGATGGAGCGGATGATTATAGTAAATAAGTGTTGCCTGTAAACTACTGCAGAGAGTGAACTGCTTTACAGAATGGAGGCAATGTTGCAGAGACACAATTCCGTTGTTCACAATTCGCGCTGCGATTGGGGTGCCATTTAACCACTTCAGCCCCGGACCAATTGGCAGCCAAAGGACCAGGCCCCTTTTTGCGATTCGGCACTGCGTCGATTTAACTGACAATTGCGCGGTCGTGCGACGTGGCTACAAAACAAAATTGACGTCCTTTTTTTCCCACAAATAGAGCTTTCTTTTGGTGGTATTTGATCGCCCCTGCGGTTTTTATTTTTTGCGCTATAAACAAAAATAGAAGAAATATCCCCAAAAAATATATAAAAAAACTTTTTTTTTTCTCAGTTTAGGCCGATACATATTCTTCTACATATTTTTGGTAAAAAAAAATCGCAATTAGCGATTATTGATTGGTTTGCACAAAAGTTATAGCGTTTACAAAATAGGGGATAGTTTTATAGCATTTTTATTAATATTTTTTTTTTACTAGTAATGGCGGCGATCAGCAATTTTTTTTGTGACTGCGACATTATGGCTGACACATCGGACATTTTTGACACATTTTTGGGACCATTGTCATTTATACAGCAATCAATGCTATTTAAATGCATTAATTCCTGTATAAATGACAGTTGTAGTGAAAGAGTTAACCACTAGGGGGAGGGGAGGGTTTATGGGCTGTGACGTGTGTGTGTTTTTTTACATTAGGGGGCGGGGCTGATGTCTGACGTCATTGATCGGCTTTCCCGATGACCGGGAACAGCCAATCAATGACAGGCAGAGTAGGAAGCGCGGGGAGAGGTTTGTTTACACATACCTCTCCCCGTTCTTCAGCTCCGTAACCCGATCGCGGGACACCAGCGGCCGGGTCGGCCGCTGGTGTAGGGGGCGTGGCTTGGAGCTCCTGCTGCTGTCAATCATAGTCACTGAGCCAATCAGGAGAGATAAAGAGAGAGGGGACTGGGCCGAGCTGCACAAATAGAGCTTTTCTTTTTTGGTATTTGATCACCGCTGCGGTTTTTATTTCTTTATCGTACATCAGAGCAGCTATAGTAATTACTATCTGGGTTATATGCCACCTATAGCCACCTTATATTTGAAAAAGCTGTCAGCCAAAATGGATGGTACCCCAGCCTCATTGGAAGGAGAGAAGATTCCTCCAGGTTTGCCTGTAATGCAGCCTTATGGTGCTGGATCCTGCGTAATGGAACCCTGTGCAGTGTTTGTTCTAACCAAGGTGCTTTCCTGCAGGGTGCTATACAGGTCCAGGGGAGTGGACCCCAGATTAAGGGGAGTTGTATTTCCAGTAGAGCTGCACGATTCTGGCTAAAATGAGAATCACCATTTTTTTGCTTAGCAGATAGATCACAATTCTCTCACAATTCTCACAGCGTAACATCATCTTTCACATTAAACAAAAAGATTGGGCTAACTTTACTGTTTCGTTTTTGTTTTTTTATTCATTGAAGTGTATTTTTCCCCAAAACTTCCGTTTGAAAGACCACTGTGCAAACACAGTGTGACATAAAATAATGCAAAAATATTCCCTAGGGTCTCTGCTAAAAAAAATGACATAATGTTTGGGGGTACCAAGTAATTTTCTAGTAAAAAAATCAGATTTTAACTGTAAGAAACAAATGTCAGAAAAAGGTTTAGACTTTAAGTGGTTAAACTTCCCGTATTCCCACACTTTGTCCCTTTGATCTAAGACAGAAGAGTTACAATGTTGTTAAAAACTTGGCAGACTGCCCGGTTTGGCAGACTGCCAGAGTGAGCAGAGAACTCTCTAATACTTGTTACATGAAAGAATCAAGAAACTCTGCAATACAGATCGTCAGGGGGGTTGAATCGAGATCACAATCTTTTAACGATTAATTGTGCAGCTCTAATTTCCAGTATAGTGTATATGTGCTTGGCTAAATCCTGCAGGTCTAGTATGGGGCCAACTGCAGTTAAGCAGGTGCATGCTTGCAAACTAGCTGAAAAGCACGGTTGCTGGAACGCACAGTTGCTGAAGATACATGTTTGCATAAATATACGTGGTTATACATGTTTGCATAAAGATACATGATCATGGTTGCACAAGGATGCATGGTTGCACATAGGTGCATGGTTATTCATGTTTGCATAAATATACGTGGTTATACATGATTGCATAAAGATGCTTGTTTGGACATGTTTGTATAAATAGACATGGTTATTCATGATCGCAAGTGGTCGCATAAAGATACATGGTTGCATAAAGATGCATGTTAATACATGTTTGCTTAAATATGCATGGTTATACTTGAAGATCACACTCCCACTGGCACCAAAGGAGGGGCTTATTTTACTCCCACTGACACCAATGGAGGGGATTATTTTACTCCCACTGACACCAATGGGGGGGGGGGGGTATTTTACTCCCACTGACACCAATGGGGGGGGGGTTATTTTACTCCCACTGACACCAATGGGGGGCTTATTTTACTCCCACTAACACCAAAGGTGGGGCTTAATTTAATCTCACTGACACAATTGGAGTGGCTTATTTTACTCCCACTGACACCAATGGGGGGGTTTATTTTACTCCCACTGACACCAATGGAGGGGATTATTTTACTCCCACTGACACCAATGGAGGGGCTTATTTTACTTCCACTGACGCCAATGGGGGGGGGGTTATTTTACTCCCACTGACACCAAAGGAGGGGCTTATTTTACTCCCACTGACACCAAATGAGGAGCTTATTTTACTCCCACTGACACCAATGGAGGGGATTATTTTACTCCCACTGACACCAATGGAGGGGATTATTTTACTCCCACTGACACCAATGGGGGAGGGGTTATTTTACTCCCACTGACACCAAAGGAGGGGCTTATTTTACTCCCACTGACACCAAGAGGGAATTATTTTACTCCCACTGACACCAATGGGGGTTATTTTACTCCCACTTACACCAATGGTGGGGCTTATTTTATTTTCACTGATACCAAAGGAGGGGCTTATTTTACTCCCCCTGACATCAATGGAGGGTATTATTTTACTCCCACTGACACCAATGGGGGAGGGGTTATTTTACTTCCACTGACACCAATGGAGGAGCTTATTTTACTCCCACTGACACCAAAGGAGGGGGTTTATTTTACTCCCACTGACACCAAAGGAGGGGCTTATTTTACTCCCACTAACACCAATGGAGGGGATTATTTTACTCCCACTGACACCAATGGGGAGGGGGGTTTATTTTACTCCCACTGACACCAAAGGAGGGGCTTATTTTACTCCCACTGACACCAAAGGAGGGGCTTATTTTACTCCCACTAACACCAATGGAGGGGATTATTTTACTTCCATTTACACCAATGGTGGGGCATATTTTATTTCCACTGATACCAAAGGCAGGGCTTATTTAACTCCCACTGACACCAATGGTTGGCTTATTTTACTCCTACTGATACCAACAAGCCATACACCAGTAACACTAGGGCATGTATATTCTCAGACCCTTCGAGATTTTTCTCTTCATTCTTTTTAGTTTTCATGTGATAGCAGGAAGCAAGCTGTAGAGTTAAGCCTCATACACACGATCTTTCAGATGGGAAATGTGTGATGACAGGCTATTGACGGAAAATCCGACCGTTTGTACGCTCCATCGGCTCCATGTTGTTGCATTTTCCGCAGACAAATGTTGGATAGCAAGTTTTAAAATTTTCCGCGGACAAATATCTGTTGTCGGATTTTCCGAGCATGTGTACACAAGTTCGTCAGATAAAAGTCCAAAATACAAACACGCATGCTTGGAAGCAAGGACAAGCCAGAAGCGGTCGGTCTTGTAAAACTAGCGTTCGTAATGGAGATATCACATTCGTGACGCGGCAAATTATGAAATCTCTCAATGCAGCGCACATTCTCGTCTTCTTTATAATGGGATAATAATGAAGCTGCTTTGCTGGTGATATTGACAGAGTTCTGCCAAATGTATTTCAAAAGGCTATTTTTTCTAGTGATATCCAGAATAATATATTTTTTTTTTTGGGTCAAGTAACACCATTATTATCTCGTAGGTTTTAAGCTCAAAGATACAACTATGTTGGTGTCCCTTGTTAATTTGACCTTGTATTTTTGAAATGTACCTGCCTAATCTCTGTCCTTTTAAGTAAAACACATAGCCAAGTATTTTTCAAAATTTTAATTTTTTATATAATAGGGAGCACAAGAAGGTCATATAAAAATCAAGAAGGCAGCAATGGAGAAACTGTTGGAATTGGTAAAGCCTTTGTACCCCAAGGCAGACCTCAATTATTGGTGCAAAATATAAGTGCAAAATTGGGAACCTGAGGAGTACATTTAATAGGGAGCACAATACGGTCCCAGACTCCGAGAGATTGGGAGCAGCAGCAGATGACATATATATATATATATATATATATATATATATATATATATATATATATATACGTCCCCAGGCTGTGGTCTTACAACAGCCTGTGTTTTTTGGCACTTTTTAATATCTTTATAAATGATATTGGGTCTGGAATTAAAAGTAACATTTCTTTCTATGCAGATGACACTAAGTTATGCAGTGGAATAACGTCCTTACAGGATGTCTCCAATTTACAAGCCGACCTCAATGCACTGTCTAGTTGGGCGACTATGTGGCAGATGAGGTTTAATATTGATAAATGTAAAGTTATGCACTTGGGGGCTAAGAATATGCATGCATCAATCTTACTAGAGAAAGTACAACTGGGGGAATCAATGGTGGAGAAGGATCTGGGGGTTTTGGTAGATCATAAGCTCAATAATAGCATGCAATTCCAAGCTGCGGTTTCCAAAGCGAGCAAAGTGCTTTCTTGTAGAGAGGTATGGACTCCAGAGAGAGAGAGATATCATTTTGCCCCTGTACAAATCATTAGTAAGACCTCATCTGGAATATGCAGATCAGTTTTAGACACCAGTTCTCAAAAAGGATATTGGGGAACTGGAGAAAGTGCAGAGAAGGGCAACCAAACTGATAAGAGGAATATAGGAGCTCAGTTATGAGGAACGATTAGAGGAACTGAATTTATTCACTCTTGAGAAGAGGAGATTAAGGGGGATATGATCACCATGTATAAATATATAAGGGGTCTATATAGTGAACTTGTTATTGAGTTATTCACTTTACGGTCGACACTGAGGACAAGGGGGCACTCTTTACCTCTAGAAGAAAAGAGATTTCATCTCCAAATACGGAAAAGTTTCTTCACAATAAGAGCTGTGAAAATGTGGAATAGACTCCCTCCAGATGCGTGAAACTCTACCCTCAGTGCGTCATGATGCTGGGGCGTAACCATCTCTCTTCTGCATGCGACACACGTTAGAACATTCTGGAGGGATAACATGTCGGATTCTACGAATTCTGGAAATTCTAGGCAGCCCCGCGGTGGTGGAGCTTATAGGAGGCACAAAGCCATCCCCATGAGCAAGAGTGAGATGCTGGTGATGGTGCGCTTCCTTGTGAAGCACGACTATGATTGCAAGCTGCGCAACTACAAAAGGACCAACAGCCGAAAGGACCTAATTTTGGAGAAGGTCATCGCCATTTTGGAGTGTGAATTTTCAGTGCAACGAATGAAGGACCAAATTCGAAAGCGATGGTCTGATCTAAAGCACAGCGAGGAAGAGCAGATGGAGTCCATCCATCACATAATCAAAAAAAGTAAGCAATATTTGTATCTAACCAATATGTATATGTGTAAATTAGCTGTCTGTATATGTGCGTTCTCCAAGTAGGTTTTGAAAATTCAAGATAATGTTTTCTCTAATCTTTGTCAGAATTCTTTTGTATAAGTTTTTTGCCCTTTTTTTAGTTTTTAACAATTTTTTTACTCTTCTTTCAACAGGGAAGCATAAAAAATGAGGCTACAGAGAAGACACCAGAGGGGAGAAAGGGAGGCTACCCTCGCCTGAGCCCCAACAGGGGAGACAACGAGGCCATCTTCCCCCCCAAAATCGTAAGTGACAACTTCAAACAAACTCATTTAGCCACCGACAGGGGTAATTCAAGGTGGCCACAGGCCATGGGCTTAGGGCGGAACTTAAGGGGTAAAGAACACTTTCTGGTTGCTGCCTGGCTCATCAGTGCCCATTAATGCAGCCTTGCCAGGGTAGACATGGGTAGAGGAGAGGCCCCGGGGATCACAGTCACACAGAGTCACGCCTGCTAGAATGATCCTCATATATCCCCTCTCCCATAGGAGACAAGAGGGGTGGGGGCAAATGCATGAGTTTTTCAATGTTGGCACTTGTCCAGTGTTTGTCCTCTGTACAATGACATCACCTTCCCTTTTCGATGCATTTTTCTATGCTAAAAAACCCCAGTGCAGCATGGTGGAGTCCACTAGTCAGGAGCAAACATTGTCCCAAGTGCAAGATTGGTCAACTAATGCAGCAAAATGTATGCTAGAAACAGATGTGACTTCTTTTTAGAGGAAAGTGAGTGTGTTCAGCTGAACCAGGATGTTGCTTTTGTGGCGTTGGATATGACCCTAGTCCAAGCACAGACCTTCCCCTGGCGCAAGTCAAACAGAGGGCCAAAGAGACCCAGAAGTGGAAGAAACTACTCGTGAGCCTCTTGTTTGCACACGTAAATATGTAGATATGTGTATACATGTCCAGAGTTTAGATGTCCAAAACAAACACCCAGTCCACACATTAACAAAGTACCGTGTTTCCCCGATAGTAAGACACCCCCGATTGTAAGACGTATCGGGAGTTTCAGAGGGGTCAGCTAATGTAAGCCGTACCCCGAAAGTAAGACATATGTCTTACTATCGGGGAAACACGGGGGATTTGCCTCCAGAGACCAGAGCCGCCGCCAGAGCCGAATGAGATGCATGCAGAGTAGCGCAGGAAGCGTCTATCTGTCATACGTTTTCTCTCATGTCACTCAGCGCTGCTCGCTCCCCGGCGGCCCCTCCTCTCTTCTCGTCAATCCCCATTGGCTTGAGACATCATCTGGGATAGACGAGAAGAGAGGAGGGGCCGCCAGGGAGCGAGCAGCGTGACATGAGAGAAAACGTATGACAGACAGACGCTTCCTGCGCTACTCTGCATGCTCGCAAGTAAGATCCCCAGTGTAAGATGCCCTGTAATGTGCCCCATGCCCTGATGCCCTAATGTGCCCCATGCCCCATAATGTGCCCAGATGTGCTATGTGCCCCATAATGTGCCCAGATGTGCTATGTGCCCCATAATGTGCCCAGATGTGCTATGTGCCCCATAATGTGCCCTGATGTGCTATGTGCCCCATAATGTGCTATGTGCCCTATAATTTTCCCTGATGTGCCCCATAATATGCCCAGATGTGCCCCGAGCCGAAAAATTTTTCCCAATATAAGACATACCCCGAAAGTAAGACATAGTGGGGCTTTTAGGGATAAAAAGAAAGTAAGACACTGTCTTACTTTCGGGGAAACACGGTATGTAGAAGGAAGAGGCGGAAGGAGCTGGCAGTGTTGCTAGGTACCCGACGTTTGTAGACCCAGGCACCAGGGCCAAGATTACAGAGTAGTTGCAGTATGTACATTCCTAGTAGTGTAGGTGTCTGAAGGGCAAGAAGGTTGCAAGAAACAATAGACTGGGTAGGTAAGTATTTTACCAATTTGACTAGTAACTTGACCATCATTCACTATGTAGGACCTCAGCCACTTGACCATAATTACCTTAATACTTTTTTCTCTTCTTACAAGGACACGAACTTCCAAGATGCACAATTGGCCTTATGAGTGCAGATATGATGCAGGCTTTGATTAATCTAGAACAAATAAAGGATGCTGCCACTGCTTTACAGAGAAGAATACATGATTATGTCGACATGCTTGCCAAATTTTAAGTTCATCTGGCCTGAAGTTTTCTTCCACTTGTTGGCTCCTGTTTGCAGTTTTCATATTTCACATGTTTTTATTATTTTAAGCCCTGGTTCACATTGAGGCTACTTCAAAATCGCACTACTTCACTTGAAGTAGCGTGATTTCTAAGTAGCAAGGTCAGTGCAATTTAAGGTGCTACTTGATAGATATTTGTGTGGCTTCATGCCCAGACATCTATTGAAGTCGCACCTGAAATTGGAAAAAGTAGTGCATTTTTGCGACAACGCTAAATCGGTGTCGCACTAATTGGAACAGTGCCATTGCCTCCAATAGACTGCTACTTGTCATGCAATTTTATCTATCAAATCGCATGAAAAATCGCTCCAATGTGAACCTAGGCTTTAGTGTCTGAGGTCAGTGTTTAGCCACTCCACTTCTCTAGGTGCACCACCAGGTCCTGTTTTCTTTATTTTCCACAGTATAAAAACGACTTTACGAATTCTAACCTCGAAAATGACATCATCACCTGTGCCAAAAGCAAAAAATATAGAAAACATGACCTGGAAATGCATCTGGAGAAGGAGAGTTGTGAAATACTGCCCTAAGTAATGTTTTAATTGTAATCGTTATGTGTTTTTAAGAATTGCAAAGCCAAAAATTAAAGATTTATACAAATTGGGCCAAAAAATTCTGAATTCCCTCATGATCCCATGCTTAAAATGTGTGTCTTTCCCTACATCTAGTTTGCTAAAGCCACAAAACACACAGTGGGGGTTATTTCCGAAAGGCCAATCCACTTTACACTACAAGTGCAAAGTGGATTTACCTTTCATAAATAACCTCCAGTGTGTCAGCATGTGCTAGCTTCCATCATGGGGTATCAATGGACGTGTTTCAGGGGTGCAACCCCTTCCTCTCACCTACTTTAGTTTTGAGGAAGGGGTTGCACCCCCAAAATGCGTACATTGATATCCCGTGATGGGAGATAGCATATGTTGACACACTGTGTGTTTTTGGGCTCTAGAAACTAACCTGTTTGTACCTACACACATTTTAGGCAGGGGATCATAAGGGACATTTAACAGTTATGCCTCTACATGCAAGTGGCTTAAAATGTTGGCTTTTAGAGTGGTGAGATCACCCCATCTGAGGAAGGCAACATCAACACAGTCTTGGGATACTAATGTCTTAAATGGCCTTCACTTTAGCAAAGTCGAACTTTGTAAGTTCCTGAGTTGGGGATGTGTAACTTATGTTTTCAAACATGCCTGTTTTTTAGCCCCAAAAAAGGCAAAATCATGGCAAACATACATGTTATACACCAAGATGTTGGTTTGTTCAAACACCTTTTAAAACGCACATGTGAATTTGCTTGGAGTAAAATGTTTTATACTAAACAATGTGTGGCTTCTTATTTCAATGCTCAATACCAGTGTATTTGTTAAGTTGGTGTAGTTACAGTGACAATGTGCTCTAAAATGTGGCAAACTCAGGCAATTTTAGGGCCTCAAAGAAATTAATTAAATGAGTTGAAATTTTTAACATTAAGTCATTAGATATATTAACAACAATAACATTGTGTGTGTAGCAAACCTACAGCATAACATAATAGTTCGCTGAAGTAGAGATTGTCACCTCATGTAGCAAATAAGGTACGTTTGAACTATTGTAGAAAATGGCCAAAATTAAGGCCATTTAAGAACTTAGGAGACAGATAAGAAACACAAACAGTAGTTCAAATTAAATAGGAGTTTTGGATCAAATCAAAGATTTATTCATGATCAGCTAAAGTTTGCTGCCAAGCCACTGCCCCTCTACCCACAAAATAGTTCATATATTGTTTCCGGACATCTCGGGCAGTTTGGGAGGGCAACCCAGCACGGCCAGTTTCAAGAGCCGTCATCACGCCAGGATCAGCTAGGCCTGACACTGCAAGGTCAACCGTAATTTGCAGTGAGGCAAGGTAGCTGCTTGCATTCCTCCTTAAATAATTGTGGAGGACGCAGCAGCACAATACCACATTGTTGATTTTATATTCGGCCAGGTTAATCGAGGTTAGAAACAGCCTGAAACGACTGGAGAGTATGCCAAAGGCGTTTTCCACAACCCTTCTGGCACGAGAGAGCCTGTAATTGTAGATTCTCTGCTCTGGGGTTAGGTTCCTCATAGGAAAGGGCTTCATAAAATGTTCCCCCAGAGCAAAGGCCTCATCTGCCACAAACACAAAATTGAGGCCCTCGACATTTGTCCTCAGCAGGTGGCAAATGTAAGGTGCCTGTCACGCTCGGGGTATGACGGGGAACAGGAGGTGGATCCCCTATGCCAGTGAGGCGAAAGCACGGGTTGTACTGGAGGACCGGTTCTAATGTTGCTACTGGTTTTCACCAGAGCCCGCCGCAAGGCGGGATGGACTTGCAGCGGCGGTAGCAACCAGGTCGTGTCCTCAAATAGCAACTCGACCACACTGGCAGCTGAGACAGGCGCGGTACACAGGGATAAGGTAGAGGCAAGGTCAAACGTAGCAGAAGGTCAAGACAGGCGGCAAAGGTTCGTAGTCAGGGGCACAGCAGAAATCTGGGTACACAGGCAAGGGCAACACAAACGCTTTCACTGGGCACAAGGCAACAAGATCCGGCGAGGACAGGAAGGGGAAGTGGGTAGAAAAAGGTTCTGTTGCACAGTAGTTGGACCAGGCACTAATCAATGGTGCGCTGGCCCTTTAAGAGAAGGCAAAATAGTGCGCGCGCGCCTTAGGGAGCGGGGACGCGCGCGCAGGGAGGAAGCAGGCGGGGACAGGTAAGAGGGACGGGATGCGATCCCCCGGCGGAACCCGGGCCGCCGCGTGGATCGCATCCCACAGACAACAGAGCAAGGCAGAAGGCGACGTGAGCACTCCGGGATGGATGGGGCACCCGGAGCGCTCGGCGTAACAGTACCCCCCCTTGGGTCTCCCCCTCTTCTTGGGTCTCCCCTCCCCCTGGAGCCCAAGAACCTGAGGATGAGGTCGCTGTCTAAGATGTTACTCTCAGGTTCCCAGGACCTCTCCTCAGGACCACAATTCTCCCAGTCAACAAGGTAGAACCGTTTACCTCGGATGGTTCTAGAGGCGAGGATCTCTCTTTAACGGAGAAGATGTCGGAGGAGCCGGTGACAGGAGCAGGAACAGTGACCTTGGGGGAGAATCGATTAAAAATAAAGGGTTTGAGGAGGGAAACATGGAAAGAGTTGGGGATGCGGAGGGAGGGAGGAAGATGCAGTTTGTAGGACACGGAATTGATCCGAGCCTTGACCTTAAATGGACCGAGGTAGCGGGGACCCAACTTGTAAGAGGGGATGCGGAACCTGATGTACCGGGAGGAAAGCCACACCTTATCACCCGGGGAGAAGACAGGAGGAGGTCTTCTTTTCCTGTCAGCATGTCTCTTCATGCGAGAAGAGGCCAGGGCAAGCGACTCTTGGGTCGCTCTCCAGATGGATGACAGCTCCTGGGTGACCTCGTCTACAGCAGGGACTCCGGAAGAAGTGGGGATGGGTAGGGGGGAAGAGGATGACGGCCGTAAACTACAAAGAAGGGAGACTTAGAGGAGGACTCAGATTCTTTCAGGTTGTAAGAAAATTCGGCCCAGGGCAGGAGGTCAGCCCAGTCGTCATGACGAGCAGAGACAAAGTGTCGCAGGTAGGCCCCAAGGATTTGGTTGACTCTCTCTACCTGTCCATTGGACTGCGGATGGTAGGCCGAGGAGAAGTCCAGTTTGACTTTCAATTGTCTGCAGAGAGCTCTCCAGAACTTAGACACAAACTGAACGCCTCTATCCGAGACGATGTGAGATGGAAGTCCATGAAGACGAAAGATCTGGAGGAAGAAATGTTTAGCAAGTATAGGTGCAGAAGGAAGACCTGGAAGTGGAACAAAATGTGCCATTTTGGAGAAACGATCAACGACCACCCATATGGCTGTATGGCCGAGGGAAGGAGGAAGGTCCGTGATGAAGTCCATAGCTATGTGGGCCCAAGGTCGTTCAGGCACAGGTAGAGGATGAAGAAGACCAGCAGGCTTTTGGTGAGGGGTCTTATCTCGAGCACATATAGTACAGGCCTGTACAAAGTCCGTCACATCCTTTTTTAAGGAGGGCCACCAGTAAAACCTGGAAATCAGTTGAGAGGACTTCTTGACTCCAGGATGACCAGCCAGAAGAGAGGAGTGGCCCCATTTGAGGATCTGGAGACGAAGGCGCGGAGGGACAAAGGTCTTCCCAGGAGGAACTTGCGCCAAGGAGAAAGGAGCAGAAGAGATCAGACACTCAGGAGGTACAATGTGTTGTACAGGAGCCTCAGACTCAGAAGTATCAGTGGAACGTGATAGGGCGTCAGCCCTGACATTCCTGTCTGCAGGACGGAAATAAATCTCAAAGTTGAAGCGGGCAAAAAACAACGACCACCTAGCTTGGCGCGGGTTTAAGCGCTGGGCAGACTGGAGATAAGAGAGGTTTTTGTGATCCGTGAAGATCGTAATGGGGTGAACGGATCCCTCAAGGAGATGTCTCCATTCCTCAAGTGCTAGTTTAATGGCCAGTAATTCACGATCTCCGATGGAGTCGTTTTTTTCAGGGGGAGAAAAGGTCTTAGAAAAAAAACCACAGGTGATGTTCTTGCCCTTAGAGTCTTTCTGAAGAAGCACAGCACCAGCTCCCACAGAGGAGGCATCGACTTCCAGGACAAACGGTTTGCGAGGATTAGGCCTGGACAAAACGGATGCAGAGGCGAAGGCAGACTTGAGATGGTTAAATGCCTCATCAGCTTGAGGAGGCCAGGACCTTGGATTCGCATCCTTTTTGGTCAGTGCCACAATAGGCGCGACAATGGTGGAGAAGTGAGGAATGAACTGGCGGTAGTAATTGGCAAAACCGAGGAACCGCTGGATGGCACGTAGTCCAGTAGGACGAGGCCAGTTCAGGACGGCAGAAAGTTTCTCAGGGTCCATTTGTAGACCTTGTCCAGAGACCACGTACCCCAGGAAAGGAAGGCTGCAGCGTTCAAAGAGACATTTCTCAAGTTTGGCATAAAGATGGTTATCGTGGAGCCGTTGGAGCACTTGACGGACATGATGGCGGTGCTCTTCCAAGCTAGAGGAGAAAATCAGGATATCATCCAGATAGACAACAACACAGCAAGTACAGCAAATCTCTGAAAATTTCATTCACAAAGTCTTGGAAGACCGCCGGGGCGTTACAGAAACCAAAGGGCATGACAAGATATTCGAAGTGTCCGTCACGAGTGTTAAAGGCGGTTTTCCACTCATCGCCTTTACGGATACGGATGAGATTATATGCGCCCCGGAGATCCAGTTTGGTGAAAATTCTTGCTCCGCGCAAACGGTCAAAGAGTTCAGAGATAAGAGGCAGCGGGTATCGATTCTTTACCGTGATTTTATTAAGACTACGATAGTCAATGCAGGGACGTAAGGACCCGTCCTTTTTGGCGACAAAGAAGAATCCTGCTCCAGCAGGGGAAGAAGACTTGCGGATGAAACCTCTTTTGAGGTTCTCCTGGATGTACTCTGTCATAGCTTGTGTCTCAGGGATGGAGAGAGGGTAGATCCTGCCACGGGGCGGAGTGGTCCCGGGAAGAAGGTCAATAGGGCAGTCATAGGGTCTATGTGGCGGCAAGACCTCCGCTTGTTTTTTGCAAAACACACCAGCAAAGTCCTGGTAAGGCTTGGGAAGACTAGGCAGAGAAGTTGTGATGGAAACTCGGTTAGTGGGCACCGCTTTGAGGCAATGCTTGTGGCAGGAAGGACCCCAACTTTTGATGTCTCCCGAGGCCCAGTCGAGGGTAGGAGAGTGTAGCTGGAGCCAAGGTAGGCCCAAAAGGATCTCGGAGGTACAGTTGGGTAATACAAAAAAGTCAATTCTTTCATGATGGAGGACTCCAATTTTCATGAGCAGAGGTTCGGTGCGATAACGCACGATACAGTTCAAATTTTGTCCATTTACGGAGGTGATGGAAAAAGGCTTGACAAGACGGATGACTGGAACATTAAATTTGTTGATGAGTGAGGCTTCGATGAAGTTCCCTGCAGAACCAGAGTCCAGAAAGGCCACAGCGGAGAAAGAGGACTTCTAGGGCAAAGATATCCTCACATGAACAGTCAGGAACTGGTCCGACAACATCTCCAGATGGAGGGAACACTGGGATAGGAACCCTCGGCACAGCTTGGGATCCCCATTGAACTTATCAGGAAGAGACAGGCGGACTCTAGCAGCAGCAGCTCGCGGTGGCGGAGATGCAGGAGCTAGCGATGGAGATGGCAGAAGCTGCTGGAGCATAGCAGTCAACTGCGCCAATTGTTGTCCCTGTTGAGCGACCACCGTGGTCAGATCCGAGATGCTAGGCAGCGGAACCTCAGCGGGATCCATGGCCGGATCTACTGTCACGCTCGGGGTATGACGGGGAACAGGAGGTGAAGCCCCTATGATGATAGAATTCGGTCTGCATAATAACTCCTCCGTCAGAGTTGCGGCCGTTCTTCCATCCCACAGACAACAGAGCAGCGCCTGCGGTCAGCGGAGCTGACCGGGGCGCTGCAAGGCAGAAGGCGCAGCGGAGCTGACCGGGGCGCTGCAAGGCAGAAGGCGCCGTGAGCGCTCCGGGAGGGGGCACCCGGAGCGCTCGGCGTATTATGGCAACTCGTAGTTGGCAGACAGTACTGCTAGCATGACTATGCTGCAAAAGCCCTTATAGTTGAAATAATAGGAGCCCGAGTTGGGTGGTGGGACAATCCTGACATGCTTGCCATCAATCGCCCCACCACAGTTGGGAAAATCCCACTGGTGCTGGAACTGGGCTGCAACAGCCTGCCATTGCTGTGGGTTGGAAGGTAACTGTGGAGTCAAAAAATAAATTACACATTTTGCACATAACATTGCAAGCAGATTTGAAAACATTAGTATAACATTTAAATGAGTATTTAACGACAAAACTATAAGGTCAACGTATCAGATTCCTCACACCCTCTGGTGGCCCATTCTAAAAATGTTATGGTGGGGGGGTAATGGATAGATGTTTTGGACAGGTAACTCTCTGTCAGGAAAGGCTTGCTGGGAGTAGCAGTTCCACACGTGGGTGCACGTTTGCGGGTGCCTATGCGCATGCACGAACGTACATGTGTGCACACAGGAGTAAGCGCACGATTACTGTTGCCAGGCGAGCTATTTAAACTCTGCTGTCTGATCTACAGCATTCCCTCTGAGTTATCTGCTTATCCTGATCTGTTCCTGTAATATTCCGGCTTGCCTTATGACTACCCCTGCTATCTGCCTGCATCTGACCCCGGCCTGTCCATGACCTTGCACCTGCCTTATCCTCTGGATCATCTGTACCTGCCTGTTGTCGACCCGGTTTGTCCTGTGACTCTCCTTCAGTCTTCTGCATCTGTTCCAGTTCTGCTAAGTTTGTGTATAACCCGCCCTGCCTGACCTGCTTGTGTTCCAATCCCTGGAACCATCTCTCTGTATCCTTTGAGTGCCTTCCTGATACAAGCCTGTTCCAGCTTCTAGTCTGCTGCATCCAGCCTGCTGTTCCAGTCTGCCTCAGCATTATCTGGAGCTCCAGACCTGCCGTCCAGCTGTTGATCCTGCCAGGCACTGGTGCTACCTTGTACTCCCGTGCCTCCTGTTCATTCTACCAGGGGCCGTGAGTCAGGGACATAAGAGAGGCCTCCCTCTGCATATCGGGCTCATTCACTAGGTACATGACACCATCTCCACTTCCATGAGAGCTGAATGCATAAATAATGTGTGATACTTTGGCCAGCCCCTCCTTACATAAACTATTGGCAGCCCACTGGAAAGGTAAGAAGTGTCATAATCCAAAAATATGGATACACACTGTCCAAATTGAAGCACATTTTGACATTCATAAATTGCCTATCAAGATAAAAGTAGACAAAGACAGTACAATTTTAAGATATTCAGGCAGACCTTTTCCCTACATGCTTTGGTGAATTCATCCAGAAATATGACCACAAAAGAGGTATAGTGTGTATGGGATTTGCAAAGTCAGCAGATAGAGTATTGGTATTGGTTGACTTAGCATTTGGGGGGGGAGGGGTTAGGCCTCTTTCAATCTGCATGAATTTGAGGACAACAATAACATTTGTACACATTTTAGGGGGTGTTTAGGGTAAGCATAAAAATGTAGCTGACAAAATACATTGTTAACCGGTTCCCGACCGGCGCACGACGATATACGTCGGCAGAATGGCACGGACAGGCAGGAGTCCCTCCTTAATGCCGTCCGTGCCATCGGGAGCGGCATGCTCCCGCGCCGGTCGGGACCCCCGTGAGGCCGGTCGCGGGTCCCGCGGACTCGATCCCCGTGGGGACACCCGCGATCGTCTCACGGGAAGGCAGAACGGGGAGATGCGGAAATAGACAGCATCTCCCCGTTCTGCCTAGCAACTAGTGACGCCGATCTCTGCTCCCTGTGATTGGAGCAGAGATCAGCATTCACTAGCTGACAGCCACGCCCCCCCACAGTAAGAAACACACCCCTAGGCATACTTAACCCCTACACTGCCACCCCCTGGTTAACCCCTTCACTGCCAGTGTCATTTATACAGTAATCAATGCATTTAAATAGCATTGATTGCTGTATAAATGACAATGGTCCCAAAAATGTGTCAAAAATGTCCGATGTGTCCGCCATAATGTTGCAGTCACAATAAAAATCGCTGATCGCCACCATTACTAATAAAAAAAAAATGATTAATAAAAATGCTATAAAACTATCCCCTATCTTGTAAACGCTATAACTTCTGCGCAAACCAATCAATAATCGCTTATTGCGATTTTTTTTACCAAAAATATGTAGAAGAATACATATCGGCCTAAACTGAGGAAAAAAAAAATGTTTTTTTATATATTTTTGGGGGATATTTATTATAGCAAAAAATAATGCATTTTTTTTCAAAATTGTCGCTCTTTTTTGTTTATAGCGCAAAAAAATAAAAAACCGCAGGGGCGATCAAATACCACCAAAAGAAAGCTCTATTTGTGGGAAAAAAGGACGTCGATTTTGTTTGGGAGCCACGTCGCACGACCGCGCAATTGTCAGTTAAAGCAACGCAGTGCCGAATCGCAAAAAGGGGCCTGGTCCTTTGGCTGCAAATTGGTCCGGTCTGAAAGTGGTTAAGTTACTAGTCTAGATGTGTATGGGCCCAGGATAGCATGCTGGGGAGGTTAGCAAAGGCAAATATGCATGAAGGACAAAAAAGGAGCATTAAAAGCTTACAGCATGCATGAGGACAAAAAGGACATTCACAGCATATTACAATCATGGTAATTATGGAATGAAGAAATGAATACAATACATTAGCAAACATTAAATACATAGAATGTGATGTTAAAGGTTAAAACTTACCTTAATATAGTCCTTCTGCAGGACTTGGATAATGGCAGAACAGGTCTCTGGAATAATGAGTCCCAGAGCTTGGGCTGAGATCCCAGTTGTAAACTTCAGATCCTGGAGACTTCTCCCCGTCGCCATGTACCGCAAGGTGGCTATGAGCCTTTGCTCGGGAGTAATGGCAAACCGCATGCATGTGTCCTGCTTACTAATATAGGGGGTCAGCAATGCCAATAGACGGTGAAAACATGGGTCTGTCATCTGGAGATAATTCCTGAAATCATCAGGATTATTCTCCTGGAGCTCCCGCAGCAAAGGCATATGAGAGAATTGGTCACGATTAAGCAACCAATTCTTGGTCCAAGAACTCCTCCTCCTGTTCCTGGGCTGGACTTGGGTCAAAGCAATTACTCCAAGCCCAATGATAGCATGATCTCTCTGATGAGAATGCCACATGGCTAGTAGATGAACAGCCTTTCATTAACGAACTGGCAAGCATGACCTGAAATTCAGAAACAAACTAAAAAGTACGACCTAAAAATCAGAAACTAACTGACAAGCATGAACTGAAAAGCGCAAATCGACAATCACCAAACTTCTACTAACACGAGATTAGCAGTACGTCACTACGTTTGTGATTGTTGGTCAACAATTGTGTGCCGTGTGTATGCAAGACAAGTTTGGGCCAACGCCCTTCAGACAAAGTCCACGGTTTTGTTGGCAAACAATCTGATCGTGTGTACGAGGCTTTACTGAGTACTCAGGATGGGAGGAGGCCAGACAGGTAACCAGCAGCACTTGCAGTGCTCAGGTGAAAGGCAGAGATCATGTGACCCATCTGTCCTATGGAGGTTTGTAGATAGGAGCAGGTTCAGATATCTGATCTGCCTGGGGGTGGGGTTGTGTCTGATGATGAGCTGTATATAAGTGCTGGAAAGATTTGGTGTATGCAGCAGTCTGTCAGCACGTAGAAGTGATGAATTCCCATGTATGAACCCGCTGGTGAGAAGTATACAGGATGCTGATTACAGAGGTGACTCAGCTGTCTGTGAATGCATTCATTTCAGAGGTTTATTAACCATTCGATCACTTCACTTCATCGGTCTAAAATGGGTGTTCGATGAAACAGGAAAAATACCCTCCCCGGCATCAGCCCGATCTCATTCCAAGCCAAAAATGTATATATAAATAATACAATGATTTCAGAATTGGTGAATTGCTCCGTACAACGAACGTTGGCAAGAAAATCGGAAAGCGTTCCACCAAGCTTAGACACCTTTGACTTTGTTCTCTGACCTGAAAAACGGGTTTAAGCCCCACACCGAATGCGACTTTGAAATCATGCGACTTCACTTGAAATCGCACGATTTCAAAGCCGGGTGTCAGTGCGACTTGGCTGACATCTGTGACGCTTTTTCGCAAAAATAATGCAAGAACCAGTGGCGGCCCATTCCAGGTACGGTTGCCACCTCATCCCTTTAAACCTGAACATATATTAATTACACCGGTTCTGTGGCTGATTAAGGTGGTAATTAAACTCACTTAGTGCCTTATCTGCATTAAATTAGCATGTTAATTAATTAGTGTAATATGTGTTTGGGTTTAAAGGGATGAGGTGGCAACTCTAGGGGCGGAGGGGCTGCCCCCCTAATCTACATGCAGGGCGCCAGGCGCATAGATTTCCAAAAGGGTAGGCTTGGGGGGGGGGGGCAGAGCACTGCGCCCTGAGCTCCCCAGTTGTGTGACAATATCGGATTAATATTCGCTATTGTCTTCCTGATTCTCCTCCCAGCAAATCAGGAAGTGGGTCCTGAGACCCGATTGGCCGAGAGGAGAAGTGACCATATTGGCCGCTGAGGAGGAGACACAGGCCTGCGACCTAGATGCGGTAAGTGCGGGGTTTGCCGATCGACCGAGCAACGGGGGGGGGGGGGGAGGATTTGGATGGACTGACCAACCGACCCAAGGGGGGGTGGTGGGTTGGTCGCAACCCCAAAAAGTGTAGCAAATGCACCAGGAACTTCTTTTTCAAACTGGTGCGGCACCGCAAAGTCAGCATTGCACCGATTACCCTGCAATACTCTGCAACACCATGCACCATGCATGCTCCCCGCTGAGACCACCGCCTGTGGAAGGGAATTCAACATCCTTGTCGCTCTTACAGTAAAGAATCCTCTACGTAGTTTAAGGTTAAACCTCTTTTCTTCTAATTTCTTCTAATCTTGTTGAACTCCCTTCCACGAAAAAGTTTTATCCCTATACAGTATTCAAACCACACATTGCCGCAATCGTTAGAGCGAAAGCAATAATTCTAGCATTAGACCTTCTGTGTAACGCCACACTGGTAACCTGTACAGATTTTGAAAGCGTTGCCTATGGAGATTTTTAAGTACTATATTTTGTTGTCATTCCACGAGTTTGCACAATTTTAAAGTGCGACATGTTTGGTATCTATTTACTTGGCGTAACATCATCTTTCACATTATTCAAAAAAATTGGGGTAACTTTTGTGTTTTTTTTTTTTTTTTTATTATTATTATTATTCATTAAAGTGTATTTAAAAAAAAAAAAAATGCGTTTGAAAGACCGCTGCACAAATACCATGTGACATAAAATATTGCAATGATCGCCATTCTATTCTCTAGGGTCTCTGATAATATATCCCCTTCCCACCGAGTGTACGCAGATGTGCGTACTCGGCTTTTGGGGGTTATACCGGGATCATCCCAGTACCGTTTTTTAGAGCAGGCTTTCCAGGTATAACAACCGATACGGCTAAAAGCTGCTCGGCTGTTATACCAGGGGGGGGACGTCCCCCCTCCTGCCACTTTTACCGGGCCTCACCTCACCTCACTTCCGGTGCCTAGAGACAGAGTGGAACGAAGCCAGAAACGGCTTGATTCCAGGCTCCTGAATGTAAACACGGAAGTGACGTCACAACAACACTTCAGGTTTACTTGTCTGCCAATGTCGCCATTTAAAAAAAAAAAAATACAGTATTCAGATTCGCCGCTTTCGGTGATCTGAATACTCTGAAGTGCAGATCCCTCCATAAAGAGTACCACCTACCACCCATTCCTTGTGACAGAAATAAAAATGATCAATTATTTTTTTTTTTTTTTTGGAAAACACAATTTAGTTCTATAAAATGAAATAAAATAAATAAGAAAAAAAATATATTTTAAAGCGCCCCCGTCCCCGCGAGCTCGCGCAGCAAAGAAAACACATACGGAAGTCGCGCCCGCATATGCAAACGGTGTTCAAATGACACATGTGAGGTATCGCCGCGATCGTCAGAGCGAGAGCAATAATTCTAGCACTAGACCTCCTCTGTAACTCTAACCTGGTAACCGCTAAACATTTTTAAAGCGTCTCCTATGGAGATTTTTAGGTACCGTAGTTTGTCGCCATTCCACGAGTGCGTGCAATTATAAAGCGCGACATGTTTGGTATCTATTTACTCGGCGTAACATCATCTTTCACATTATACAAAAAAATTGGGCTAACTTTACTGTTTTGTTTTTTTAAAATTCATGAAAGTGTCTTTTTCCCAAAAAGTTACGTTTAAAACACTGCTGCACAAATACCGTGTGACATAAAATATTGCAACAATCGCCATTTTATTCTCTAGATTCTCTGCTAAAAATATATATATATAATCATGTTTGGGGTTTCGAAGTAATTTTCTAGTAAAAGAATACGGATTTAACTTGTAAACACCAAATGTCAGAGATAGGCTTAGTCATGAAAGGGTTAAATATATATATATATATATATATATATATATATATATATATATATATATATATATGTATGTTTGAGGGTCCTGAGTAATTTTCTAACAAAAAAAAATACTGATTTCCACTTGTAAACTGCCAGGAAAGGCCCCTGGTCTTCAAGTGGTTAATACTCACACACACACGGGACAAAAAGATTCCTATGAAGTGTTAACTGTCAGCTACTTTCAGGAGTGACAGAAGGGAAAATGGCCGCCGTGCCCTACTTCCCACCCTACACTAAGATGGACTTCCCTGCTTCTCCTGCCCATTTGAAAGATGGCGGAGGCGGGACTCCTCCTTCCTCCCCGCCCCCTGGAGGCGGTGTTTCGGCTGCGGTGACGTCATGTCGTATAAAAAGCCCAGGGAGGCAGGGCGGGCGGCTTTTAGAAGGTTCCGGACTCGGCGTTGACAGCTCGTCTTCGAGGAACCTAGCACAGCGGCATCATGAGGGAAATCGTGCACCTGCAGGCAGGCCAGTGCGGCAACCAGATCGGGGCCAAGGTGAGCGGAGGGAGGGGATGGGCCGTACTGTACTTCCCTATAGGGGGGGAAAGATCGCTTTACTGCCAATAGAGGAAACAGCTGTCATCGCGCCCCCCTACAGCTGTACACAAGTACTGCACCTCAGTATAGAATTCTATATGATCACCAATATATCGTTCCTTATAGAGGGATCTTCTGATACATATGTATTGATTACTCTGCAGATCCCAATACATGTAATATGGGTCTGATCAGCTGTGATAATAATAAAATATGGAAGCCATATATGATGCAATAAAACCGATTGAGACTAATTGATGAGTGACCGTTTCGATCGACCCAAGTCAACCTGGCGTGGTAGGAAAAAATAATAATCTAGGGTTGATTGCTGGGGTTTTTCCACTCCCTTACATGTATATTGATCATGGTTCACAAGGGCGTGGGGGAAAAAAAATGCTATCAACCAACCCCAGACGATCGTGTGTGTGTGTGTGTGTGTGTGTGTGTGTGTGTGTGTGTGTGTGTGGTGGGGGGGGGGGGGGGGGGGGGGGTGGGTTTGTCTGCCAATAGGCCTCCGGTCGATCAGTTGTGGCAGAAAAATGTATCATACAGAGCTGATCGAACATGCTCTACATGTATGGGTGTGAAAAAAAATCCTTGATCAATCTCGTATTGAATTTTTTTTTCCCCCTGCCACAGCCAATGGATCGATCGAAATTGTCCTTATCACTTGTGTCAGAAAAAAATTGATTGTATAGAGCCAATCAGATTGTACAGGGCAGATCGAATATGATCTACGTGTATGGGGGTGAAAAGATATCATCGATATACCTAGTCTCGTGTGTGTGTGTTTTTTTATTTTTTTTCTCTGCCACAGCCAATAGATGATCGATGGAAACTGTCCCTATCAGTTGTGGCAGGAAAGAAAAAATTGCTTGTACAGGCCGCTTGAATGTGATCTACGTGTATGGGTGTGGAAAAATGTCATCGATTTACCTAGTATTATGGGGGGGGGGTGGGGGTTGTTTTGTTTCTTTTTCTGCCAAAGCCAATAGATGATCGAGGGAGACAATGGCAAAAAAGTTATGGCAAAAAAATTGATTATAAATGGCCTATGGGATTGTACAGGCCGGGATTGATCATCGATCAACCTCGTATTGGATTTATTTTTTTTGCTGCCACAGCTAATAGATGAAGCTCAATAAAAACTGTCCTTATCGGTTGTGGCAGAAAATAAAAAATTGCTTGTACAGGCAGATCGAATGTGATCTACGTGTATGGGTGTGAAAAAATGTCATCAATATACCTAGTATCATTGGGGGGGGGGGGGGGGGGTTTGTTTCTTTTTCTGACACAGCCGATAGATGATCGAGGGAGACTATCTCGATGAGTTACAGCAAAAAAAAACGATTATACATGGCCGATGGGATTGTACAGGCCGATCGAACATGATCTACATGTATGGGCGTGAAAAAATATCATCGATCAACCTTGTATTGGATTTTTTTTGCTGCCACAGCTAATAGATGAAGATCAATAAAAACTGTCCCTATCAGTTGTGGCAGAAAAGAAAAAATTGCTTGTACAGGCAAATCGAATGTGTATGGGCATGAAAAAACCTCATCGCTCAACCTTGTATCGTGTGTGTGTTTTTTATTTTTTTGTGCCACAGCCAATAGAAGATCAATTGAAATTGTCCCTATCAGTTATGGCAAAAAAAAAAAGCGTTTCACTCCCGCATGTCAGTCCCGATTTGGGCTGCCATTTCCGAGACATCGTGCTGTTTTTTGCACAGATGTCAACGTAAATCGCAGCCCAAAATCGGATAAAATAGTACAGAAACAACTTTTTGAAATCGGTGCGGCGTCGCACTGATAAGGACGGTGCCATTGACAGCAATTGCTGCCGATTTGACATGCAATTTTTAATGTGTCAAAATGCTCCAGTGTGAACCAGGGCTTGGTGTGTATATAGGTGTATGTAGGTTAGTGTTCTCTATACAGCGCCATGGAATATGCAGGTGCTATAGGAGCATGGGTTGGTGTTCCCTATACAGTGCAATGAAATATGCAGGTGCTATAGGAGCATGGGTTGGTGTTCTCTATACAGTGCCATGGAATATGCAGGTACCATAGGAGCATGGGTTAGTGTTCTCTATACAGCGCCATGGAATGTTGGTGTGCTCTATACAGTGCCATGGAATATGCAGGTGCTAAAAGAGTGCGAGTTTGTGTTCTATACAGCACCATGGAATATGTTTTTGCTAAGAGGGTGTGGGTTGGTGTTCTCTATACAGTGCCATGGAATATGCAGGTGCTATAGGAGCATGGGTTAGTGTTCTCTATAGAGCGCCATGGAATATGTTGGTGTTCTATATGCAGGTGCTATAGGAGCGAAGGTTAGTGTTCTATATACAGTGCCATGGAATATGTTGGTAGTATGGGGGTGTGGGTTAGTGTTCTCTATACAGCGCCATGGAGTATGTTGGTGCTCTAGGAGCGTGAGTTGGTGTTCTATATGCAGGTGCTATAGGAGCGAAGGTTAGTGTTCTCTATACACTACCATGGAATATGCAGGTGCTATAGAAGCGTGACTTGGTGTTCTATATACAGTGCCGTGGAATATGTTGGTAGTATGGGGGTGTGGGTTAGTGTTCTATATACAGTGCCATGGAATATGTTGGTAGTATGGGGGTGTGAGTTAGTGTTCTATATACAGTGCCGTGGAATATGTTGGTAGTATGGGGGTGTTGGTTAGTGTTCTATATACAGTGCCATGGAATATGTTGGTAGTATGGGGGTGTGGGTTAGTGTTCTATATACAGTGCCATGGAATATGTTGGTAGGATGGGGGTGTGGGTTAGTGTTGTGTATATATACAGTGCCATGGAATATGTTGGTAGTATGGGGGTGTTGGTTAGTGTTCTATATACAGTGCCATGGAATATGTTGGTAGTATGGGGGTGTGGGTTAGTGTTCTATATACAGCGCCATGGAATATGTTGGTAGTCTGGGGGTGTGGGTTAGTGTTCTCTATACAGCGCCATGGAATATGTTGGCGCTATGTATCTGAGGATGGTGGCTTCCATGATGGTCCTCCTTCCCCTGCAGAGATGTGTACTCCAGCATTCTGCGGTGCGTTGGACGGTGGTGATCATGGATGAGTCCCATAGTTGGTCTGTATTCATAGCAGGCTAGGTCTCGGTGTGTTATGTAGGTTTCCTCCTCCTCCCCCCCTGTAGTGGTCGGTATCAGTAACTCAGCTCATCGATCGTCTATTCCGAGGTCTGGATGTGGATATTGGTCTAAGTTCTATTAATGCTGTCCCCATGTATCAGCCATGGTTGGGTAGTGATGTGTAGCCTTGGGTTATACTGGGGTGGTCTTCACTCTGGAGACTTGATGGTGAATGATGAAGGCTCCTGGTCTGCGATGTGCATTCAGCCCCCCCATAGCACAGCCATGGCTCTGGCCTTGCCCCCAATAAGGTGTGGGGGGCTGTGTCTGGTCACAAACAGCAATGCATCTGTCTGTCTGTCTCCACACGCTATTGTCCATTCACTAAAATGTCAGCTGTGGAACAGAGGAACCTCTATTTATACACAGCTGAGTAGTGTGGTGGAGGCTGCCGGGGCCCTTGGCACGGTGCCATGGCAGAGAGAAAGGCTGCGGCTTTTGTTTTTCTGCCCTTTAAATCTGGGCTGGCCTTGCTATTTAATAGCACAGGAGGAGAGGAGTTTTATGATGCAGCAGACGTGTGCTTAATCATAGATCTCTACACATGAGACGGCCTCACCCGGCACACCCCCCACCCCCACCCTCTCCAGTCGGATCCGGCCACACCGGTGTCAGGTGACGCACGCGGAGCAGGAATGAGTTGGACCCGTGTCACTGCAGAGTGACGAGGCAGGCGTGGAACTATTTAACTGCTTGTCTGTGAGATTATATATATATAATCTCACAGACAAGCAGTTAAATAGTACTCCAACTAACCTATAGTACGTGAAAGAAGTCATATACAGGACCATGGTGTGGTCTTCACAGCGTGAACACCAACTAGAAAGGAATGGATGAGTGGCGGGTGCTGTGCCAACATTGACATATATTCATCTTACATTTGTAGCCTGAGGGCGTCCCTCTCGGAAATGTTTACCACTTATACCAATGATCCTTTTAGATATGTTAGGGGGGCATGCTTTCCCACTTGGCACCAATGTACAACCGGCATTCATAATGTTGAAACCCGTGGTCTCCAAAGATGCGGTCAGTTGCTTGTCTTTATCCGACCCTTGGGGGGGGAATTTTCCTCCCACTGGCATCAAGGATGGGGGCAGAATTCCTCACACCGGCACCTGCGATGGGGCATTTTCTACCTCCACTCGCCCTAGTTGGGCCCTCCTAAAGTCTGACGGACCGTAAACCGGTCCTTTTTTGTTTTAGAAGGTTTGAAGACCGCTGGATGGACCATGGTTTCTCAGCTAGGGTTCCTTCAGAGGTTGCTAGGGGTTCTTTGAGATATGAGCAGTTTCTGCTTCTCCAGATAAGTTATCACTGAGGCCATTGATCTTTTTAGCTATCTGTAAGGGGGGGGGGGGGGGGGGGGGGGGGGTAATTCTTAATGACCACAAAGTGTAAGGAGCATTCTTCCCACTGACCATCACACTATATCATGATTTGTAGATATAGTAATTAGCAGGGGTTCTACCAGAAAGTTATTTTAAGAGTTCCTCCATGTTGAAAAGGTTGAGAAGGGCTGGTATAGATGTTAGTTGGTACATTTTACATACTGTGGTAGCTGGGACTGTTCTAGAAAAAAGGAAGGTGTAATGCAGCATCTCAACGTTTTTACCTTAACTACTTTCAGACCGGACCATTTTGCTGGCTTAAGACCAGAGCACTTTTTGCGATTTGGCACTGTGTCGCTTTTACTGACAATTGCATTGTCGTGCGACGTTGCTCCCAAACAAAATTGGCGTCCTTTTTTTCCCACAAATAGAGCGCTCTTTTGGTGGTATTTGATCACCCCTGCGGTTTTTATTTTTTGTGCTATAAACTAAAAAAAGAGCGACAATTTTGAAAAAAACGCATTATTTTTTCTTCTTGCTATAATAAATATCCCCCCAAAAATATATAAACTTTATTTTTTCCTCAGTTTAGGCTGATACATATTCTTCTACATATTATATATTTTTGGTAAAAAAAATCGCAATAAGCGATTGATTGGTTTGCGCAAAAGTTCTAGCGTTTACAAAATAGGGGATCGTTTAATAGCATTTTTTTTTTTTTTGTTGTTTTTTTTTGTACGTCCTTATGCCTGTCCGTGCTATTCTGCCGGTCAGGAAGTGGTTAAAGGAACGTGTTCAGATTTAGAGGTACCCTTAAACCAATTCATCTGCCGTCAGTGGGGAAAAAAATGCCCCTTATATTGGTGGCCAGTAGGAAGAATGCCCACCTTAAAGTGGTTCTAAAGCAGCATAGAATGCATTAAAGTGGAAGTAAACCCCCCTATCGTTTTCAGCCAAGGAAGCTGCCATCTTTGCCTCTGTTTAATCTTCAACTGCCACGGTGCTGCACATGTGATCCGTTATGACACCAGCCATTGGATGGTTTGACTGTTTGGTTGAGAGCACAGCCAATGTGCAGTTAGCATTCACGGCATGCCTTTTTTTTTTTAAACTGTTAAATCGATGGGTTTACTTCCGCTTTAAGGAGAAAAACTCATTGGCTCACACAGCAGTTGGAGCCATTGGCTCCTGTCAATTGCAGCCGGTGAGCCAATGTGGTGGTGCCAAGCCACACTCTGTGTGTGTAAATGGAAAATGTCAAGAGGCTTGCTATTGGGCAAGCAACCCAAATAGAGGGTCGAGGCTGCTCTGTGCAAAACCATTACACAGAGCAGGTGTGTATAGCATGTTTGTGTTTTTTATTTTTTTATTTTTCAGTTCTTTCCTTTAGAATCCTTTAAAGACCACTAAAGATATTTGGTGTCATTCTGCTGGCTTCTAGTAAGTAGTGTTGGCCCTGGAATTATGAAGGCACCATCAAATAGGTGGTCCATCAGCCACAGCTCAAGGAACCCTAACAACCTCTGGCAGAACCCCCCCAAGGTTCAACGAAAACCCTGGTTGAGAATGGCTGGTCTAATGCAAGTTGAAGAATGGAAGGTTTAGAGCATTGGCACCCCTGCCAATATTTACTAGGACTACTTCTCAGTACATGATGATCAGTGGGTTTACTACCTCTTATATTGGTGGCCATTGGGGGTGGGGGGGGGAATGCCTCCTGCACAGATATCTAAAATGATCGTTGGTGCCAGTGGTAACAATTGAGTGGCAAAAATTGCTCAAAGTGATACTAAAGTTTTTTTTTTTTTTTTTTTTTTTTTTTTTTTATTTGTAACAAATATGTTATACTTGCCTGCACTGTGCGGTGGTTTTGTGCAGCCCAGATCCTGCTCTTCTCGGGTCCCTCCCTCCTGCCGTGTGCCCCCACAGCACGCAGCTTGCTATGGGTGCACCCGAGCAAAGCTGCAGCTCCGGGTATCCATTCAGACATGGAGCCGTTGCCCAGCCCCTCCCTCTCTTTCCCTATTGGCTCACTGACTTTGGTTAACAGCAGTGGGAGCCAAGGACTCTTCACTGCTGTCTCAGCCAATGAGGGAGAGTCTTGGACAGCAGAGTCTCTCGTGCGACTTGGCTGAATCGGAGGGAGCTTAGGTAAGTATTGGGGGGGGGGGGGGGCTGCTGCACACAGAAGGCTTTTTTTCTTAATGCATAGAATGCATTGGGATAAAAAAAACTTCCTTTACAACCACTTTAAGGAACGCCTAGCAAACTCTGAGGAACCTTTTAGGGTTCCGCAGAACTCTGGTCATAAAATGCAAGTTGGTTGCATCCAAAGTTGATATTTTACCCACCGGAGTGTCAATGTCTTGAGTAGCTGGGTTTCCCAAATGGAAATTCTGGGCTTTGTCCTACTATTACCTTGGTGCCTTCTTTTGTACGGAGTTATACAGTGCGAGATGATGAATATAAGTGGGGGGGGGGGATAAAATCCCGAAATGGTTCAGGGATCTTTTTCCTGTGTTTCTGGAGACATGGTAGCCAATTCAAATGAATGAGCTGCCTTCCCTTCCCTTATTTTATGCGCACAAAGCCATTTTGTTGTGCTGGAAGAAGTCTGAGGCCCCTTCCTTGTCTTAGTGGAAGGGTATAGTTAACAAGGTATTACCTTTTATGTAAAGCCACGTAGGAGTAGGAGTTGCCCCAAAAAGTTCGAAAAAGTATGGCAGCCAACAATGCTGTTGAAGTTTTTGTGGCTGTATTGACATTACCATGCACTATGTAGGCTGGAGTTTTTAGATTTGACCAAGGGTTTATTGTCCTGATGGTCTGTCCAACACTGCTCTAGTATAAAGTGGTGTTTGCTGCTACTAGTCCTTATTTATGCTCCTGCACTTTATGGAATATTGCACTACGGGGAGAGGGGTTGCTGGGTTGTTTTTGTAGTTTGTACTGTTCATTAACAATGTTGCACAGTCCACTCCAAACCAAAATGGATTCTCCATTTTCAGATCAGGATTGAGTGAGGACTATTTTCTTTAGCTTTTTGGTCCATTGTCCAGAGATCTTTTAACTTCGTGTGTCCCATCACACAGACCTGGACAACCCCTAGCTCTGGGGGCTTGCAGAATGACTCCCACGGGCATACGTGTCAAGACCTAGAATGTTGAAGGTGAAGATCTCTAGATAGTGGGCATAGAGGTGGTGATCAGGATGACCTGTTCATGGAGCTCTCTGAGGTTTCTGAAATATTTGCTAACTTTGACTAGAGTCATTGGACACTTCAGAGGTTGGAAGAATCCCATTCTACACTTTAATGAACAGCTTCCTGGAGGACCGAGCTCAAGTCAGTGCATGTTGGCACACCGGTGGATGGAAAATGAGGGCACATCTTCACACCCAAATAGGAGAGCCTAATTCATATTTTGTTGACCTGCCCAAAATCCAAAGATAAAGCTAGGAGATGCTCTTTAAGTGCCTTTTTAGCAAGGTTCTCCAGACCTGCCAGATGTGATTTGGAACTGAAAGCATCTCACCTGTTGACTACAGATATTGCTTCACTCTGCACTAAGATGATAATAGAATGTGGTTGATCCAGGCAAAAGGAATAATGCTTTTGACCAGCCTTTCCTAACCCTTTTTTACCCCAGAGGAACCATTGAATTTTTCAGGTCCCACATGCAGTTTTCTATACAAAAATATTGAACGAAAAATATGAAAGAAAAAGGGGGCGTTTGGGACTTTAAATGAGAAATATGGGTCGCATGTCTACATCCCTAAATCTGCGTAAAGAGGTTTTTTTTTTGGGACTTTAAATGAGGCAAGCACACATGGCTAGAAGATGAGTAGATATCAAACATGTTTTTATTGGTGAAACAAGGAACATGGCAAAATGACATGATACATGCAGCAACCAGCCAACCACTGTGTAACATGGAACAAATACTGGATGTTGTAAAAACACTTAAAATTACATGGTACGTGGAGAACAACTCAAGATAATGTATTGAGTAGGGGCATCTGCATGAGAATAAGTGCTTCCAAATTAGTCAAACGCGTTTCATGGATAATACCACTCTTCAGAGGCAGGTGCACGCAAATCTATAAAAACAAAACATGAGTAGACAGTATAATCCAATGTCGTACCCCTCAACGGGGAGGATATATACAAAAAGAAAGGGAGAGTTACTAATCTCTGAGTACTTGCATCGTAATAAGTCTGGAAAATGGGGGACGAGGAGTCAGAGGCTGTCCAAATTGTCTGTACTGGGAGCTGTGGAAGAGACCCGCAGAAGAGAGACCGGGTGCATAAACATGAGCCCAAAGAAAAAGGACAAAGATCCAGATAGTGGTGCGAGTGGGCATCATATCTAAAAATATATATTTGGTATACTGTAAATACTCCATATTGTGGGAAGTTGCTAGAGCCCAACACAAAGGTGCAGTTGAATGAGTGTAAAGGGAAATATCTGATTCTTTGTGCTTCGTTTTATTGGATCATGTTTATGCCCCAGGTCCCTCTTCTGCGGGTCCCTTCCACAGCTCCCGGTACAGACTATTTG
The DNA here is from genome assembly GCA_028564925.1 of Lithobates sylvaticus. Taxonomy (NCBI): domain Eukaryota; kingdom Metazoa; phylum Chordata; class Amphibia; order Anura; family Ranidae; genus Lithobates; species Lithobates sylvaticus. The sequence continues at coordinate 71,732,837 of CM053029.1, forward strand.
GACAGTTTCTGACACCTCGTCCCCCATTTTCCGGACTTATTACGATGTAAGTACTCATAGGGATGAGTAACACTCTCCCTTTTTGTACATATCCTCCCTGTTGAGGGGTACAACATTGGATTATACTGGTCTACTCATGTTTTTTTTTTTTTTTTTTTATTTGTGTGCACCTGCCCCTGAATGGTGGTAGTATCCACGAAACGAATTGGCCTAATTTGGGTGCACTTATTCTCATGCAGATGCCCCTTCTCAATACATTATCTTGAGTTCTCCATCTACCATGTCATTTTAAGTGTTTTTACTACATCCAAGATTCGTTCCATACCACACGGTGGTTGGCTGGTTGCTACTAATGTTTGTTTCTATATATGGTCTGTAATGTATGATTGACAATTTTATTCATTGCTGCATGTATCATGCCATTTTGCCATGTGCCTTGTTCCACCAATAAAAACATGTTTTTGATATCTACTCATCTTCCAGCCATGTGTATTCACCCCGTTTAAAGTCCCAAAAACCCTCTTTCTTTACGTCCCAGGAACCCATGCAAAAATTAATTTATCAGGGTCAGTGGGAAGAATGCCTCTTGCATTGGTGGTCAGTTGGAAGAATTAAATTCTCATGCTGGTGGTCAGAATGCCACAGACAACTAAATGTTCATTGATTTCATACCACTGGTTCTGCCAAATAGCATTAGACCTGGTACTATGGGGGGCACCATAAGATTGGAGGTCAATTGACTATGGCTCAAAGAAATGCCTAATGGCCACTGGAAGAACCCTAGTTGAGAATCCCTGCGTTAGTTTACGACAGAGCCTAAAGCATTCATGCTAGTTCCTGTCTCATGTGGTAAAACCAGAGCTAGTAAATAGTATTCAACAACTAAACAAGTCGCCTTTTTAATGGATGTCACTTGGCATGCTCATCCTACAAACTAAAATTCAGTATTGTCCAAGTTTTTGCTTAGCCTATTTTTTGTGTTGGGGTAACTTGTAGTCTTCATGTTGGAATAATAGAGGTTTGATAACCATCACAAGACGATCAAAACATTCATTAAATACCACAGTGTGTCATGAATGGCTGGTGACTTGGATTTGTGCATGCTCACTAGACTTGAGTCCATGCATGTTCCCTTACAAGGGACGAATTCTAGATTTCTGTAACTTTGTGTGGCATTATTCCTTTCCTCCAGAAATGGGAGGGCTTCCAGTGCTACCTTCGAAATGCCGCTTGTCTGGTATGCTAAGCCCCTTCAGTACTTTGAGCCACTGACCTGAAGTTTGACCTGCCCAAGTTTGATCTCCATATTGGTTCACTGAATTGACCTATTGAAGTATGAGATATTCAAAATAGAACTGACAGGGAACGATAGGGAGGCATGATGGACACCTGTTAACCATAAACATAACACCATGCCACATCCAAAGTAATTCTATATTTAGCCAAGAAATACTTGAACCACAGTTTATAGACTTAATGGGCACAACCACACCAAATTAAACTATATTTTATGATTTGGCGCGGTTGTGCCCATAAAGTTCATGAACTGTGGTTAAAGTATTTATTGCCGAGATATTAGAGCTGCACAATTATGCATTAAAATATCACAATCTCGATTCAACCCCCCTGAAGATCTGTATTGCAGAGTTTCTTGATTCTTTCATGTAACAAGTATAGAGAATTCTCTGCTCACTCTGGCAGTCTGCCAAACCAGGCAGTCTACCAAGTTTTTATCATAGTAACTCTTCTGTCTTAGATCAAAGGGATTTAACTTCTGTGTGTAAATGCAGGAAGTTTAACCACTTAAATTCTAAACCTTTTTCTGACACTTGTTTCTTAGTTAAAATCTGATTTTTAAATCGGTAAAATGGCGATTGTTCCAATATTTTATGTCACACTGTATTTGCACAGTGGTCTTTCAAACGCAATTTTTTGAAAAAAATACACTTCATTGAATGAAAAAAAAAACAGTAAAGTTAGCCCAATTTTTTTGTTTAATGTGAAAGATGTTACGCCGTGAGAATTGTGATCTATCTTCTAAGCAAAAAATTGCGATTCTCATTTTAGCCAGAATCGTGCAGCTCTACTAGATAATGAAATGCAAGGGTCAGTATGGTAGCCAGTATTTATACTATTCAGCAGTGACATCATGCTTCTCCCGAGAAACCTTTCCTAAAAATTAGTGAGGAGGACTTGATGGATCCAGTAGGGATTTAATAAAGCCTAGTAAATTGCAACTGTGCCTTTTCTAACCTGTAGTGGTCAATGACATTGGTAAAATTATAAGCAGAGTGGTTTTGGCTTTGAATTGGGTCGGTTGGTTATAGTCGGCAATGACTATTCGAAGGTAGTTTGTGAAAACGGGGCTGTCTCTATAGCAACTAGTCTAACTTGCACTGGGAAAATGTATCACTAGGATTTAAATTGTTGCAATGGGAACCTCCATTTTACACTGCTATTCATAAAATGGCCTTCAAGATTAGCGTAGACATTGGACATGTGTATAGGATCCAACACTATTGATCGTTCATAACTCACTGTATTGGCGGGACAATAGCGGTGAGAATCCAGCACAGCTGGTGGACCTTAATCTGTCATCCGGGGTGAGGTCTGTGGCTTCTTTACGACAGAGCCCTTCAGCTGTTTATGGATTTATGATCCTCAAAAACAGATGTGAGTGTTTTGCAAATGACAGTATAATTGGCACTCCGAAACGCCCTCCTTGCTCTGCCGTTGAATGACCAGGACGTCACGCTCAAGCCTCAATGCAAATATTTTCTGGTCTGTTGCATATCTTTATTATACAGCAGCGTCTACACCCACATCCAGTCAGTGCTTGATGGCTCCTTTAAGACTGGTTGGGGGATGGGGTGGCTGATGCTGGAAAAACCACAGCTAGTCGGAAATAAACTACAATTGTCATGACTGTTATAGAAATATCAAATTCCGATCTTTCCTTAGATCCAGGTCTTCCTAATAAAAAAAAAATTCAAAGTTGGGCTCTGTATTAGAATGTGGCTTTAGTGTCTTTTTCGGGAGGTAGCTTGATGACATTTCAGGAATGTTTATTTCCGATATCTAAACATCCTCCCTCGGGATTGGGATTCATTTCCTGTGTTCTGTCACTGGGTTTCTTCTCATGCCATTACACAAGAGCTGTCGGTGTCATCGTCCCACACTTTAAATGCCAGATCCTTGTGGAAAGCTCAAAAAATGAAATTTTATTTCTAGTACAAGGAGCTGAAGTGTGGAGTAATGCCCCGTACACGCGTTCGGTTATCGTACGACAGATCGTTTGCATCTTGTTGCATACAACTAAGATCGAATACAACAGTGCAAAATGTGTGTAAGATTTTTGTCATACGATTCTGGAAAAATCTTCCGCTGTGCGTAGCTACGTATTTGAAAAGATGTGTCCTTCTGGTTTATTTTCGTGTTTCCGAGCATGCGTGGTGTTTGTCGAACAACTTTTATCGGACACATACTGTACTGATTACACGATTGTCGTACGATGGGCTGTCGTCCGACCAAAGTTTTCCTGTTTGTCCCTTCGGATTTGGTTGGACGGACTGTCGTGATCGGCTGACGAAAGCTGCGTACTAACGATCAGATTATCAAACGATCTGTTCGAAATCGATTTTTGTCGTCCAATAATCGGAACGTGTGTACGGGCATAAGGATGGCAGCTGTTCACATTTTGGCATTTAACCTACAAACACTTTCAATAAAAAATAATTGCTATTTTATTTGGGCCCAATCTGGTTGAAGTAACGTGTGAAAAGTCTAAAGGCTACACCTGATTGTCCTTCAAAATGGACATGAGGAGGTTGCGGTACAAACCTTCTTTTTTTAAAGGTGCTAGACGTCAGGGTGGATTTGATTTAAGTCAGGTTGATTTAAGTCTAGTAAAAAGGCATGATTTAAATCGACTCGATTTAAATAATTTTTAAAAGGCAACTGTCATCTCTGACCTGCTGTTGACTCACCGACAGTCCTATTCACGTTAATGGGATGGCTGGTGATGCGGCAGTGACACAACAAGGTGAGGGACGTGGTGGCAGCAGGTGAGTGGATGCCCGCTAACGGGCACTGCCATGATGGATCTGAAATGACAGGTGCTCTTTAAATGTAAGGACTTATTCTTGCCGGTAGAATCTTTAACCGCTTCCCGACCGGCCACTCCATATATACGTCAGCAGAATGGCACGGGCAGGCAAAATCACGTACCTGTACGTGATCGTGCATTTGCCTGCCTGTGGGTCGCGCGTGCGCCGCCAGCGGTGCGCTCGCGACCCGGTCGGGAGCTCCGTGACCCCGGCCGCGGGACCAGCGGACCCGATCGTCGCTGGTGTCCCGCGGTCGGGTTACGGAGCTGAAGAGCGGGGAGAGGTATGTGTAAACAAACCTCTCCCCGCGCTTCCTACTCTGCCTGTCATTGATTGGCTGTTCCCGGTCATCGGGAAAGCCGATCAATGACGTCAGCCCCGCCCCCTAATGTAAAAAAAAAAACACACACGTCACAGCCCATAACCCTCCCCCTAGTGGTTAACCCCTTCACTACAACTGTCATTTATACAGGAATCAATGCATTTAAATAGCATTGATTGCTGTATAAATGACAATGGTCCCAAAAATGTGTCAAAAATGTCCGATGTGTCCGCCATAATGTCGCAGTCACAATAAAAATCGCTGATCGCCGCCATTACTAGTAAAAAAAAAAAAAAATATTAATAAAAATGCTATAAAACTATCCCCTATTTTGTAAACGCTATAACTTTTGCGCAAACCAATCAATAATCGCTAATTGCGATTTTTTATTTTTTTTTTATTTATTTTTTTACCAAAAATATGTAGAAGAATACGTATCGGCCTAAACTGAGGAAAAAAAAATGTTTTTTTTTTTATATATTTTTTGGGGATATTTATTATAGCAAAAAGCAAAAAATATTGCATTGTTTTCAAAATTGTCGCTCTATTTTTGTTTATAGCACAAAAAATAAAAACCGCAGGGGCGATCAAATACCACCAAAAGAAAGCTCTATTTGTGGGAAAAAAAGGACGCCAATTTTGTTTTGGAGCCACGTCGCACGACCGCGCAATTGTCAGTTAAAGCGACGCAGTGCCGAATCGCAAAAAGGGGCCTGGTCCTTTGGCTGCCAATTGGTCCGGGGCTGAAGTGGTTAATATTTGAAAACAAATTTAAGGTTTCCTATTTAGAATAAGCTGTCAGGTTAGTAAAACAGCGCTATCGGAACCGATTCAATAATATAGTAGTGTACATAGATTTGCAAAACAATGGGATAAAAAAAATATTCCTGAACTGTTTTTATCTCATGGTTACTGTGTGAATGCATCAATGCAGTGCATGTTATCTCCGCTTGCAGAGCTTGGGTTCATTGCATGAGTTTACCAAAAATGTATATATTGCAGAATATGCAGCCTCATGCTATATAACCAAGCTCCATTTCATGCTAAATAAACAAAATTATTAATGTATCTTAAATAGAAAACCATTTTTAGATTGATTTTTACTCAAAAGTATTTTATTAAAATAAATTTCATTTTTTATCCACACTGCTGGTCATTGGGTAATACAAAAGTAACCGCAACACGCTTAGTTGGTCCACTTCTGTGCCCCCTCGGTGCCCCTAAATCTTTGCTTTGAGCCATATCCAAGCTCGGGCAAACCCTCACCCCATTATGAAATGTGGGAACCAAGTTGTCCTGTTGAGGTACCTGCCATTTGGGTAATACCATACAAATTACAGTATTGAGTAGCAGTAATAAATGTAAGCCTATATTGGGCCCTAAATGTTGTTCAACTCCCATTCTTTGGAGTCTCAACATGGTGGCAAGCACTATGCCATCTTAACTTTGAGTCAGATCCAGGTTTGGTCACACCTTCCACATCCCAATATGCAATGTGGGTAGCTGGTTGTCTTAAGAGGTACCTTCCATTGGGTAATACTATACAAATGGCAGTATTGGGCGGCAGTACTAAATATTAGCATATTGTCCCCTAGTTGTTCCACTCCCGTGCTTTTGTGGAGCCCATAAACATGGTGGCAAGCACTATGCCATCTAAACACACATCCTCCACATCCCAATATACAGTGAGTAGCTGGCTGTTTTAAGAGATGCCTTCCATTGGGCAAGTACTATACAAATGGCAGTATTGGGCAAGTACTATGCAAATTGGCAGTATCATAAATTAGCATGTTGTGGTCCTTAGTAGTTCCACTCCAATACTGTTTTGGAGCCTCTAAACATGGTGGCAAGCATTTTATCATCTGAACTTTAAGGAAGTTCTAGGTCACCATCCCATTATGCAGTGTGGGTACTTGGTTGTCCTCTTAATAGGTACTTGACTGCACCGTGGGATATACGGTATAAGGGGACATGCCTGAGAACTGACGTTGAACAAAGTCAACATCTCCGTTCTCATCCTACCCCGAACTACAATGTTGCCAGAGTATACTGGAGTGGAATTCTAATGAGGAGCTGGTATCTGCTAACATCTAGTGAAGCCACCACTATGTTTGACCATTTCTTATTTAATGTTCAATGATTTTTATTCAGAAGTTTTTTTAGAAAGTATATAAATTGAGCATTTGCCTTGTAACCATTAACCTTCATTGGTTATAAACCAAGGCACCAATCTTTGCAACAACACATAGCGTACATGTTTTCCATAAACATCATCAACATCAACATTATGGAAATACGGAAGAAAGGAAAGTCCTTGCATAATGTCGTCTTTTCATGGCTCATCCCTCTGAAAATAGTCAGGGTGTGGGAGGGGATGCTATGGTAGCGCAATATTAATACTAGGAAAACTTGTATCGGTAATCCATAAATGCAGGGTATCCTATATAAAGATAATGCACTGAACGATCAAAAAACAGATGCACACTCTTGGAGCACAGGACCAACTTAACTCTAATGCAATTACAAATACCCCAATTGACCTAGGGGGCCTATCCAACTGGATAAGGAAGAGAAATAGACGGAAGGACAAAGCACAAAAGATCTTAAAGTGGAAGTAAACCCTCCTATCGTTTTCAGCCAAGGAAGCTGCCATCTTTGCCTCTGTTTAATCTTCAACTGCCACAGTGCTGCACATGTGATCCGTTATGACACCAGCCATTGGATGGTTTGACTGTTTGGTTGAGAGCACAGCCAATGTGCAGTTAGCATTCCCGGCATGCCTTTTTTTTTTTTTTTTTTTAGACTGTTAAATCGATGGGTTTACTTCCGCTTTAAAAAGCTTTATGGCAAATTTGTCTTTATAAGGCATCCGAGGCATTTAATCCAGGGGTCCCAAGTTTTGTCAAACAAGACAAGATTGTTCAGGATCGTGTTCATTTACCATGATCCAAGATAATGTGGACCCTATTGGGGTTGAAGGGAACCGTAGGGGATTTCCAAGACCGAACAATGGAAATTCTGGCTGCTACAAATGTAAAGGCTTTGGGCCTCTTTCTGTGTCTCGACGTCCCCTCCACCGGGCGCCCCAACAGTGCCTTCCATGGTGATTTGAGGTTCACTTGTGTGAGCGAATAAATGAAATTGTAAGTACAAATCCAGAACCTCCTCACTTTTGGGCAAGTCCATCAAACGTCACAGTGCCATCCATACCACAACCTCTAAAGCAGGGACTTGGGACACTACTCTTGCCGACACCATGTACCACCTCAGGAGGACTTTGTAGTACCATTTTTTTTTTTTTTTTCTTTCAACATTTTACTGATACAACAAACCATTTCACATATGTGGATGTATTGCCAAAAAGATTACCAGGGTCGTGGCAACAATCGTACTGCTTAGATGCTGTGCGTTATCGTGCATTGCTGTTTGGTTCTTGGTGTCTTCAGCCTATTTATGAAGGTCGGCTTGTTCTTTGATCAGATGATTGTACACAGAACGAATTATGCCTTTTCTTCACACGCCTGCCCTCTGAGCCTGACTGCATTGAAGAATGTTTGTGCAGCTTGTACTGGGCCCCCGCCCTTCTCTTTTCATTACATGGATGAATGGTTTGAGCCCTGCAGAGGTTCCCTGCACATTGGCTGCATACTCCAGATACGGGAAGAAGCGGCTTCATTTACCAGCAGCAGTGGAGGAAGAGCTGTTTAAAATGCACATTGGCTTCTTTTCACTTAACTTTTATAGCAGTGGGTTTCAGGGCGCACTGTTTTCTTTCTCAGCAACAGTCTTGGCAACAAGACAAGATTGTATACAGTGTGTGGTGTGGTTTTTGGTCCCAAAAGCCCAACGTCTTTAGTGTATGACTAGCGAAAATTTAAAAGGTGTGTACATACGGGTGTGATCACTTTATAAGGATAAATGTCGGGTATGATCTTACTTTGGTTCAGCTTGGCCTAATAAGTATGCGTGGGGCCACTTGTGAAGCTGACAATCGCTATAGTATTCAGCGCTACTACAGTGACTGCTGCGATCCCGGATCTTGTGCCGAATGACTTCCCCATTCCAGCTAACCAGAGGTTTTCTCACATGGCACCACTGCCATTCAGAGTTCCTTGTACCTTCCTTAATGGGTCCCCTGCCGGCTCCCACACTGTGAACCGAGCGATCAAACCCTGCCAATAGCTCAGTTTTCCTCCGTCTGTCTCTGTCCGTCTGTCTCTGTCCGTCTGTCTCTGTCCGTCTGTCTCTGTCCGTCTGTCTCTGTCCGTCTGTCTCTGTCCGTCTGTCTCTGTCCGTCTGTCTCTGTCCGTCTGTCTCTGTCCGTCTGTCTCTGTCCGTCTGTCTCTGTCCGTCTGTCTCTGTCCGTCTGTCTCTGTCCGTCTGTCTCTGTCCGTCTGTCTCTGTCCGTCTGTCTCTGTCCGTCTGTCTCTGTCCGTCTGTCTCTGTCCGTCTGTCTCTGTCCGTCTGTCTCTGTCCGTCTGTCTCTGTCCGTCTGTCTCTGTCCGTCTGTCTCTGTCCGTCTGTCTCTGTCTCTGTCTCTCTGTCTGTCTCTGTCTCTGTCTCTGTCTGTCTCTGTCTGTCTCTGTCTCTGTCTCTGTCTCTCTGTCTCTGTCTCTGTCTCTCTGTCTCTGTCTCTGTCTCTCTGTCTCTGTCTCTGTCTCTCTCTCTCTCTCTCTCCTCTCTCTCGATCCCAACTTATGGTCATGCTCTTGCCTGAGCCTGGTTTCCGGGTCACAGGAGTGCAGAACGTTTGTGATCCACAGGAGAAGTATGACCAAATGAGCTTTGACTGTACTTATTTTTTTTATATGGGGAGTTTTCATAATGCACTGGACTTTGTGTTGTGGTGACCCTTTAGACCAGGGCTCTCCAAACTAAGGCCCTCCAGCTGTTGTGGAACTACACGTCCCACGAGGCATTGTAAAACTCTGACCTTCACAGATGACTAAGCATGGTGGGAATTGTAGTTCCTGAACAACTGGAGGGGCCATAGTTTTGCGGACCCTGCTTTAGACTGAAAATCGGACATGTCTAGACCGGAGGGGGTTGTGGGTCCACAATGGTGTGTGTAGTTTGAGATCCTGCTGTTTGCGTCTACATTTATAACAAAGCAGTGACCCAGTTATCTGAAACCATGGGATGTCAGGGCTTGCACTTGCCTCCTAGTTATGTGAGCTAAATCTGAAATGATTGTCACTGATTGTATCCAATAGTTCATATTTTATATTAAATATTATATTAAAAATTCTTTAAAGACTTGTCTTTATTCCTGAACATCAAGCATGAAGAAAATGTGTGAAAATAGTATAAATTCCGCTTTATATACCCAGCTGCTATGGTTATTGATATAAAAAGCATGTGTACACCTCTTACAGCTCTTCAAGTCCACATAATAACATAGATTGACATTGATCCGTGTCCCAAGCGTATCAGTTCCAGCTGATTTTGTGCTGTTCTTAAAGATTTTTGACCATAGAATGTATACGGTCTTCTGTATAATACACGATATAGTATCCTCCTAAATTCTCTTCTTTCCTTTACAGTTTTGGGAAGTGATCAGTGACGAGCACGGCATTGACCCCACGGGAACCTACCATGGGGACAGCGACCTGCAGCTGGAGAGAATTAACGTCTACTACAATGAAGCCTCAGGTATGTCCTCCTGTTGTTTGGAGGGGTTTGATCTGATTTATGGTGGAGTCGGTGTGGTGGTTTTCAAGCTTGGTATGTTAAAGTGTAACTAAAGACAAAACTTTTTTAGTTTTGGATTGAGTTCAGAGGGATTGGAACCCCTGTCGGTTTTTATTTCTGTCTGTGCCCCCGTTTGGGAGGTTCACTCTTTGTCCTGTTTACCGTTATAATTGAAAGTAAAAGAAAATCCCAAATTTTGGGTCTTCCCCAGAAAAGTGAGAGGATAAATCTTCTAATGGGGACAAGTTCTGGTGACCTGGGGGCTCCCATGGGATTCCCTCAATTTGCAGGGATTTCCTCTTACTTTCTGTTTGGCTATGGGACAGGAAGTGAAGGGAAATCTCTGCAATGGGACACAGTTGGCGAAAAGAAATCTAACAGGGGTTATAACCCTTCCTTACGCTATCCAAAATGGGGGGGGGGGGGGATGGATTTGTCTTTGCTTAACCACTTCAGCTCCTGAAGGTTTACCCCCTTAACCGCTTCCCGATCGCCTCACGCCGATGTACGTCGGCAGAATGGCACGGCTAGGCAGAACCACGTACAGGTACGTGGCCCTTTAAGAGCCTAGCCGTGGGGCGCGCCGCCGGTGGCGAGCTCGCGACTCGGTCGAAAGCTCCGTAACCACGGCCGCGGGACCAGCGGACCCGATCGCCGCTGGTGTCCCACGATCGGGTCACAGAGCTGAAGAACGGGGAGAGGTCTGTGTAAACAAACCTCTCCCCGCGCTTCCTACACTGCCTGTCATTGATCGGCTGTTCCCTGTCATCGGAAAAGCCGATCAATGACGTCAGCCCTGCCCCCTAATGTTAAAAAAAACACACACGTCACAGCCCATAACCCCTCCCCTCCCCCTAGTGGTTAACTCTTTCACTGCCAGTGTCATTTATACAGGAATCAATGCGTTTAAATAGCATTGATTGCTGTATAAATGACAATGGTCCCAAAAATGTGTCAAATGTCCGATGTGTCCACCATAATGTCGCAGTCACAATAAAAATCGATGATCGCCGCTTTTACTAGTAAAAAAAAAAAAAATATTAATAAAAATGCTATAAAACTATCCCCTATTTTGTAAACGCTATAACTTTTGCGCAAACCAATCAATAATCGCTAATTGCGATTTTTTTTTTTTTTTTTTTTTTTTTTTTTTTTAACCAAAAATATGTAGACGAATACGTATCGGCCTAAACTGAGGGAAAAAAAAAATTTTTATATATATTTTTTTGGGGGATATTTTTATTATAGCAAAAAGCAAAAAATATTGAATTTTTTCAAAATTGTCGCTCTTTTTTGGTTTATAGCGCAAAAAATAAAAACCGTAGGGGCGATCAAATACCACCAAAAAGCTCTATTTGTGGGGAAAAAAAAAACGCCAATTTTGTTTGGGAGCCACGTCGCACGACAGTTAAAGCGACGCAGTGCCGAATCGCAAAAAGGGGCCTGGTCCTTTGGCTGCCAATTGGTCCGGGGCTGAAGTGGTTAATGACCAGGCCATTTTTTGCAATACGACACTGGGTTACTTTAACTGAAATTGCGTGGCCGTGCGATGTTGTAGCCAAGTAAATTTTATGTCCCTTTTTCCCCTCAAATAGAGCTTTCTTTTGTTATTTGAGCATCTCTGCGTTTTTAATCTTTTGCGCTAGAAACGAAGAACTGACAACTTTGAAAGTTTTTAATTTCTGCTATAAAACGCCTTCAGTAAAAAAATAAAAAAAAAAATCTAATTTCTTTATCAATTTAGGCCTGATTCACACCTAGGCATTTTTAGTGCTTTTTGCATTTTGCAGATTTGCACTACAGCCCATTTAACATGGTTTCCTATGGAACACGTTCTGTAGTGCAAATCTGCAAAATGCAAAAAGCACTAAAAATGCATAGGTGTGAATCAGGCCAATATGTATTCTGCTACATGTTTTTGGTAAAAAAAAAAACTCCCAATAAGTGTATATTCGTTTGCGCAAAAGTTACAGTGTCTACAAACTATGGGGATTTTTATTTTTAACTAGTAATGGTGGCGACCAGTGACAAATCGGACACCTAACTGACACTTTTTTTGGGACCAGTGACATTATTAGTGATCAGTGCTAAAAAAAATATGCACTGTCACTGTACTAATGACACTGGCTAGGAAGGGGTTAACATCAGGGGTGATCAAAGGGTTAAATGTGTGCCTAGGGCAGTGATGGCGACCCTTGGCACCCCAGATATTTTGGAACTACATTTCCCATGATGCTCAACTACACTGCAGAGTGCATGAGCATCATGGGAAATTTAGTGCCAAAACATCTGGAGGTGCTTTTACAACAGGATCCAAGTCTTCTGTAGTCTCAGAATGACAGTCTGCCATATTTATATAGACTGACTGTCAGTGTATGGAATAATCGGTGGGTCCCGGCGGACATTGGGTCCATGGGACCTGCTGTGTGAAAACGCAGCAGGAGCTAGCCGTGAGCGGCGCTCGCACCCAAAACCCGGAAGTGCAGAATCGCGTATATGTGATTCTGCAGAGCAGCCACTCTGTAGCAATAAATCTGCTATGGGGCTGTTGTAAAGCAGTTAAATCCTCAAGATTTACCAGCAGCTAGATGGTACAAAGGTCTCAGACTCTCATATTACGTACTCTGCATTGCAAAAAGTTTATGGACTGATCACTGCCAAATGATTGCTGTATGAAAGATGATATGTGAGTAGCCGTGGTTCGCTGCGGGAGCTGGCATCCTCCCATTGCTTTCAATAGGGCTGCCTCTTGCCGCTAACCGCGAGAACCACCGCTGGGGTGCATTTGCAGGTGTGAATGCACCCTAAAGAACTATGGCCTCGCATTTTAACCACTTGCCGACCGGGCCATAGCCGAAAGACAGCTACAACGCGGTAGGCTTATTCTGGGAGGGCGTCCATGTACGTCCTCCCGGAATGTTGCTCTTGAGCGCTCCCGGAAATATCCGTGATATCCTTGTAGCAGCCGTTTACCACGTGATTACTCCGTCAAATGACTGAGCGATCACTTGTAAACAAACCGGCATCATGTCATGACGCCGGTTCCTCCCCTCTCTCTACCGATCTGTACAGGGAGAGAGATCGTTTGAAGCAGCGCTGTGGGCTGGATCTGTAGTGCCTACAGCGCTGCTCAGTGCCAATACTCTGCCAATAAATTTTAACAGAAACAAATTATTTTTTAACAAATATTCAGTCTTTTTTTTGATTTATAGCGCAAAAAAGTGTGAAAAAAGGACAAATTTCATATGGGAACAGTGTTGCATGACTGAGTAATTGTAACTGAGTAACTGAGTGTGAGGGCACCGAAAGCTGAAAATTGGTCTGGTTAGGAAGGGGGTTTAAGTGCCCAGTGGGTAAAGTGTTGATTAGAAGTGCACGGGTACTTGGGTTTTCCCAGAGTTCCCTTGAAAAGTCCTGACCATACCTGCCAGTGAAGTCCCTCTATGGCAACTTCCTGGGATGGAGGGGCAACTATGCTGCACTGCTCCTGAATTCAGAGCAGAGTTTTCACTCATGTAGGGTTTTATTTGCAGCGGCCATGTGCAAGTGAGTTAGACAAACAGTGGTATCCTTGTGACTGTTTTGTCCTTTCTGCTCTTGTTGGGTGACTGAGAAGCCCATTATTATTAATAATAATAATAATAATAATAATAATAATAATAATAATAATAATATTATTACTTTCACAGTGACCAAGTAAGAGTGTAATGGTGGGCATTAAGTAAGGGGGGATTTTCCCAGTGAAGATAGACATTTTTTGTAATTTTCTCTATCTAAAACATGTTTTAAATCCTTTTCTTTCTCTTAGGTGGAAAGTATGTACCCAGAGCTATCCTTGTCGACTTGGAGCCTGGCACCATGGACTCTGTCCGTTCCGGACCATTTGGACAGATCTTCAGGCCAGACAACTTTGTTTTTGGTAACTTTTTTTTTTTTTTTTTTTATATATATATATATATATATATATATATATATATATATATATATATATATATATATCCGAATCTTCTGTTACTTGACTTTTTTGTATTGGGTGTTTTTTTTATTTTAATACACTTCTGCATAAACTAAAATGTGAAAAAATTAGTTCACACTTCCTCTTGAATGTGGTTTATCTGTACTAAATTGACAGGACACAGTCTCTTAGTATGTTTACTAGAATTTAAGTTGTCATCCCTTATTTGATGGGTAGACATAGGGGGTTATTTACGAAAGGCAAATCCACTTTGCATTACAAGTGCAAAGTGCACTTGAAATTGCACTGAAAGTACACTTGGAAGTGCAGTCCCTGTAGATCTGAGGGGGGCATGCAAGGAAAATACAGCATTTTAGCTTGGATAATAAAATCAGCAGCGCTTCCCCTCATTTCAGATCTACCCCTTAGATTTACAGCAACTGCACTTTCAGTGCAATTTCAAGTTCACTTTGCACTTGTAGTGCAAAGTGGATTTGCCTTTCGTAAATAACCCCCTTTTTGTCTTGTTTTCCCCATAGGAGGTGTTATACTAGGGCTCCTTCATGTGGCGGTGATGATTACTACCCAACAGGGCAGCAGCTGACAGTCGTTCAGGAGGCACTACTTTCTTCTCCTAAGCCTAGGTTCACATTCGTAAAATTTGGCATGCGATTTGACATGCCAAATCGCCAGCTGTTGCCGGTAGTGGCAGTCAGAATTGATGCGGTGCCCAAAAGTAGTTCATGTACTACTTTTGGCGACTTTGGGGGGGTGATTTGTATAGACGTCTGTGCAGGAGCCCGCACAGATGTCTGTCAAACCGCCCCTGAAGTCGGAACTGCATGGCTGCGTTGAATTGATTTCTAACCCACAGCAATGTGAACCTAGTTGCAGTGCATCCCTATTGAACTCAATGGGCAGGTTTGGCCGTGCCAACTAAACTCTGGGGTGCGTAATAGATGAGTGGCAAAGAATGGTGCACTGAAAACTCAGGATGCACTTGGCCAAAAAGTTATCTTTTTTATTTATTTTTTTATTTTTATTTTATATATACAGGCATACCCCAATTAAGTACACAATGGGGTTTATTTACTAAAGCTGGAAAGTGCAAAATCAGGCTCACTTCTGCATAGAAACCAATGAGCTTCAAGGTTTTATTAGCAAAACTTAATTGAACAATCTGGGGTTAGATCTCTCTCTTCCTCATTTTTGGCTGCTTTGCTTTTGCATAAGAAAAATACATCCCTTTAAATTATGTGTCTTCACACTGGTCTGTTGCAGGTTTAAAAATCATGCGTGAAGCATATTTGGTCAGTTAAAAAATGCGCCTCCCCATTGAAAATGCAGCAAAAATTTGTTTTTTTGCGTCACATGACCTATGAAAAATGCAGCAAAATCGCACACGTTTTTGGCGCCCATTATTGGCCTTTTTTTTTTTTTTGCAGAGCGGTAATTTTCCATGCTAAATTGCAAGCATTCAGGTTGCAGTGCCAGCCCATTGAACTCAGTGGGCACGTTTGACAAGTGGTGCTGCCTAAACTCTGGGATGGGTTGAGACACGAGTCTATTATGACTAAATGTTTCATGATTTTAAAAGCATCAGGTGAAGCCAGTGCGTTTCAAGGGAAATGGTACCACCTTCCTCAGGGCTAGTAAACAAGAAAATAATTAACAGCATGACATAAATATCTCCAAAAAAAAGCTGAGAGAGAGAGGGGGGTGTGAGAGATATGCTGAGAGATAGAGATATGCTGAGAGAGAGAGGGAACAGAGGGTGAGGGGCTGAGAGAGAGAGAGGGAGGGGGGGAAGAGGGGTGTGAGAGGGAGGTGTGAGAGAAATGCTGAGAGAGAGAGAGAGAGAGGAGGAACAGAGAGGAAGAGGGGCTGAGAAAGGGGGAGAGGGGACAGAGAGAGGGGTGTGAGAGATGCTGAGAGAGAGGGGCAACAGAGAGATGGAGAGGGGCTGAGAAAGAGGGGTGTGAGAAATGCAGAGAGAGGGAGAAGGGACAGAGAACGAGAGAGAGGGGTGTGAGACATATGCTGAGAGAGGGAGGGGGCTGAGAAAGAGGAGGGAGAGGGGGTGAGAGAGAGGGGACAGAGGGAGAAGGGGGAGGACAGAGAGAGAGAGGGAGAAGGGGGAGGACAGAGAGAGAGAGGGAGAAGGGGGAGGACAGAAAAACAGGGGGGGCTGAAAGAGAGGGAGGGGGGCTGAGAGTAGAGAGAGACCTCTAGCTCTGTCCTTGACCCTTTTGTGCCCACAGAGATGGCTCTGCGTGCCATAGGTTCGCCATCACTGACCTAGATGAAATACTCAAAGTATAAATAAAATGGTGGTAAATGTGACGACCAACCTAACCCATACAGTTTTTAATTTAAGGAAACCTCCATTTCTATAAAAGGGTGATAATCACATAAAAATACAAACAAAAGTTCAACTAAACGTATTATGTGAGGAGGTGGGACTGACCTGAAGCAGTGTATGTAATTAGACTTGTGATGAGATGCAGGCAGTGCTGCCTGTCAAATTCTGTTAAAAATGCTGCGGCATTCAGCTGTGTGGCTGAGGGGCTATACAATGTGGCTCAGCCACCTATTTTTACCAACCCCCGGCTGCCCATTTGAAAGAATGTGTTTCTAATCTATCTTTGCAGTATTATGTCTTGGACGTAACCATAGCTTGGGTCTTCTCTTGCAGGTCAAAGTGGTGCTGGCAACAACTGGGCCAAGGGACACTACACAGAGGGAGCGGAGTTGGTGGACTCTGTGATGGACGTAGTGAGGAAGGAATCTGAAAGCTGTGACTGTCTGCAAGGTTTTCAGCTTACTCATTCCCTGGGTGGTGGAACTGGATCTGGAATGGGAACCCTCCTCATCAGCAAGATCAGAGAAGAATACCCAGACCGGATCATGATGACCTTCAGTGTTGTACCCTCCCCCAAAGTATCTGACACAGTGGTAGAACCTTACAATGCCACACTTTCTGTCCACCAACTTGTAGAAAACACAGATGAGACCTACTGCATAGACAATGAAGCTTTGTATGATATCTGCTTCCGTACACTCAAGTTGACCACCCCTACATATGGTGATCTTAACCACTTGGTCAGTGCAACCATGAGCGGTGTCACCACCTGTCTGCGCTTCCCAGGTCAGCTCAATGCCGATCTCCGAAAACTAGCTGTCAACATGGTCCCCTTCCCACGTCTTCACTTCTTCATGCCAGGGTTTGCTCCCTTAACTAGCCGTGGAAGCCAGCAATATCGTTCCCTCACAGTACCAGAGCTCACCCAGCAAATGTTCGACTCCAAAAACATGATGGCTGCCTGTGATCCAAGACACGGACGGTATTTAACGGTGGCGGCTGTCTTTAGAGGACGCATGTCCATGAAGGAGGTGGATGAGCAGATGCTGAATGTCCAAAACAAAAACAGCAGCTACTTTGTAGAATGGATCCCCAACAATGTGAAGACGGCAGTCTGTGACATCCCACCACGTGGTCTGAAAATGGCAGCCACCTTCATCGGCAACAGCACAGCCATCCAAGAGCTATTCAAACGCATCTCTGAGCAGTTCACCGCCATGTTCCGTCGCAAGGCCTTCTTGCACTGGTACACCGGAGAAGGCATGGATGAGATGGAGTTCACAGAAGCCGAGAGCAACATGAATGATTTGGTCTCAGAGTACCAGCAGTACCAGGATGCCACAGCAGAAGAGGGAGAGTTCGAAGAGGAGGCTGAAGAAGAAGTTGCATAAGTTTACTCACTGACCCACACACAAATGAAGATTTATCCCCCCCTTCATCCTGCCATAAAAGTCCTCTCACCAAACAGCAGGCCCCTCTTCCCCGCTGTGAGAATTGGCAGAAGCTCTGAATCGGTGACGGTCCTGAAAAATATGGAGCTGAACTTTTTACCCTCATGGTTGAATCCACATCTAAAGCCTCATAGGAAGAAGCGCTAATTTCAAAGTCATCGGCACTAAACACTGTTCATAGGATTCTGAAAATGTTTCTGGTGATTGTTTGTTTTCATTGTGGTTGCACTGGTTCCCGAAGGATAGAACAGGCTATTGTGACTCTCGTTTTGTGACATGGCATGTAAGGTTTACATAGGGGTCTCGTCCTACTTGAGCAGAGGAGACTTGTCTTCTGTAAAGGGTTTGTGTTCTAGATGTCGAAGTAAATTGTGTTTAGTGCTAGGAATGCCACCTAACTCCACTAGAGTTCTCAATGGCCATTGGCTCGTCCTCTGCATAAACTGTCCCTGGTATTTTGGATTGAATTCACTGTTAGGTCGATGGAAATTCTTGCTGGTCTACTTCTTTATTGATAGTGTAAATTGTAGTTTCAGCATGGCGTGGGGGGCTACTGAAATGGAACAAACGAAGCGGTGCACGCCAACAGGCAGTTTTGTTTTTAATTAGAAGTTCACTGCCTTTTTTTGTTATTGCCAAGCGGTTTTTTTTTTGGCTCAGTTGCCTGCTGTTCACTGCCAGCAGCTTTTGACATTCTCAGTTCCCAAGTGCTGGCTGAGACAGTAGATTGAGGGCGGTAAGTGTTTACAGTGCCCTTATGGTACTGCGCCAACACTAGTAGTGTATGTCACTGCCCCATTCTTGTGCATGACGAGCCTCCCTTCCCCTCAGATCTGGTCCCCTTGAGCTCCTCCTACTTTTTTTTTTTTTGAAAATGCTGGCGCTTAACTTTCCCACCACTATTGGTGGGTAGTAAGTGCTTACTATTTGGTGCACTCGTTGTAAATTGGTGAGGAAGCGAACATGCTGACTCTTGAAGGATCCATTCCTAGAGGTTCAAGAGTCCTCCAGACTCTTTTTAATGCATATACACAGTGTCTCCTGAATTTTTTTTTATTTTTTATTTTTTGTCTGGTTTAAGTGAATACATGTGATATTGTGAATCCGTTGCCCAGGTAATTGGACCTATTGCACAGGATGAAAGCACTTACCCCCTGACAAAGCTGTCATATCTGCACACTACACTACTGAATAAAGGCCCTGTGCGAAAACTGTTTTGGTGTCTTTTTTTTTTTCTCTTTTCCTCTTTGAGCAGGGAGGGCAGTGTAGAGTTTGAAAGGGGGGTCTAGGAAAAGCAGTCCTAAAATGACTCCCTTTGGGATTACTGAAATCTGATGGGTAGGTAGTGCTGCGAAACACCATCCTTGCGCATTCCTGTTGGCCCATCACTCTGATAGACTGCCTCACTGGCCAATGGGAATGTGCGGAGGAAGGGGAGGGTGGGCAAACTTCAACACTGGGACGCAGGGTTGCCAACCGCCAGTAAATTTACTGACAGTTTGTAAGAAATCTGCATTTTTTTACAACTACCAGTAAATATCAGGGGCTGATAATTTTATGCTGTGTTGACTTTTTAAGTGTAAATCAAGCAAATTACTTTGTTATAGGTATTGTCATTGTTTGCACATCATGTTTATGCTGTTCAAATATTCACTGTGTAAGTTTTCAATAGAAGTTCTGTAATTTCTCAAGTTGCCAGTAAAAAATGTGCTCCGCCAGTCAATTTACAAGGTTTTGTCAGTAAAAAATGCTGCGGGAGTTTGGCAACCCTGCTGGGAAGCATCTGAGCAAAACCAAAGATATTGATAGCTGCTGTGCAGGTATATTGTATGCAGGCAGAGAGTCTCAAATAGTAGTCGCTATTGCTAACTTTTGTGTTAAAAGAAACCTGTGTCAAGTGAAAATGTAGGAAGTCATAGCTGAGCTATCTTAAAATACTAGTTGCCTGGCAATACTACTTGCATCACTGACCTAAAGTAGGCAAATCAAGTGCTCCGACGTGGCCTTGAATTCACTTTCTGCCTCTTTGCTCTGGGTCGGCAAGTATTGAAATCAGAGACGGCCAGGTAATTTAGCATTTTTACTAGAAGGTTGGTTTTGACATCTTGAATGATGCTTTTAAAATTTCAAGCCTCTCGGCTGTTATCTTGACCCATTATCTTTACCACCAAATGAGTTGCTGCCTTGGTATAAGTTGCATGTCAGGTGCCCTGATGCATCTCTCGCCAAATGCTTGAACCAGGCCAGTGACTCAAGTAGTTGGGCATCAAAGAGAATGATGGTGTATACCTTCAGAAAAATTATTTCGGTTATTGCGACAACCATAGTAGAGTGAAATGATGCTCAAGGAGAGTCTTCACCCATCCCCCCTCAACTGTACACTAATGGGGAATGTAGCCACCAGCTGACATGTTTCACGCCAACCTAGGTGTTTAATCAAAGCCCTTGATCTATGAGTAAGCGCCTAGGTTGGTGTGAAATGGGTCAGCTGGTGGCTACATTACCTCATCTGTACATTGTCATCATGAATTGGGAATCAATAAAGGTGATTTTACGAAAGTACGGCCAACCAGACTATTTACACCACAACCATAGGGTATAGTTAAAAGATTTGGTTGAGGTCATATCTGTCTTTGTATTGAGGTTAAAGTGCCAGAGGGAAGTGACTACATGTGACACTTGTAAGATACGCTATTCAGCACACCATTTGGAATACTTAAGCCTGACTATGAATAATAGACTATCTACAAATTCTGGACGAGCATTGTTAAGCAAAAGTAAGGAAAGATGAGAAAATTCTGGATAGCCGCACTCTGGAAAGAATCTGTTTTCTTGTGCCTTTTATTGTAAAATAAAAATTGCATAACACGATCCACAGCAAAGGTAAAGCAGAACAAAATACTGACGTGTTTCACACTGAAATCAGTGCTTACTCATAGTTCTCAGCTATGAGTAAGCACTGATATCAGCGTGAAACGCGTCAGATTTGTTCTGTATCACCTTTGCTGTGGATCGTGTTATGTAATTTTTATTTTATTTTACAGATGAGATTCTTTCTTGAGTGCGGCTATCCAGAGTTTTTCTCATCTTTCCTTACTTGTGCATGCATTAGCCAGCACCTGGTGCTCCTTGTCTGGAAGCAAAGTGATTATCTTGGTGGATCGACCTAGAGCGGTGGCTCCTTCTCCCATTGTTAAGCAAAGCCTTCTTTGACCTCCTGTGATTGTAGGCAGTAGGGGCGAATTCCTCTTCAATTTGTCCTACAGAGGCACTGAAATCTTTGCTTTCTATGGAGAGCAGAATCTTAACCTACTAGTCCTCTAATGCAGTGGCTTTCAACCTCAGTTCTCAGGTACCCCCAACAGGCCAGGTTTTCCTTTATCTTGCACAGGGTCCTTTAAATCGGAGTCAATGGCTTGGTATTTTGGACAGCTATTTATTTTTTTTTTTTTTAATCTAAAATTCCCAAAACATGGCCTGTTGGGGGTACTTGAGGACTGAGGTTGAGTACCACTGCTCAATGTAGGCAAACACCAGGTGCTTGTAAGAAGGAGAAACTGATTGAAACCTGACTTCACAGTAGAGTGTGTTTTGATCTTTGGTGGTCTGTATACAGCTAGAGAAGTTGGTGATGACCACTTTTACTGCTCATTAAATACACATTTTGATATCCATAGTCTGGCTCCAGGAGCACATTCAATTCCTGCCCATGGTCCATAACTGAACCATTCAGCATTTGTGCAAATGTTTGTGATGTGTAGTTGACTTCTGCATGTAAAACAGTTTGGGTTTACTTTTCACTGGGTACAGAAATAGGCACCTTCTAACTACGCTTTTGAACATAAGAGACTAGTCATCTGTAGTTTGGTACTGTAAAGGAGGATTAACTAAGACTTCATAAAACATGGAGAGGCTTGGCTCTACATATTGAAAACTTTAGGCCAGGGATCTTCAAGGCTCGCTAGACTGGAATGTTCTCCTAAGATTTTTACATTGATATTGTACTATCATCCCAGTTTAGTATACAATAGAAAAATTATTGGAGATTCGGGACTGTCTATCGTACAAACGCAAAAGAAACAGTTTCATAAAGATATAATAAAATTAATTGTTTTATTAACATATAAAATAAAGAAAAAAGGAACAATACAATGTTAGACTCCATGTACAGCGGTATATGAGTCATAGGGTTCAAAGGTACTACATACAATTCCTACTTGGACACCTATATTTTCATACAATCAAAGTACATAGGTCATAATACTTGTCCGATCACTCGACATGTTTCGCCTAAATAGGCTTCATCAGGAGACGGAGACAGGGGTAAAATGTATTTGTAGATGGACGAAGATTTTGGAAATATTTTTTCGTATTCTATGGTATGTATGCAAAACAATATATTGGTTAGTGTTATACAGAGCAGTTAATAGTCATTAAAACGTTATATATGCTGCATAGAGTGTGCGATGGCAGGAATGTCGGGTGAAGTCAATTTACACATGCATGAATCCCTACCTCCAATATCATAGGGGTCATAAACATGGCCAGGCTTCCAAGGATTGATGCCGATGTTCTCACTGGAACACTCCCCAGATAGGGATTCGCACAAGGCTATGCCCGGCGGACGCCACCAGAACTCGTGGCTGGGGAGTTGTAGGGGGAGAGAGAAATCCTATTCCTTTTTCAATAAAGTATTTATAGGGCCTGTGAGGTACAGAGGTACTTATTAACCACAATTAAATTAAAACAAACTCAAATTATTCGCAAAGTAGGAAAGTGATATGACCATGCCCAATGTAAGTTGTCAGGCTTTACCTACCTCTACGGAAGCTTATGAAGATTTGTTTTTGTGAGAGGCTCGGGTCAAACCACCCCCCCAGGAAAAGAAACGATAATGGGGGGAAGGGAGCGGGAACTACTGGATCTTTGTTCTAGGTGCTTGTCCACAAGACCAAGACAATTTTCTGAAAAATAACAAAACAGAAGAAAGAGACCCCAATAAAAGTGCATAGGAACCTTATCCAATACATTTTATGGATCCCCAAATGAAGGGGATTATAGTCCCTTACCTTATAATGGAATATGTATGGCATCAGAGCATGTCATGTTTAATGGCTGGTCAGCCCATATACTGCCTCTCAACAGGGGCTAGGTATGTCATCCAATGCCTATAGGGAGGGTATTTAGAATAAGTACGATAGTTCCATGTATTCAAAGTTACAGTGGACAAAACGTCCACCATTTAAAGAGTTGAGAAAGTTGGGTTGAGTCAGTCTACCTGTTTAAGTCGTTCCCAGAGCGTCCCGAGCCTCACGTCCACCTCAGTCTGACACAGCGTCAGACTGAGTTTAAATAGTCTCCCCCCGTGGCGCCAAAAGCGCACGGCGTGTGACGTCACGCCGTGCTGACGTCACGCGGACGCAGTACAGGGGCCGGCCGGCGCTCGATCCAAGCCATGTGACCGGAGTGTTCCTATAAGGAGCTCCTTCCGGTACAGAGTTCAATTGGGACTGCCCTAACATGCCCTGCTGACAGCAGCCGTGCTGTTCTGTCAGATGCAGGGCGTGATGGGGTCCCTGTGGATGGAAGTTTAGAACTGAGTGGCCGGATAGATACTGCCGGTCGGTCCCTGACCCGGAAGCGTGGCAGGCAGAGGACCACCCTAAGGTGGACATAAACACACGCCACGCGTCCGGAGCAGTCCATACAGTTCCCCAAAACCCTGGGGCGATCGCCATATAGGGCACACCCCGTGCATTGTCCCCAGGGGCCTGTGCCAGCGCTGAATCCACCGAGACCAATCAAGGCTTGAGAAAAAGGAAAAAAAAAACTAAAAGGAAAGGGATAAAGAACTAGAGAAGACACCCTGCAAAACACACACCCAATGCAGCACATACTTGTTATTGTTTTTATTAGATCATTGTTGTTAAACATGTAATTGTTACATCTCAGAATAGGCAATAAAGGTATTAAATAAACAGTTTCACCCCCACACAGGGGGGGATATTACATAAACAAGCACGTTTCAGCACACACGAGTTAAGGCTAGATCCAGGTCATATGTGGCCCACGCATCAAGCCCAACGATGCTCAAATTAGGCCAGGGATCCTCAAACTACGGCCCTCCAGCTGTTTCGGAACTACACATCCCATGAGGCATTGTAAAACTCTAACATTCACAGACATGACTATGCATGATGGGAATTGTAGTTCCTGAACAACTGGAGGGCCATAGTTTGAAGACCCCTGCTTTAGGCCAACTAGACCTCTAAGGTTTAAATAGCCTGCCCTAGCTGAATTGTACAAAAGAATATAAATGTACATTTTGTCCTGACCTTACACCTTGTACACATGGGATTTAAATGGCAGAACACTTGGCATATGTGCCTTGTACCAGCCTGGAGTTGGAGGCACAGCAAACAAGTGCTAAGCATATTCTCCTTGGTTTGTGTTACTGACTAGCCATGGCAGGCAGGGTTCAGACTAAAATAATACTTTGCCCATTGAATGCAGGTAGTGTTTTGTTGTGTTTACAGGCAGTATCGGTTTTGTGGAATCCAAACATGTTTGAAAACTGCATCCACTTTATTGATCTTTAAAATGCCATATACAGCAACAATAGACACAGTGGGAGTGTGGAAACAGTCAACATGTTTCGTCCCACTAGTGATAATTTATGACTTCATGAATAATTGGACTTCATGAATAAGTGCTAACAGCGTGAAACATGTTGACTGTTTCCTTGCTCCCACTGTGTCTATTGTTGCTGTATATGGTGTTTAAAGATTATCATTAAAGTGGATGGAGTTCAAGTTTGCAGCCCATTGGATCCTATTGCAGGTGTTCCACATGGCTGGATGAATGGTGCTTGCACTTAAAAACTCTGAAGGTGAAGGGGACTGTGCGGCAGACCCACCTGGAGCAGCAGCATACACATTGATTCTGTTTATGGTGCTGGACCACTCTCTAGAAAAGATGGGCAGCTGTATTCTAAATGCTGTAGATGGTAACTGGGACAGCTCCAGCCACCCAGCCTTCTAATGTGAATTTGCAGAGTGAGGAGGTGGGGGTCAGAACCTCCTGCTACATACCTAAAAATACAAACCCCACTCCTAACTCGGATACAAGTGTGTGGACTGACACATTAGGCTGGGTTCACACTATTGAAAATTGGATGCGGGTTTTTTCCGCAACCAATTCGCATGTTAGTAGATTGTGACCACCTCTCTATGGAGCCGGGTCACACATCTCCAGAGCAGCTCCGGTACAAATTGCACAGAAGTCCGGTGCGTGTTTTGGTCCGTTTTCAGCCAAAAATTTGAACTGAAATTGGACCTGAAAGCTGTGAGCCGCTCCGTGCTTCAGTGTGAACCCAGCCTAAGTGTGACATATGGCAAGTAGCGGCCCGTGCCATTGTGGTGGATGTACAAAGCGGTAAGTAATGCTGAAACCCTTTTTTGCCTCGGCTAGTGGGGTAGCAGGTAAGTATTGGTTTACTGTCTGGCTAGAATGTAAAGTTTAAACTACCTTCCTTTGAAAATGCTACTTGCTTAGCTGTCATATGTATTGACTCAAGTTGTTTGAATTACTGACCTGAACCATTCCACAACTGAAGGCCAAAATGCTGGTTGTTCTCCTTATTCCACATCCTGACTCTGCCACTAATGAAGTTGGCATGGCAGCCAGGTAAGTATATTCAAATAGGAGAGGCTACTTTTTTGGAAGTTTGTGTAAACCTGTTGGTAATACTTTTCTTTCAAAAGATACTGCCTCCTCCCATAACCTTGAACACCTCTGCAGTGATTCTTCTATTAGAAAAAGAAAAGGAGGGCGCACCGACCTAGGGCGTTACCACTGGTAAAGCTTTATTGAAACATAAAAAAAAAAACAGAGAAATATATACTCACAAACAAGCATTTGTATGAGGCTTTGACAATTTGACAGGTTCGCTGTTCTGAGCACTGGTAAGCCTGGACCTGATCTCGAGTCGGTCAAACCGATATCACAAAATGGCTGACGTGTTTCAGGGGAGTACCCCCTTTCTTCAGAGCCTAAGCGGGCTTAGGAGGAGGGTGCGCCCTCCTCTTTTAGTTTATGAATACCCATTATTCTGAGGAGGGCTGCAAGACAACAGGTATTACTTTAGTAAGTTGGTCGCACCACGTATTGTAAAACTAGACACCCGAGCGCAGGAGAGATTTTTGCTGTGATTCTTCTGTTGCCATCAAAATTTACAAATATAAAAAGATAGGGGTGGGAGGATGGTTGGGACATCGCAGCCTTCAATATGTGAATTGACTTGACCCTAGTAATTGACCTCTAGGCCAGTTTATGTGAATTGACTTGGCCTTAGTGATTGACATCTAGGCCAGATTATGTAAATTGACTTGGCCCTAGTGATTGACCTCTAGGCCAGATTATGTAAATTGACTTGGCCCTAGTGATTGACATCTAGGCCAGATTATGTGAATTGACTTGGCCCTAGTGATTGACCTCTAGGCCAGATTATGTAAATTGACTTGGCCCTAGTGATTGACATCTAGGCCAGATTATGTGAATTGATTTGGCCCTAGTGATTGACCTCTAGGCCAGATTATGTAAATTGACTTGGCCCTAGTGATTGACCTCTAGGCCAGATTATGTGAATTGACTTGGCCCTAGTGATTGGCCTCTAGGCCAGATTACATAACATCAGTTATTAAATGCAACAAAGGTAAGTATAAACAAATAGCAACTGCCTAAAGCCCCTTTCACACTTGTGCGACTTCGCTGTGATTTTTGCCGCGATTTTGCTCTGTACGTGGCATCAAAATCGGATCAAAGTAGGGCAGGGACTACTTTGAAGTCGGAACGACTTGAAGTCGTACTAATATGAATGGCTGTCATTGGAAATCATGGGGAACGACTTGTCATGCTACTTTGCAGTCCCAAATCGTGGGACAAGTCGTATAAGTGTGAAAGAGGTTTAACCTATAACTGGCCTTCACAGCAATGAGCACATGGAAAGGCAACACATGTCAAACAAAAACAAAGAAATTCCCAGCTCAACTTACCAGCCAGCCTGCAACAAACCAAGTTGTCCTGTCTAACAGGTAATGTTAAAAACAGGAGTTTAGTTTAGAAAATTCGTATTTAAGCTGCAAAGGCCGTGACAAGGCATCCCAGTATTTGCAGTCCTAACTCTATAACTATTGAGAGCCTCCATAGTAGGCGCACATATACTGTATAATAGATGGAGGGCAGGTATGTCTGGAGCAAGGCCCACCCCTCAAAGGCACAGGGGTTCACCAGACACCCAGCAAATGGCACAATGGCAGAAAAGGTGTCCAGTGTGCCCCCCCCCCCCCCCCCCATCCAATGACCAACAGTGCAATCAAACGGCAACTGCCCCAACCAATAACTGGCCTTAACAGCAAGGAGCACATGGGCGGGCGACACTTGTCAAACAACAAAGAAATCTGCCCAGCTTACTTGCCAGTGTTCAACAAACCGTATTGTCTTGACCGTGAACAGTTTGATGGGACAATTTGGTTTGTTGCAGGCTGGCTGGTAAGTTGAGCTGGGAATAGTTTTGTTGTTCAACAAAGGTAAGTACCTGAATTTGTATTGATATCGGCCTCAGCCCCCTTACAAGAAGGGGCAATGCCAGCACTAGAGACCAGCCGTGTTGAGGAGCAGTGTAGTTTTGTCTCTTTCATTGGGCAATCAGTAGATTGCGGTGCATTTTTGACCAAGCTGTACTGGTAAAGGCAAACCCCATCTTTGTATTTGGTGGCCTCTGAGTTTAGCCTTTAAAGCTACTCTGACTCCTACAGTGTAATAATTGTGCCACCCTCGGCTGACAGCACTGAATGGTGCTTGCACATCATTACATGAGCGGTATTCAACACAAGAGCAAGGACTGCCCATTATTGGAGCAAAGAGAACTGAGTGTCATGCAATATTGCTTTCCTAATTCTAGCCATGCCCTGATTCAAATAAGTCACACATACACTACATTACCAAAAGTATTGGGACACCTGCCTTTACACTATAGCTGCTTCAATTCTGGGAAGGCTGTCCACAAGGTTTATCAGTGTGTCTATGGGAATGTTTCACCATTGTTCCAGAAGCGTGTTTGTGAGGTCAGGCACTGATGCTGGATGAGAAGGCCTAGTTCGCAGTCTGCGCTCTAATTCATCCCTAAGGTGTTCTATCAGTTTGAGGTCAGGACTCTGTACAAGCCAGTCAAGTTCCTCCACCCCAAACTCGCTCATTTATGTCTTTATGGACCTTTCTTTGTGCACTGGTCCAAATCATGGGGGGGGTGTTATGATTTTCAGGGGTTGGACTTGGCCCCTTAGTTCCAGTGAAAGGAACTCTTAAAGTGTCGGCATACCAAGACGATTTCACGCTCCCAACTTTGTGGGAACAGTTTGGGGACGGCCCCTTCCTGTTCCAACATGACTGCCCACCAGTGCCCAAAGCAAGGTCCATAAAGTTTGAGATGGAGCAACTTTGGTCTGCACAGTCCTGACCTCAACCCTATAGAACACCTTTGGGATGCAATAGAACAGAGACTGCGAGTCAGACCTTCTCGTCCACATCAGTGCCTGACCTCACAAATGCACTTCTGGAAGAATAGTCAAACATTCCCATAGACACACTCCTAAACCTTGTGGACAGCTTTCCCAGAAGAGTTGAAGCTGTTATATCTGCAAAGGGAGGGCCAACTCAATATTGAACCCTACGGACTAAGACTGGGATGTCATTAAAGTTCAGCTGAAGAAAGTTTTATATAACCCAGGGTTAAAGGCTGTCCATACATTTTTATAGAATTGTCTTGTTCAATTTCCTTTTTATATTTACCTTTTTTAAAGTGGTTGTAAACCCTTATGCCGCGTACATAC
>CM053029.1:71766612-71944112 GCA_028564925.1 Lithobates sylvaticus
AAGCGATGGTAAAGCGGCGCTAAAAATTATACCTTTTGTCTTGCAGGTTTTTTTTTTGGGGGTGGAGGGTTTTCCAGAGGTTTACAACCTCTTTTAGAGTGCAATGCCCAAGATGTTGTTGTTCCCCATGTTGAATGAGCTCTAATCTCTTGCGGCGGTGGCAGGATCTGAGAGAGTGAGCCTTCCCTTTCTTGGAGCAGTGTAACGTAACCACCTGACCTTCAGGTGCCTCAATATACCTTTCTCTTCAATGCCTCATTAGCGCCTAACTGCGAGATGTTGGGACATGCCAATATTAACTTTTGTGGAGCAAGTCTAGCAATGGCCCACCCCATTCCACAGCTCCCTATAGACCAGTAATGGCAAACCTTGGCACCCCAGATGTTTCCCATGATGCTCATGCGCTTTGCAGTGTAGTTGAGCATCATGGGAAATGTAGTTCCAAAACATCTGGGGTGCCAAGGTTCGCCATCACTGCTATAGGCTCTACAAGTAATGGACAACCTCATTGTCTGATAGGAAGCTGCAGCAAGAGATGGGCCAGTGTTTGATTTTTCTCGGCGATGGTGAAGATAAGCTTATCAGGCTTTCCTGAGTTTAGGGGGTTCCCAAGGTGTTAGAGACACTGGGAAAGGATATATGCAGCCACCTGCCTCATGCAGGGTTCAATATTGAGTTGGCCCACCCTTTGCAGCTACAACAGCGTCAACTCTTCTGGGAAGGCTGTCCACAAGGTTTAGGAGTGTGTCTATGTTGCACCATTCTTCCAGAAGTGTGTTTTGTGAGGTCAGGCACTGATGTTAGACGAGGAGGCCTGGCTCACAGTCTGCGCTCTAATTCATCCCAAAGGTGTTCTATGGGGTTGAGGTCAGGACTCTTTGTGCAGGCCAGTAAAGTTCCTCCACCCCAAACTTTCTCATTTATGTCTTTATGGACCTTGCTTTGTGCGCTGTTCCAATTCTTTTGGTGGAGGGGGGATTATGGTGTGGGGTTGTCTTTCAGCGGTTGGGCTTGGCCCCTTAGTTCCAGTGAAGGGAACTCTTAAGGCATCAGAATACCAAGACATTTTGGACAATTTCATGCTCCCAACTTTGTGGAAACAGTTTGGGGATGGCCTCTTCATGTCCCAACATGACTGCCCACCAGTGCACAAAGCAAGGTCCATAAAGACATGGAGGAGCGAGTTTGGGATAGAGGAACTTAAAGCAGAGGTTCACACAAAAATTAAACCTCCGCTTTTCGGAACCCCCCCCCCCCCCCCTAACATTTGGCATCTTTCAGGGGGGAGGGGAATGCAGATACCTAAGACAGGTATTTGCAGCCACTTCTGGGCATAGACTCCCACGGGAGTCTACGCCTCTTCCCGTCTCCCCGCGGTGTCTGCTGGGACACACACGGTCCCAGGAGATAGCGGGGACCAGTTAGGACGTGCAGCGCGACTCGCGCATGTGTAGTAGGGAACTGGGAAGTGAAGCCGCAACGCTTTACTTCCTGATTCCCTCACAGAGGATGGCGGCAGCAGCTTCCGAGAGCGGAGCGATTGATCGGCTTCGGCTGCCGACCTCGCTGGACCCTGGAAGAGGTAAGTGTCCATTTATTAAAAGTCAGCAGCTGCAGTATTTGTAGCTGCTGGCTTTTAATATTTTTTTTTTTTTAGGTGGACTTCCTCTTTAACTGGTCTGCACAGTCCTGACTTAACCCGATAGAACACCTTTGGGATGAATTAGAGTGGAGACTGCAAGCCAGGACTTCTCGTCCAACACTTCTGGAAGAACGATCAAACGTTCCCATAAACACACACCTAAAACTTGTGGACAGCCTTCCCAGAAGAGTTGAAACTGTTATAGCGGCAAAGGTGGGCCAACTCAACAATGAACCCTTACGGGGAGGCCATTAACCACTTAACCAATTTGCAGCCAAAGGACCAGGCCCCTTTTTGCGATTCGGCACTGCATCGCTTTAACTGACAATTGCGCGGTCGTGCGACGTAGCTCTCAAACAAAATTGGTGTTCATTTTTTCCCACAAATAGAGCTTTCTTTTGGTGGTATTTGATCATCTCTGCGGTTTTTATTTTTTGTGCTATAAACAAAAATAGAGCGACAATTTTGAAAAAAATGCACTATTTTTTACTTTTTGCTATAATAAATATCCCCAAAAAATATATAAAAACATTTTATTTTTTCCTCAGTTTAGGCCGATACGTATTCTTCTACATATTTTTGGTAAAAAAAAACGCAATTAGCGATTATTGATTTGTTTGCGCAAAAGTTATAGCGTTTACAAAATAGGGGATAGTTTTATAGCATTTTTATTAATATTTTTTTTACTAGTAATGGCGGCGATCAGCGATTTTTATTGTGACTGCGACATTATGGCGGACACATCGGACATTTTTGACACATTTTTGGGACCATTGTCATTTATATAGAAATCGGTGCTATTTAAATGCACTGATTCCTATGTAAATGACACTGGCAGTGAAGGAGTTAACCACTAGGGGCCGGGGAGGGGCTAAGTGTGACGTGTTGTGTGTGTTTTTTTTTTAAAAAAAAACCACTGTAGGGGGGCGTGGCTGTACGTCTGATGTCATTGATTGGCTTTCCCGATGACAGGGAACAGACGATCAGTGACAGGCAGTGTAGGAAGCGCGGGGAGAGGTTTGTTTACACAGACCTCTCCCCGTTCTTCAGCTCTGTGACCCGATCGTGGGACACCAACGGCGATCGGGTCCGCTGGTCCCTCGGCCACGGAGCTCCCGACCGGGTTGCGAGTGCGCCCCCACGGCTAGGCAATTAAAGGGCACGTATATATACGTGTTTTTGCCTAGCCGTGCCATTCTGCCAACGTATATCGGTGTGAGGCGGTCGGGAAGCGGTTAAAGATCATGTGCGTGTAAAGGCAGGTGTCCCAATACTTTTGATAATATAGTGTAGATCCATATATATGAATCCTAAAATAAAAAGAGAAAGTGACAGACAAAAATGGACAATTGGATGCTATCCTACAATAGTGAATGAATGAATGACTTGTATAGCGCTACCTATGCGAACTGATTCGCCTCAGGGTGCTTTTTGCCACTGGTGTCCATCTGTGGTATAGCGCGGTCCTTGCCCCACGCTTACAAACACATACAACATACACATATTTGGCCAATTTTATCGACAGGATCTAATTAACCTACCAGCATGTCTTTGGAGTGTGGGAGGAAACTGGAGTACCCGGAGGAAACCCACGCAGGCACAGGGAGAACATGCAAACTCCAGGCAGAAGGTGTCGTGGTTGGGATTTGAACCAGCAACCCTATTAGTGCTAGGTGAAAGTGCTAACCACTACACCACTGTGCTTAACAGAGTTATTGCTCGCAATACTTACTATTCATTCTATTATATCGATAGTGTGTGTATTTATGACTGCTGCCTATGCTGCCAACACATTTGCCCTTTCCTGGGCTGCTGTGACAGGACATTCCTGAAGAGCATGAGTCACCCAGACAGGCTGTGAACATTCCCAGTGAGAGACAGCTGCAAGCCGGGAACCCAAGTGAAGGGCCATGTCAGATCACAGCACAACTCTGAGGACGCGACATGGAATTATAGAATGCCGCCGTCCTCGGGAAACCTCCTAATGGTGAAATACAAAGCAACATTGGTTGTGAACCTGTCAGTAGACTTTTATTACTGTCATCTAGAGCAGTGTTTTTCAACTTCAGTCCTCAAGGCGCCCCAACAGGTCACGTTTTCAGGCTTTCCATTATTTTGCAGAAGTGATTAGATCAGTTTCACTACCTTAGTAATTACCACAGCTGTGGGGAAATCCTAAAAACATGACCTGTTGGGGCGCCTTGTGGACTGGAGTTGAGAAACACTGATCTAGGGTGACCACATTTCCAAACTGGCATTCAGGGACACCCCCACCCTTTCCCCCCAAAAAAGCTGATTTCAAAACCCTCGCCGACGATGGAATCGGTCACTCCTTTCCCTCCTGTGCCACTATCTCTTTTATAGAGCGCCAGGAGGAAGTCATGTCACTTGGGAGACCGGTTTCCTGGAAGAAAATTTTGACAAGGACCGGGGGGGGGGGGGGGGGGGGGCTGGGCAGGGTTAGGGGTTCTGGGGCTAATGTAGTCTCAGGGTTGACAGGGAATTCGGGTGAGGGTGATTTGTTGTGCGAATGGCTGGTGTCGGCATTTAAATCATCCCAAAACCATGCTTGATATGGTGTCGGGATGATGAATTCAAATTTTTTCTATGACTACATTGTAATATACAGTATAATGAAATTGTTCAACTCACCTTAATGCAGAATAAGTGGGAACCCTGAGCTTGCCACCAGACACAGCTTTCCACCGTCGCCTTCCACCAGATGCAGCGTGTCACTTGCCTCCGTCCGTGGTGGAGGTGGAGCTGGACCGTTGAGAGCACTGGGCGCGGAGGAGGAGGAGGAAGTTAACTCCTCCTCCGCTTTGAAAGCTGGCAGTCGCAGTCGGGACATCACTGGTTGATAGACGCCAGTCGGCTTTAGCAACCAGTGGCCTAGCCAGTAGAAGTAGAGAAGAGTCTCACAGGTGGGGAGGCAGAGCCAGCGCCATGACGAAAGCGGAATTTGCTCCTCTGTCAGTTTCATTCCGGGACATTGTATTGTCCCGGAATGAAGGTACCCGGGACCAGTGTTTGTCATCTTACTTTAAAAAAGTAATTAGTTAAGTTAAAAAAATTACTTCTCCCAAAAAAGTAATTGAGTTAGTAACTCAGTTACTACATTGGAAAAGTAATTAGTTACTCAGCAAAGTAACTGTGACTTTTTATTTATATTCTATACGGGTAACTAAGGGGCGGGTCTAGTATTACTGTAAGCAAGGGGGGCATTTATTATTATTGTTATATATCATGTAACCAAGGGGCGGGTCTATTATTACTCTAACTAAGGGGCAGATCTGTTATAGCGTGTAAGCAAGGGGCGGGTCTATTATTACTCTAACTAAGGGGCAGATCTGTTATAGCGTGTAAAAAAGGGGCGGGTCTATTATTATTATATTGTGTAAGGGGCGGATTTCTACAGAAGAGGGTGAATGTTAAATTAATGGGCAGAGCTCAATATATAACAATAATAATAAATGCATCCCTTGGTTACAGTAATACTAGACCCGCCCCTTAGTTACATGATAGATGCCCCTTGCAGAGTAGCACGAGCATCGGGAGCGCGCGGCATCGCCTCGTACAATTACATGTTAACTGCGCCTGCACGGTGTAGAGTTCACTCAGAGCTGTTTAGGTTCGGCAATTTTCGTAAGCTCCGTAGTCCTTTGTACTGCGCAAGTGCTGCACCTGCGCAGTACAGAGGGTTCCTTATCCGGCGGTGGGAACTTTTTCGGCAGGACACCAAAAGTACACTACTGCCATCTAGTGGCGGTAGATGTAATTGCAGTAACGCCGCCCAAGTAATGGGAACTGCGTTACCATGAGGGGAAAAGTAATCAGTTAGATTACTCGTTACCCTCTAAAGTAACTGCGTTAAGTAATTCCGTTTATTTTAACTCAGTTACTTACATCACTGCCCGGGACAGACCTGCTAATTGCGGGACTGTCCCAGGCAATCCGGAACACGTGGGCACCCTACTGTCATCTATTCCGAAAGTGCCAACATACAGTATTATACTGCGATCCAAATTGAAGTGTATGCACACCTGTGTAACGGTGGGATGCCATACGTTGGGTTCCATGATCAACACATGTATTTTTTTTGAAGCCTTACTTCAGCAAACTTGGATTCTCCCTTTTACCGGTTATGTATCCACACTGCAAAAATGAACTGTTGCTTTAGGTCAGGGATATGCAATTAGCGGACCTCCAGCTGTCGCAGAACTAAAAGTCCCATGAGGCATAGCAAGACTCTGACAGCCACAAGCATGACACCCAGTGGCAGAGGCATGATGGGACTTGTAGTTTTGCAACAGCTGGAGGTCCGCTAATTGCATAGGTCTAGGGAGCATGGGAAAGTAGATTTACTTACCCAATCTTGTGTGCTGCTAGATTGGTCCTCACAGCATCTTCTCCCCCATGATCAGGCAGTCTGAGGTTCTAACATCATTATGACCAATGCAAGGTCTGTAGCTGGCAAGGGATGGTCCACCGCCAATGCATAGGAGAGAGCTGTCCATTGGTGGAGCAGAAGGATAAGGTAAGTATAGGTGCCTTTACTCTCTACTAAATAGTTAACCCATGCAGTGCAGGCTCAGCCCAACTGCAAGGAAGAATTTTCAGATTTCTCAGGGTTGTGCGTTTACCTATTGATGCCTTGACATGGGAGTGGTTCCACTAAGCACACTGAGATTTTAACCCTTTTCCTGTAAGCCATTTTTGCACACATGTTAAAATGCACATTATTAGCCTGAAGTTTAGTTAAAACCCTTCAAACATCATATATTCTCTGAAAGCAGACCCCAGAGAATAAAATTGTGGTAATACCATTTTTTTTATGCCACACATTAATTAGTGCAACTGTTTATCAAACAAATTTTTTCAGTAAAATTAAAATGCTGGCACTAGAATTATTGTTCTCATGCCACTGTCCATATGCAACATGTGTGGTGCAATTGTTTTCATACTTAGCTACACACTCACATTTATGTGTGTTTCTGCATGTACATGAGAGCAGGCGGACATTTTTATTTTTTTGTAATCTTTATTTTGAAAATATTTTCAGATAACAACATACAAATGGACATAAATCAAAGCATATGCCGTATATACTTGAGTATAAGCACATTTTTTTGTGCTGAAAGTGCCCCCCTCGGCTTATACTGGAGTCAAGCACTTTTCTGCAGCAGAGAATGACATTTTCCGACCCGACTTTGGGGGCCCCGTATCTCGGGGCCACTTGGTGCTAGGAACATTTGGCGTGCAAACCCAGAGGAACTAGCACTACAACATATCCAAATTTGGGGTTCCTAGCACTAAGTGGCTCCGAGATACAGGGTCCCATAGTCGGTCAACTGTGTCCATCTACAGCAATGTCATTTCGAGGCCCTTTGGGTCCAGAGACCCCAAATTTTGGCTGCAGCTAGGGGGCATCTAGGAACCCTTAACTACCAAGTTTGAAGTTCAGGGGACCTATGGCTGCAAATGGGCACAGTGAGGCTGCAAATGGGCACAGTGAGGCTGCAAATGGGCATTATATACCCTCTTTTCCACTTACAGTAGCTGCGCATTTCTCACCTTAGGCTTACACTCGAGTCAATACGTTTTCCTAGTTTTTTGTGGTAAAATTAGGTGCCTCGGCTTATATTCGGGTCGGCTTATACTCGAGTATATACGGTAGGTAGAAAAGACACCACATAAGGAGCCCTTCTCCGGGTACATATACTCATCAGGAGAGTTATGCCGCGTACACATGGCCGGGATTTCCAATGGAAACAGTCCGATAGGAGCTTTTCATCGGATTTTCCAACCGAGTGTATGCCCATCAGTCTTTTTCTGTCGACATTTCCGCCGGACTTTAGATTGAGAGCCTATTCTTAATTTTTTAGACGGAAAACCTTTCTAACGGATTTTCCGATCTTGTGTATGCAATTCCGACACGCAAAATTCAATGCTCGGAAGCATTGAACTTCCCTTTTTATAGTGCCGTCAAACGTGTTGTATGTCGCAGTGTTATTGACCGTCGGAGTTTGGTGTGAATTCCATCGGAATTCCTACGGGAAAACCATCAGAGCTTTTTCCGATGAGAATTCAGATCGTGTGTACGCAGCATTACTCAGAGATGCACACACTTGGGGGATCGTATCCGGGGGGAGTAATTTGTCATCATATTATCATCACATCATATGAATTCAAACAACTATTGGTCTCCCCTATCGTTGCCTTTGGGTATATCGTTGATTAGGGTTGAGACCCTCAATCAGAAATAAGGATCAGGCAGCGACCCAAGGTACCAGGGCCTAAAGAGAAACAAAAGTATACAACATGTACGGAAATCAGAATAAAAATAAAAATAAAATACACCCTTTTTACTTTTAGTTTTAACACCTGCTAGCATGGTAAACCAATTTGAGCTGTGTTAGGTTTGTCAAAGCTCATCCGTGCCTTCACTCTCTGGTCTGCGAGGGTCCCGGGGCAGACAGCCCGGCCCGACTGGCATAGTTTATCCAAGTAGCCCATATTGAGTAAAACTTCTCATATATGTCTTTACATTTCACCATCCACTCCTCTGCAGCCATGATATTATTAACTAAGGCTATCTATTCGGTGCGTGTAGGGACCCGTGGCTTCTTCCAGTATATTGTGATTAGCCTCCGAGCCGCATTGAACAGATGGGGCAGTATCGATTTGCGGTACTGGCTGAGAGGAGTGGAGGGGAAGTGCAGTAGGGATTCCAGCGGGGAATCTGGGAGTTCTAGATCCAACATGATCTTAATCTGTGCATGAATATCCAGCTAAAAGGGCCTTGGCGTGGGGCATTCCCACCAGATATGAAGGAATGATCCTCTAAGACCATATTCTCTCCAGTATGTGGCCGAGAGAGATGGGTAAATCTTGGCAAGTTTGGAAGAGACTCTATACCACCTGGTCAGAACCTTATAACTATTCTCCTGCATTTTCCTATCTACCGTGCTTGAATGTGTGAGGCGATAAAGATGGTCCAACTGAGGCTTGGTAAAGTAGCGCTGAAGGTCCCTCTCCCATTCTCCAATAAACCCTGGCTTCCCTTCGTTATGCAGGGATTGCAGCAAGTCGTATAACACCGATATGGCATGGGGGATAGCAGAGGTTGACATACATAGGCGTTCAAAAGGGCATGCCAGGGTGGGGGATCGCGCCCCCTGGGGTAGGCTATTAATAAAGTGATGGAGTTGCCTGTGGCACCACTCATCCATTGGGAAGGGGCCATATTGTTCCCTCAGCGGCAACAGGCCTTGGTTCTGGATAAATCTACCACATGTGGACTCTCCATCGGCCGCCCAGGTCCAAAAGAAGGACGAATGTTGCCCTGGAGTGTACCAGGGGAAGCCACCTAGGGGTGCCAGAGAAGTCGGAGGTGCAAGCTTTCCCCTCCTATTCAAGGCATCACAGGTTGCCAGAGCATGGGAGGCCATGGGAGAGACCAGCATTGAGAGACCCCTACTCTCCCGGAAACCCACGGGCATGTGACAGGTTCCGGCCGGCCAAGAATTTGTCTAGTGGCACCCAGAGTTTGAAAGGGACACTATGATACCAGTCCAGAATTCGCTGTAGAGCTATAGCCTTGTAATAGCTGCGAACCACCAGAACTCCCATACCCCCTTCCATTTTAGGGCGCTGTATCGTGCGGAGGGCAAGCCGCGGGCATTTCCCACTCCATATATATTGTATAAACAGGCTGTTGAGGGTTGAGAAGAAAGTCCTGGGCAAAGTGATAGGCACCATCTGCAGGAAAAACAGAAGACGTGGTAGCACATTCATCTTGGGAAAACTGACTCGGCCCATCCACGAAAAAGGTCCCAGTTTTTTTAAGTCCACTCTGATAGTGGAAAGTAATGGCACGTAATTACACGTGAAAAGCTGGGAACAACTTGTGGGTAAGTAAACCCCCAGATATTTCAGGG
This sequence comes from Lithobates sylvaticus, assembly GCA_028564925.1. Classification (NCBI taxonomy): domain Eukaryota; kingdom Metazoa; phylum Chordata; class Amphibia; order Anura; family Ranidae; genus Lithobates; species Lithobates sylvaticus. Next base: position 71,776,195 of record CM053029.1, read on the forward strand.
AGGTTTGACACCAGGTAAATGAGAAGGCAGTCTGCAGCTGTGTACGTAAACCCGAGGGGACATTTAGTGACAGGATCTCTGACTAGTTTATTTTAAAATTGGACAATAGGTTGAATTCTCTCAACTCTGCCATGATGTTGGGTAGTGATATCAGAGGTTCAGAGACATAGAATAGGACATTGTCTGCGTAGGCGGATAGCTTGTGTTCAGTCAGACCTACCATAAAGCCCTTGATATCTTTATTAAGGCAGATCTTATTAACCACTTCAGCCCCGGACCAATTGGCAGCCAAAGGACCAGGCCCCTTTTTGCGATTCGGCACTGCGTTGCTTTAACTGACAATTGCGCGGTCGTGCGACATGGCTCCAAAACAAAATTGGCGTCCTTTTTTTTCCCACAAATAGAGCTTTCTTTTGGTGGTATTTGATCGCCCCTGCGGTTTTTATTTTTTGCGCTATAAACAAAAATAGAGCGGCAATTTTGAAAAAAATGCAATATTTTTTGCTTTTTGCTATAATAAATATCCCCAAAAAATATATAAAAAAACTATTTTTTTCCTCAGTTTAGGCCGATACGTATTCTTCTACATATTTTTGGTAAAAAAAATCGCAATTAGTGATTATTGATTGGTTTGCGCAGAAGTTATAGCGTTTACAAAATAGGGGATAGTTTTATAGCATTTTTATTAATATTTTTTTTTTTTACTAGTAATGGCGGCGATCAGCGATTTTTATTGTGACTGCGACATTATGGCGGACACATCGGACATTTTTGACACATTTTTGGGACCATTGTCATTTATACAGCAATCAATGCTATTTAAATGCATTGATTCCTGTATAAATGACAGTTGTAGTGAAGGGGTTAACCACTAGGGGGAGGGGAGGGGTTATGGGCTGTGACGTGTGTGTGTTTTTTTTACATTAGGGGGCGGGGCTGACGTCTGACGTCATTGATCGGCTTTCCCGATGACCGGGAACAGCCAATCAATGACAGGCAGAGTAGGATGCGCGGGGAGAGGTTTGTTTACACATACCTCTCCCCGTTCTTCAGCTCCGTGACCCGATCGGGGGACACCAGCGGCGATCGGGTCCGCTGGTCCCGCGGCCGGGGTCACGGAGCTCCCGACCGGGTCGTGAGTGCGCCGCTGGCGGCGCGCACGCGACCCGCGGGCAGGCATTTAAAGGATCCCGTACAGGTACAGGATTTTGCCTGCCCTTGCCATTCTGCTCACGAATATGTACATGAGTCGGTCGGGAAGCGGTTAAGCAGTGGTTCGAGGGTTAGGGCAAAAATGAGAGGAGATAAGGGGCATCCTTGGCTCATCCCATTACCAATCGGAAAAGCGTCTGACAATAGCCCATTCACCTTCACTTTGGCGGTCGGGGAACTATAGAGGGAGGATATCCATGCTAGCATGTTGGGGCCCAGGCCAGGCCTGGTCAGCACCGTTCTCATGTAGGTCCAGTCCACCCTGTCAAATGCCTTCTCAGCATCAGTGGAAATCAGGAGCCAGGGGTGTGTTGTCGCCTGGGATTCAACCCAGTGAATCAGTTGGAGTGCTCTATTAGAATTGTCCTTAGCCTCCCTTCCCATTATGAACCCCATCTGGTCAGGATTTATGACCGTCGGAGAGATCGGTTTAAGTCTGTTTGCCAAGATCTTAATGTTGGTGTTTAAAAGTGATATAGGCCTATAGTTCCCTGGCATGGTGTGGTTTTTCCCCTCCTTTGGGAGGACTGTCATATGCGCCATCAACGCCTCACTGGGCATTGCTGCGCCGGAGGCCAAAGCTGTAAAGTAAGCACACATGGGACTAGAAAGCACCTCAAAATATTTCCTATAGTAAGCATTTGTGTAGCCGTCCCTTTAGGAAGGTCTTTAACCACTTCAGCCCCGGACCATTTGGCAGCCAAAGGACCAGAGGTCTTTTTTCAATTTCGCACTGCACTACTTTAACTGGTAATTGCGCGGTCATGCAATTTTGTAACCAAACGAAATTTGCGTCCTTTTCTTCCCACAAATAGAGCTTTCTTTTGATGGTATTTGATTGCCTCTGTGATTTTTATTTTTTGCGATATAAACGGAAAAAGAGCGAAAATTTTGAAAAAAAAAGAGATTTTCTACTTTTTGTTATAAAAAAAATCTAATAAACTCAATTTTAGTCAAACATTTGGGCCAAAATGTATTCAGCCACATGTCTTTAGTAAAAAAAATGCCAATAAGCGTATATTTATTGGTTTGCGCAAAAGTTATAGCGTCTACAAACTAGAGTACATTTTCTGGAATTTACACCGCTTTTAATTTATGACTGCCTATTTCATTTCTTGAGGTGCTAAAATGGCAGAGAAGTACAAAACCCCCCCAAATGACCCCATTTTGGAAAGTAGACACCCCAAGCTATTTGCTGAGAGGCATGTTGAGCCCATTGAATATTTTTTTTTTTAGTCCCAAGTGATTGAATAAAGACAAAAATAAAAAAGATTTTTTTTTTTTTTTCAAAAAGTTGTCACTAAATGATATATTGCTCACACATGCCATAGTTATATGTGGAATTGCACCCCAAAATACATTTTGCTGCTTCTCCTGAGTATGGGGATACCACATGTGTGGGACTTTTTGGGAGCCTAGCCGCGTACGGGGCCCCGAAACCCAAGCACCGCCTTCAGGATTTCTAAGGGTGCAAATTTTTGATTTCTCTCCTCACTACCTATCACAGTTTCGAAGGCCATAAAATGCCAAAATAGCACAAACCCCCCCCAAATGACCCCATTTTGGAAAGTAGACACCCCAAGCTATTTGTTGAGAGGCATGGTGAGTATTTTACAGCTCTCATTTGTTTTTGAAAATGAAGAAAGTAAAGAAAAAAAATTTTTTTTTTCTTTTTTTTCAATTTTCAAAACTTTGTGACAAAAAGCGAGATCTGCAAAATACTCACCATACCTCTCAGCAAATAGCTTGGGGTGTCTACTTTCCAAAATGGGGTCATTTTGGGGGGTTTTTATGCCATCTGGGCATTCCATGGCCTCCGAAACTGTGATTGGCAGTGAGAAGTGAAATAAAAAAATTACACCCTTAGAAAGCCTGAAGGCGGTGATTGGTTTTTGGGGTTCCGTACGCAGCTAGGCTCCCAAAAAGTCCCACACATGTGGTATCCCCGTACTCAGGAGAAGCAACAGAATGTATTTTGGGGTGTATTTCCACATATGCCCATGACATGTTTGAGCAATATATCATTTAGTGACAACTTTTTGTAAAAAAAATATATATTTTTTTTTTTTTTTCATTATTCAATCTCTTGGGACAAAAAAAAAAAAAAATATTTAATGGGCTCAACATTGCTCTCATCAAATAGCTTGGGGTGTCTACTTTCCAAAATGGGGTCATTTGGGGGGGGTTTGAACTGTCCTGGCATTTTATGCACAACATTTAGAAGCCTATGTCACACGTCACCCACTCTTCTAACCACTTGTAGACAAAGCCCTTTCTGACACTTTTTGTTTACATGAAAACATATTTTTTTTTTGCAAGAAAATTACGTTGAACCCCCAAACACTATATATAATGTTAAAGCAAAGGCCCTACAGATTAAAATGGTGGGTGTTGCATTTTTTTTTTTCCACACAGTATTTGCGCAGCGATTTTTCAAACGCATTTTTTGTGGAAAAAATACACTTTTTTTTATTTTAATGCACTAAAACACACTATATTGCTCAAATTTTTGATGAAATAAAAAATATGATCTTAGGCCGAGTACATGGATACCAAACACGACATGCTTTAAAATTGCGCACAAACACGCAGTGGCGACAAACTACATACATTTTTAAAAGCCTTTAAAAGCCTTTACATGATACCACATTAGATTCACGGAGGAGGTCTACTGCTAAAATTACTGCCCTCGATCTGACCTTCGCGGTGATACCTCACATGCATGGTGCAATTGCTGTTTACATATGACGCCAGACCAACGCTTGTGTACGCCTTTGCGCAAGAGAAGGGGGGGCAGGGGTGCTTTTTTTTTTTTTTTTTTGTTTTTTTTTTTTATTATTTAGCTTTTTTATTTTATTTTTAAACTGTTCCTTCCATTTTTTTTCTTTGTTATGATTTTTATTTTTATCTCAGGGAATGTAAATAACCCCAATGATAGCAATAGGCAGTGACAGGTAATCTTTTTTTGAAAAAATTGGGTCTATTAGACCCTAGATCTTTCCTCTGCCCTCAAAGCATCTGACCACACCAAGATTGGTGTGATAAAATGCTTTCCCAATTTCCCAATGGCGCGGTTTATATCCGGGAGGGGGGACATTCCCTCCCACTGCTTGTAAAAGCAGTCTAGAGGCTAATTACCCGCTAGAATTGCTTTTACATGAAAGCCGATCACTGGCTGAAAAGAATGATACCAAGATGATACCTAAACCTGCAGGCATCATTCTGGTATAACCATTCAAAGTCCAGCAACATACTGGACATATATTGTAATCTTTTTTTTTTCATGCAGCCTCTTGGCTGAACGAAAAAAAGAGATTGATTGGTGGGTATGCCCACCATTAGAATACCTCCCTTCATCCACCCACTTCTAATGATGGGCATACATGCACCATTTATATATGCCGATGCATGGGGGCATCCTCCCGCAAAAGTTATGCCGTGTACACACGGTCGGAATTTCGACCGTATGTACGTGGCATTAGGAGCCAATCGCTCCTCCCCCCCCCTGCTGCCCCCATGCTTCGGCATATATGCTCTTTTTTTTAACTGTGGTGGTGAAATCACCTCCTACAGCGTTGGAGTCGCGGCTTTATGTATCGTGGGAGCAAACGCTGTTGCTGTCAAGATAAATAAATCCGCGTTGCAACTGAATGGCGCACCTGAAAACAAAAAAATGCTTAACACTAAAACACAGTAAACAAAATTACATACCTGAAAAGCAAGCATGATAAAACATGATAAAACATAATAAAACATTGCAGAATAGAATGGAGTAAAAAAAGAGCAACAATAGAGAGAGAATAGAGTGAGAGAGAGAACAATAAAACGACAACTATTTTTATTTTTTTTATTTTTTTGAGATTCACAGGTAAAAAAGCTCCTGACTGAAGCGACTGAATCAAAACGCTACCACAAAAAAAATGTTAGCGATCGCAGGGATCAGGCCTGACTCTGCGAACGCTGCAGTTATGTGTGCTTAGTGTTTTGTAAGTGACAGTGATCGATCGATACTGCACTTGGGTGGGCTGGGCTGGGCGGAGGGGGAAAACGCAGGTGCTAGCAGGTATCTGGGCTGATCCCGCTAACAATGCTGTTTTTTTTGGAACCCTAAACTGCTGGGACGCTAGTATAGATCTGATCAGATCAGATATTGATCTGTTCAGATACTGTGCCACTAAGGGAGGTGTATGCTTTGTGCGTGGGTGTTTGCGGTACTGGCACTAACCTGGGGCGACGCAGACCTTATTAGACCCTAAAACCTAATTGATATCACCCGCCGGGCGATCAGGGGGTTAAACCGTTATTGGGTAATAAATGGCGGGTGCCCTGACAGTATAAAAAACAAGCTAACTAACCAGCGTCACCCGTAACAGTAATACAAAAAAAAACTGGTTACCTAGCGACACTAATGCAGCGATCAGAAAAACGATCGCTTAGTGACACTGGCAAAAGGGGGTGAAAGGGTTAACTAGGGGCAATCAGGGGGTTAAAACCTTTATTAGGTAATATATGGGGGTACCTGACGCTATATAAAAACCTGACGGGGAACCTAAATAACGAAATAACTAACTGGCTAACCAGCGTCACCAGTGACATTTATACAGTGATCACTGGTGAAAGGGTTAACTCTAGGGGCAATCAAGGGGTTAAAACCTTTATTTAGGTTGTAATATGGGGGTACCTGACCTATAAACCTATTTATGAACCTATATAAACATGGCGGTTACCTAAAAAAAAAAAATGGTTACCTAGCGACAGCAGTGACACTAATACAGCGATCAGAAAAACGATCGCTTAGTGACACTGGCAAAAGGGGGTGAAAGGGTTACCTGGGGGGCAATCAAGGGGTTAAACCTTTATTAGGGGGGGGTAGGGGGCTACCTTGGACCTAAAACTAACTGCACTGACAGTTATTACAGTCACACTGACACTAAATGCAGTGATCAGTAAAAAAAATGATCACTGCAATTAGTGACACTGTGACTGGGGGGGGAGGGGGTGATCTGGGGGTGACAGGGGGGTGTTTTGTGTGCCTATGTGTACTGGTGTCAGTGTACTGTTGGTGCACTAACCTGTACATGTTGACAGCTCGGCGTTCCGGTCACATAGACCGGCGCACCGAGCGTGACATCACTTCCTCTGCCTGTGTTTTGATTGACACAGACAGAGGAAGCATCTGATTGGCCAGGAGCGATCGCGAGGGGGTGGCCAGAAACCACTGGCCGTCCCCTCATCCCGGATCGCTCCTGAAGCCCTACGTGATTCTGCCTGTACGTGCCATTCTGCCGACGTATATGTACATGGGGCGGTCGGGAAGTGGTTAATAACTGCCTCAATTTCCGATAGGGAGATAGGGGCATCCAGCTGCTTGCAAGTTGAGGCCTCCAGCTGCTGGGACTGGGCCTCTGTGAGGTATTGTAGGATACGGTCAACCCTTTGGGGCTCCACAACGCCAGGTAAGGTATCTGGGAGCTAGTACAACTGAGCATAGTAATCCCTGAAAGTATTAGCTATTTTCGAGGAGTGAATGACCTATACACCCGTCGTTGAAGTGAGCTTATGTACGTGTCCCGAGTCGCGTTAGCATTTAAGTGCTCTTGCTAGCAGCCTCCCACATTTGTTACCAAATTCATAGAATTTTTGTGCCCAATGGCGTATTCGGGCCCTGATTTTAATGTCCAGTAGTGTGGCCAGTTCCTGTCGTAGGGATTGTAGTTGTGACACCATTGCAGGGGTGACGCATCGTCTGTGGATGAGTTCCGCTACACATATTTTAGCTAATAGCTAATTGCCTTCTTCAATCTTGCCCCCTGGGATTTAAGCTCCTCTCGAACCCAGGGGCGGACTGACCCATCGGTCAGTGTTCCCCTGTGTGTTCCCCCCCAGTGTCCCCCTGTGTGCTCTCCCCCCAGTGTCATCCTGTGTTGTGCTCTCCCCCCACAGTGTCCCCCTGTGTGCTCCCCTCCCCAGTGTCCCCCTGAGCCCTCTCCCCCTCCCAGGGTCTCCCTGTGTGCTCTCCCCCTCCCAGGGTCTCCCTGTGTGCTCCCCCCAGTGTCCCCCTGTGTGCTTCCCCCCCTCCCCAGTGTCCCCCTGTGCCCTCTCCCTCCCCCAGTGTCCCACTGTACGCTCTCCCCCTCCCAGTGTCCCCCTGTGCGCTCTCCCCCTCCCAGGGTCTCCATGTGTGCTCCCCCCCCCCCAGTGTCTCCCTGTGTGCTCCCCCCTAATGTCCCCATATGTAGGTGTGGCTTGGGACGCAGGGGGCCCCCCATCAGTTGTCACTCTGCCCCTGCTCGAACCACTGCTTTATGTCCCCCGGCTTATTTGCTGCAAAATACAGGGAGATGGTGTTGGACACCTGTTTTTGAGCTACCGCGTCATCCAGGATGCCTTCATTCATGCGCCAGTGCCATGTCCGTGCCTTAATAGACAGGGGATGCAGGGAGATGGAGCAGGCGGCCTTTTATACATTTTTTTACTTACAGCGTGTTACTTTAATTTTTAAACTTTTTTTTTTTCACTAATAGCTTCCTATGTTATTGCATACTGCCCATGAAAGGGCCTCTTCAATGAGACAAAACAGGGAACATTAGACCCCTTCATTCACCTCTGGACCCCAAAGATGCTGATCAAACACAGAATCATGGGTGATCAGCTCCTTCCCCATCCACAGCAGCCGGGGAATGGGCGGTCTGAACTGAGAAGTGACATACTGTAATCTTCATCACTTCTACATTTATGCACAGGATCAATGAATGGATGCTTAAACCCACCATGCCTCTACTGAGCCAGCAGGAGGGGCAGCAAAGGTCTGGATTCATAGTGCATTGGGGGAGGGGTATGGAAGATGTGGAAGTGATCACTTCCACAAGGAAGTCAACAGTTGGCTTAACAAACGTAACCACAGTCCCAGCCACGTGTGTAAATGCACATGCTGCCACCAACGTAATCACGAGGTGGAAAGGTGAGAAGGTGATGTCTAGGTCTCCAACTGGTCCAATCAGAGAACACATTGAATTCAATGAAGAAATGCAGTGTTCCCTGAATGGCGCTTGTACTGTGTGACCTGTATTCACAATGTCCCAGAAGCTAGTGGAGATCACTGGAGTAGTGGTGCCCACTACAGAGTTCTTCAACCTTCATTGGGATCCCACACATACAGTACATAAATACTAAAGCCCCATACACACGGTCGGAAAATCCGACCACCAAATCCATCGTATTTGGTCCGACGGATTTAGTCCGACACTGGTGTTGCATACACACGGTCGGACAAAGTTGTCGGAAAATCCGATCATTCTGAACGTGGTGACGTTTGTTGCGTACGATGGAACTACGTAGAGGCTAGTAGCCAATAGCTTTGGTCTTGTAATGTGATCTGAGCATGCGTGGCACTTTGTCCGTCGGAATTCGCTACACGCGATCGGAATTGGTGTGATCGGACTTTGTTGTCGGAAAATTTATAGAGCAGGAGATACAACTTTGTCCGTCGGACAATCCGATGGAAAATGTCCGATGGTGCCTACACACGGTCGGAATTTCCGACAACATTGTCCGATAGGACAGAATCCATCGGAAAATCCGACCGTGTGTATGGGGCTTTGCTTCAAGCTGGACCAATGGAACTATGTAAAAATTGTCATCTCTAAAGACCATGAAGACCATTTAAAAAATACTCCCAGGCAAATTTTTGTGCATGAGTCTCAATCCGGCTGCATTTGCTTTGAACTCATGGTAGCAGTAAAAATGAAATCCATCCCTAAGAAGGTGACCATGGCCTGATGCAGAAGTGGGATCTCATGGTGGCATGCCGACAGGTCCTGGCTTATAGCTATCAGATGGAATGATGATTTTTAGATAAATTACAATACCTATCCTGTTCTCTGCTGTTCTATCCCATGGTAAGGGGGGACTGTGCGTCCGTCGCCATTTTCCTCCTCCCCATCCCCTCTCCATTTACAGTCACAGTTCTTCGATCACTACCACGCCAACTTTATTGTTGTGTAAAAAAACTACAATATACAATGGTGTTGTGGTAACTTGCCCAAATAAAAAAAAAAAAAAAAGCATAATAACATTATTCTTGATATCACTAGAAAAAAAAAAAGCCTTTGAAAATCAGTTTGCAATAACTCCATCAGTATCACCAGCAACGCAGCTTCATTATTATCCCATTAACCACTTTCAGACTGAAAGTCTTTTTAGCTGGCTTAAGACCTGACCACTATTTGCGTTTCGGCACTGCGTCGCTTTAACTGACAATTGCGCGGTCGTGCGACGTGGCTCCCAAACAAAATTGACGTCCTTTTTTTTCCCACAAATAGAGCTTTCTTTTGGCGGTATTTGATTGCCCCTGCGGTTTTTATTTTTTACGCTATAAACAAAAAAAGAGCGACAATTTTGAAAAAAACACATTATTTTTTACTTTTTGCTATAATAAATATCCCCCAAAAATATATAAAACGTTTTTTTTTCCTCAGTTTAGGCCGATACGTTCTCTTCTACATATTTTTGGTAAAAAAAATCACAATAAGCGATTATTGATTGGTTTGCGCAGAAGTTATAGCGTTTACAAAATAGGGGATAGTTTTATAGCATTTTTATTAATAATTTTTTTTTTTACTAGTAATGGCAGCGATCAGCGATTTTTATTGTGACTGCAACATTATGGCGGACACATCGGACATTTTTGACACATTTTTGGGACCATTGTCATTTATACAGCAATCAGTGCTATTTAAATGCATTGATTCCTGTGTAAATGACACTGGCAGTGAAGGGGTTAACCACTAGGTGGCAGTGTAGGGGTTACATGTTCCTAGAGGTGGGTTTCTTACTGTGGGGGGGGGGGGCATGGCTGTCAGCTAGTAAATGCTGATCTCTGCTCCAATCACAGGGAGCAGAGATCGGCGTCACTAGTTGCTAGGCAGAACGGGGAGATCTCCCCGTTCAGCCTACCTGTGAGACAACCTCACGTCGGCCTCACTGGGGTCCCGACCGGCGGTGCGCGCTCGATGGCACGGGGGCATCTTAAAGGGGACGTACCTGTACGCCCTTATGCCTGTCCGTGCCATTCTGACGACGTACATCGTCGTGCGCCGGCCGGGAAGCGGTTAAAGAAGAAGAGAATTGTGCGCTGCATTTGGAGATTTCATAATTTGCCACGTCATGAATGTTAATTCTCCATTACGAGCGCTAATTTACAAGACCGAACGCTTCTGCTTCCGACCATGTGTGTTTGTAATTTGGACTTTTGTTTAACGGACTTTTGTACACATGCATGGAAAATCTGAAAGCAGACATTTGTCCACGGAAAATTTTAAAACCTTCCATCCAACATTTGTCCGCAGAAAATCCAACAACAATTGTCCGATGGAGCATACAAACGGTCGGATTTTCCGCCAACAGGCTGTCATCACACAATTCCCGTCGGAAGATCGTGTGTACGTGGCTTTAGACTAAAACTAGGTCGAAATTTGCTGCCAAAATTAACACTGGTCACAAGGAGGTGGACCGTCTCTGATAGTCCAAGAGGCAGATCTGTTCCACAGGACAGTGGCATAAAGAACCTCTTGGCTGGACACTTGAGGGAAGGACTGTAGGAATACCTCCCAACATTTTTTAGATGGGAATGAGGGACACCTATTAGCAAAAACATGTAGGCATAGGACACACCCCTTGCCACACCCCCTTAAAGGAGAATTATACAAAAAAAAAACATTATTTAAATCCACAAGCTGAAATTTCCAAATTACAGCAATTTCTAAATTGGATTGGTTTAGTACTGGAAAACACTTTTCAAAGATAAAAAGTGCATTTTATATACAACTATATAGATCAGACCCAAATGGGGGACAAATGAGGAGGAAAGAGAGACAGAGGGACTTTGATCCAAATCAGGGACAGTCCCTGGAAATCAGGGACAGTTGGGAGCCATGCTGTAAGTGTAGGACCACTGGGAGCTTGGAACCCTGTCACCGCTGTCCCCTGGTGCACGGAGCCTCCATCTTCTTTGCAGGTATTGCGGCTCCTGCGCTGTTACTGGCCGGAGCCGCGATAACGTCACTCCCACGCATGCGCACGGGAGCCGCCACTAACGGCATATTGCCGTTAGCTGTGGTGTGCTCAGTGCGCCTGCACGCCACTGTCTACGGCACATGCGCCGTAGACAGCAGTGCCTGTCTTTTTGAAAAAACGTGTAGGTTTAGGGGATATTTCTTGGACCTTCAGGTAAGCCTTAATCTAGGCTTACCTGTAGGTCAAAGTGGTTTTGTAAGGGTTTACAACCACTTTAAGAATAGGCAAATATGAACAGTATCTCACAGAAGTGAGTACACCCCTCACATTTTTGTATATATATTATTATATCTTTTCATATGACAACACTGAAGAAATGACACTTTGCTACAATGTAAAGTAGTGAGTGTACAGCTTGTATAACAGTGTAAATTTGCTGTCTTCTCAAAATAACTCAACACACAATTAATGTCTAAACCGCTGGCAACAAAAGTGAGTACACCCCTCAGTGAAAATGTCCAAATTGGGCCCAATTAGCCATTTTCCCTCCCAATGTCATGCGACTCTTTAATGTTACAAGGTCTCCGGTGTGAATGGGGAGCAGGTGTGTTAAATTTGGTGTTATCACTCTCGCTCTCTCATACTGGTCACTGGAAGTTCAACATGGCACCTCATGGCAAAAAACTCTCTGAGGATCTGAAAAAAATAATTGTTGCTCTACATAAAGATAACCTAGTCTATAAGAAGATTACCAAGACCCTGAAACTGAGCTGCAGCACGGTGGCCAAGACAATACAGCGGTTTGACAGGACAGGTTTCACTCCGAACAGGTCTCATCATGGTTGACCAAAGATGTTAAGTGCACGTGCTCAGCGTCATATCCAGAGGTTGTCTTTGGGAAATAGATGGAGTGCTGCCATCATTGCTGCAGAGGTTGAAGGGGTGGGGGGTGCCTGTCAGTGCTCAGACTATACACTGCACACTGCATCAAATTGGTCTGCATGGCTGTCGTCCCAGAAGGAAGCTTCTTTTAAAGATGATGCACAAGAAAGCCCACAAACAGTTTGCTGAAGCCTGTGGTCTGATGAGACCAAGATAAACTTATTTGGTTCAGATGGTGCCAAGTTTGTGTGGCAGCAACCAGGTGAGGAGTACAAAGACAAGTGTGTCTTGCCTACAGTCAAGCATGGTGGTGGGAGTGTCATGGTCTGGGGCTGCATGAGTGCTGCCGACATTGGGGAGCTACAGATCATTGAGGGAACCAAGAATGCCACCTGAAGCAGAGCATGATCCCCTCCCTTCGGAGACTGGGCCGCAGGGCAGTATTCCAACATGATAACGACCCCAAACAGACCTCCAAGACGACCACTGCCTTGCTAAAGAAGCTGAGGTTAAAGGTGATGGACTGGCCAAGACCTAAATCCTAGGCCAAGACCTAAATACTATCTGTGGGGCATCCTCAAACGGAAGGTGGAGGAGCGCAAGGTCTCTAATGTCCACCAGCTCCGTGATGTCATCATGGAGGCGTGGAAGAGGACTCCAGTGGCAACCTGTGAAGCTCTGGTGAACTCCATGCCCAAGAGGGTTAAGGCAGTGCTGGAAAATAATGTTGGCCACACAAAATATTGACACTTTGGGCCCAATTTTGGACATTTCCACTTAGGGGTGTACTCACTTTTGTTGCCAGCGGTTTAGACATTAATGGCTGTGTGTTGAGTTATTTTGAGGGGGCAGCAAATTTACACTGTTATACAAGCTGTACACTCACTACTTTACATTGTAGCAAAGTGTAATTTCTTCAGTCTTGTCACATAAAAAGATATAATAAAAAAATTTACAAAAATGTGAGGGCGTACTCACTTTTGTGATATACTTTAATTGTACATAGCCTGGCCACAGTTCTACTTAAAGTATAACTCCACTTTTGTTGAGAAAAAAAACATTCCCCCCTGGGTGATCTATGTACATTGCAAGGATTATACAAACTTTGTTGCAGATTCCTACCTTTTGTTAGAAGAAATCCCTGTGTGTTTGTCTGTGCCTCTGTACCGAGTGGGTCTAATGGGAGTGGTTTCATAATTAACTGTCAGGTGTGCAGCTGCAAGGCTCTAATGAGGAAATCTGCTGGGCCTGCATCCCTTTAGACGTGCTCTTATTGAAAGTATCTCACCAAAAATGACATTTTTGTTGCAGGGGATGCCTGAAATCTGACTTGCATCTTAGGCAGACTTCTGGGAAAATTGGTGAGCCAATCACACAAGCAGGAAATGATGTTTCTGGGGAGTGGTCACTAAACACTCTGTGTACAGAACAGCTCCAGGTAGCCATATTGCAATGCATTCTGAGAAATATACAGCAGCTGCAGATTGAAAAGGATTGAATAACATTCAATTACAATATGATCAGTGTCACAATTATATGCGCTATATTATTTTTTCTTTATTTGCTATTTTTTCCCCCACGCTAGTGGAGGTACCCTTTAAGGTTAGAATCCCAATTTTTGGTAATGGTGCTAATAGACATTAGATGATGGGGCAGATCTGTTGAGACAATCAAATAGGCCACCAACTGAACCTGCTATCCAATGTGAGGGAGGAGCCTCAGCGAAGAAGAAGCAGCAGAAGGAGGCGGCAACGGCGACATCGGCGGCAACAGAAGACCGGGTCAACGCTAGTAAAAGAGCTGCAAGAAGAAAGCGGAGGCCCGGCAAGAAGAACAGAAGAGCGGGACAAGACCCCCGAAGTCGGAACAAGACCCCCAGACGGCGGCGGTGGCGAAGGAGAAAGCCGGGCTCCTCAGCTAGTAAAAGAGCTAGCAGAAGATAGCGAAGGGGTCCGTCGAGAAGACCCCCCAAGACGGAAGAAGAGAAGACCCCCGGAGCTGTCTAATAAAGTATTTTAAAAAGCTGTGTTGTGTTTTTTTAGGTACACGTTTTTTCCCCAGGTGCATAGGTAGGGGTACATCGTATCCCATACTCATTCACATAGGGTGGGGGGCTGGGATCTGGGGGCCCCCTTATTGAAGGGGTCTCCCGGATTCCGATAAGCCCCCCACCCGCAGACCTCGACAACCAATGGCCAGGGTTGTCGGGAAGAGGCCCTTGTCCTCATCAACATGGGGGCAAGGTGCTTTGGAATGGGGGGGCCGCAGGGCCCCCCTTTTCCCAAGGCACCCCCCCCCATGTTGAGGGCACGCGGCCTGGTACGGCTCAGGAGGTGGGGGGCGCTCGCTCGTCCCCACCCCCTTTCCTGACCGGCCGGGCTGCGTGCTCGGATAAGGGTCTGATATGGATTTGGGGGGACCCCTACGCTGTTTTTTCGGCGTAGGGATTCCCCTTTAAATCCATACCAGGTGACGGGGCTAGCAAGGTGTCAATCTCGCCGATTGAGGTGGCGGCATTGGCTTCCTTCGCTAGTCCCGTCTACCTGGAGTCACGTTCTAAATGAACGGACTTTACTCCGTGTGTGTGGGCAAGTCCGTTCATTTCAAAAGTCCCACGGACCTCTGTCAAAACTCCGGCGGATTGTCCGCCGGATCTAGTCCACCGGAAAAGTCCGGGCGTGTGTGGGCAAGTCCACACATTTCGGAAAGTCCGGCGGAACTCCACTGGAAAGTCCGGCGGATTGTCCGCCGGATAGTCCGGCCGAATAGTCCCATGGTGTGTACGTGGCATTAGAAAACCTTGTTTGATTGCTTTTTTCCCCTGCTAAGGGTTCTTCCCTTCCTCACCCTTCTCCATGGGCTAAGCACAAGCAGTCACACAATACCACCCCTCATGTTTAGGGATCTGACTGCAAGCAAAGATGCCTGAGCGTAATCAGAGTGACCAATTATATATTAATGCCAGCAACTTTGGCTGTGAGACTCTGACATTTGGCTGCCCAATGCCTCTGCCTATATAGCCTTTCATTACATATAAAGAACAGATAGGATAAGATCAGTCTTTGTTTCTTTTCACAGAGGAAGAAGAAAGCTAAGAAGATCTCGAGCTTATGCCTATTGAGAAATTGAGGGAGGAGTCCTATGTCCCACATATTGTATGTACCGTCCGTTATACTATAAGTAGACCCTATAGAATTATGCTGCAGGAAGATTCTCCTCAGAAGGCTGATTACATTTCAAACCTATATTTTATTATGAGGTATAACATGCACCTTTTCAGTCAGTGCTTTGCGTAGGTCGGTACAGTTTTTAAGTATTCACAATTTTAATGTTGTGCCTCATAAGTCAACTTCCTCTAGACAAACCACACAGGAAACCTTAGTAGCTAAGCTCACCATCACTGCTTGTCTGTCACTCTGATCTGCAGACCTGGACTGTCAGACAGGACCCTTGGGTCTCTCCAATGACAGAGGTCCACAAGAAGACAGGAGGCCTACCAAGGACAGAAGGACAGGACCAGGCACGGGGACCATGGCAGGACAGCTCTGAGAGTCAGAGGTCACACTCATCAGGAAACCTTCCACCACCAACATGGGGTCCCGTATTAAGTAAGAAAATGTTGGTTTTATTTTATTGAGCAATCGTTCGTTCAAAGTCTCCTTTTTTACTTTCTCCTGCCTCTTTCTGTCTAGTATATCTTCCACGTCTTCATTTGTTTTGAAGGTCATGAAAACTTCACTTAGTGAACACAGCGTATCTAATCTCAGCATTTGAGTAGGGCATGTTGCAGACATTATTATTTGTCAAGCTTGTGTGTTTATTGGCATGTCCTCCTCTCTATGAGGTCAGTGCAGCTTCACTTGCACATGTAGTGTAAGAGGGAGGTTGCACAGCATGAGAATCAAGAGACAGGAGGCTGCAGGCACCTTGAGAAATATAAATATTAAAATACTGACAGAACTGTATGACTCAACACAGTGTTGCAGTGTTTCTTAGAATCGGTTCCTCACAGGCCGTCCTTACGCATTGTCTGGGGCTGCTCTTTAACCACTTCAGCCCCGGACCAATTTGCAGCCAAAGCACCAGGCCCCTTTTTGCGATTTAGCACTGCGTCGCTTTAACTGAAAATTGCGCGGTCGTGCGACGTGGCTCCCAAACAAAATTGGTGTCCTTTTTTTCCCCACAAATAGAGCTTTCTTTTGGTGGTATTTGATCGCCTATGTGGTTTTTTTTTTTTTTGCGCTATAAACAAAAATAGAGCGACAATTTTGAAAAAAATGCAATATTTTTTTTACTTTTTGCTATAATAAATATCCCCAAAAATATATCCAAAACATTTTTTTCCCTCAGTTTAGGCCGATACGTATTCTTCTACATATTTTTGGTAAAAAAAAATCGCAATTATCGATTATTGATTGGTTTGCGCAAAAGTTATAGCGTTTACAAAATTGGGGATAGTTTTATAGCATTTTTATTAATATTTTTTTTTTTTACTAGTAATGGTGGCGATCAGCGATTTTTATTGTGACTGCAACATGATGGCGGACACATCGGACATTTTTGACACATTTTTGGGACCCTTGTCATTTATACAGAAATCAGTGCTATTTAAATGCACTGATTCCTATGTAATTGACACTGGCAGTGAAGGAGTTAAGCACTAGGGGGCGGGGAGGGGTTACGTCAGTGTGTGTGTGTTTTTTTTTTTACAGTAGGGGGGCGTGGCTTTACGTCTGACGTCACTGATCGGCTTTCCCGATGACAGGGAACAGTCAATCAGTGACAGGCAGTGTAGGAAGCACGGGGAGAGGTTTGTTTACACAGACCTCTCCCCGTTCTTCAGCTCTGTGACCCGATCGCGGGACACCAGCGGCGATCGGGTCCGCTGGTCCCGCGGCCGCAGTCACGGAGCTCAGGACCGGGTCGCGAGCGTGCCGGCGGCCGGGCTCTTAAGGGGCAACGTACCTGTACGTTGATCTGCCCAGCCGTGCCATTCTGCTGACGTAAATGTGCAGGAGGCGGTCCTTAAGCGGTTAAAGTGCAAAGATAGTGATACGACAGTTGACGTTACTGCCATAAGCAGGTTTCTCGGTTGTCATCTTGTTCCTGGAAAACCTTGAAGTAGTAGAGTGATGGTACTAGAGTCTTATGCCGCGTACACACGAGCGGAATGTCCGACAGAAAAAATCAGACGAAATCTTTTCATCGTATATTCCGATCGTGTGTGCGCCTCATCTGACTTTTTTTTTTTGAAAATTCTGACGGACCTAGAAATAGAACATGTTCTAAATATTTCCGACAGAACCAATTCCTATTGGGAAAACCGCTCGTCTGTATGCTGTTCCGACGGACCAAAAACGACGCATGCTCTGAAGCAAATACGAGACGGCAGCTATTGGCTACTGGCTATTGAACTTCCTTTTTCTAGTCCTGTCGCACGCGTTGTACGTCACCACGTTCTAGACGGTCGGACTTTGGTGTGATCGTGTGTAGGCAAGACAGTTTAGCGGAACCCTGTCGGAACTCCATGGGAAAAATCTTCAGAGTTTTTTCCGAAGGGAAAACCGATCTTGGATGTTTTTTCCGACAGAATTGCGCTCAAGCTTGGCTTGCATACACACGGTCACACAAAAGTTCGCTGAACTTTCGACCGTCAAGAACGCGGTGACGTACAACACTATGACGAGCCGAGAAAAATTAAGTTTAATGCTTCCGAGCATGCGTCAAATTGTTTCCGAGCATGCGTAGGAATTTTGCAGTACAGACGATCGGAATTTCCGACCTAAATATTAAGAACCTGCTGTCAGTCTTTTGCTGCCTGGAATTCCACCAGCAAAAGTCCGTTGGAGCCTACACACGGTCGCATTTTTGGACAAAAGGCTCTCATCAGACTTTTGCTGGCGGAATTTCCGCTCGTGTGTACGGGCCTTAGGCAGATATAGTATACTTTAGTGCTAATGATATATTTAGCAACAATCTTCAGGTGGTGTTCCAGTGGGGCATCTACGTGATAAGTGGGCTGCTCCCGTGAACTGAGGACCTGGAACAGTGACCTCAGAATACAGAAGTAAGTCTAAAAATTAACGCTCTACACCAAAGTATTAGAGTCCAAAAATAATATTTCTAAACGTATAATAAGTGCTACAGCCAATGTGTTTTTGGGACCACATATCGCCCCGCTCATCTGGGTGTATTGTGTGCTCTTGGCAATGTTCAGCAGTTGGTGGCAGGGGCACTATGTCATTGGACCAGTTGAGTGCAGTGAGGACCAGGGTGGTGAGGAGGGTTTTCAGAGTTAGCCTACCTTTTTGATTTTTAACAATACATTCTCGTTAATATAATGCACAATAAAATATTATCTATATTATCTATATCTTTATAATACAATAAATACTGTCAGAGACAGTTCCTGGAATTTTGATTCAATGAGGATTTAAAGAGGTTGTAAACCCTTACATATACTCAGTGAAGTGACTGTCCTCCAGGTGATATGCAGAGATGAAAAAATTGCCTTTACACGCACATGAACTTTAATGGCATCCCAATCTAATGCCGCGTACACACGGTCGGAATTCTCGTCGGAAAAAGCTCTGATGGTTTTCCCGTCGGAATTCCGACGGAATTTTGCTCAAACTGTCTTGCCTACACACGGTCACACCAAATTCCGGCGGTTAGTAACACCGCGGCATAAAACACGTTCGACAGCACTATAAAGGGGAAGTTTAATGCTTCCGAGCATGCGTCGAATTGTTTCCGAGCATGCGTCGGAATTTTGCGTGTCGGAATTGCCTACACACGATCAGAAAATCCGATAGAAAGGTTTTCCGTCGGAAAAATTGAGAACAGGTTCTCAATCCAAAGTCCGTCGGAAATTCCGACAGAAAAAGACTGATGGGCATACACACGGTCGGAAAATCCGTTGAAAAGCTCCCATCGGACTGTTTCCATCGGAAATTCCGACCGTGTGTACGCCGCATTAGTCCGTAGAATTTAATATAGAGTTGGCCCACCCTTTGCAGATATAACAGCTTCAACTCTTCTAGGAAGGCTGTCCACAAGGTTTAGGAGTGTCTATGGGAATGTTTGACCATTCTTCCAGAAGAGCATTTGTGAGGTCAGGCACTGATGTTGGATGAAAAATAAAACAAATACACCACGCTGTCCACAAACAATGCAAGAAAGCAGCTAGCACAGCAATAGATCAATTGCAAAAAATGAAATACGGGATAGATAAGTGCAGCGCTAAAAATGTATCTCAAAGTGAACTGAAAAAAATATTATATATAGAACGGTGTACATATACATAGACATATGTAAAAAGAAAAATGTGCACAAAAACAATACAAACAGTGTATGGATACACATGAATATACAAATGTTATATATCAAACATACAAAAGATATACTGAATATCATATCAACAAATGTGCAAAAAGGAATTATGTGAAATAATGTCCAATGATAATGTCCAAAGAAAGAGAAAATAAGCCCTTAATGTTTGGAATGGTGAACCAAACAATAAAACTGTAAATATCCAAATCGTAGTTCTAAATAGCTGACACTTGAACTGGGTAACAGTGTAACATAGAAAAACGTGCCCAAACGTACACCCAATGGGTCAATCAGGCTTGTAGGTCTACACACCCAAGGGGAACTGTCACAATGGACACGACCTCCAGCCAGAAGACCAACTCCAACAATAGACCTCAATGGGGTAAATTATAGACAGAAAAACGCATGGATGGTTGCTCCAATGAGATATATTTATAGAGAGGAAGAAACAATAGGCACATAGTATACCGTAATTCTGTTTAAATCGGAAATAATTTATTGATAAAAAAGGAGGAAATACACTCACATTTTAGTTGATAAAAAAGCACTTTATAATGTTGGATAAGAAGGTCTGGCTCACAGTCTCCGCTTTAATTCATCCCAAAGGTGTTCTATCAGGTTGAGGTCAGGACTGTGCAGGCCAGTCAAGTTCCTCCAGCCCAAACTTGTTTATCCATGTCTTTATGGACCTTGCTTTGTGCACTGGTCCAAATCATTTTCTGTAGGGGGGTTATGGTTGTTTTTCAGGGGTTGGGCTCGGCCCATTAGTTCCAGTGAAGGGAACTCTTAAGGCGTCAGCATATTAAGACATTTTGGACAATTTTATGCTTCCAACTTTGTGGGAACAGTTTGGGGATGACCCCTTCCTGTTCCCACATGACTGAGCACCAGTGCACAAAGCAAGGTCCATAAATGCATGAATGAGTGAGTTTGGGGTGGAGAAACTTGACTTGCCTGCACAGAGTCCTAACCTCAACCCGATAGAACACCTTTGGGATTAATTTAGAGCAGAGACTGTGAGCCAGGCCTTCTAATCCAACATCACTCCCTGACCTCACAAATGCGCTTCTGGAAGGATGGTCAAACATTCCCATAGACATTCCTAACCCTTGTGGACAGCCTTCCCAGAAGAGTTGAAGCTGTTGCAGCTGCAAAGGATGGGCCCACTAAATATTGAACCCCTAGTGTAAGTTGTCCCTGTTTATCCTGTTTATCTATTAGCAGTCTTCTCTACATCAGTTCAAAGTGCTGAATTTTTTAAGTTGGGACACACCCCCCTCCATACAGCACACAAGAACAGAGCCAAGGCTGTCAATCTTCTGGAGGTCCTGGGGAAGGTTAATAGAGCCAATGATAGGCACTCATCAAGAATACGGACTATGCCCACTATACTATAACCTCTATGAATGAAATATCTGCCTCCTCCATTCATAGATAATATTTCATTCACCATTGTACAGCTTCTATGAATGGAGGATCTGGGCAGAAATGGCAAGCGTAGTCGGCACTCTTAATGTGGTTGTGAAGGTTGAACCTTCTGTGTGTAACTCCCCCTGCAGCCCCCATTAATACTTACCCGAGCCCGATCCTAATCCAGCGATATGCACGAGAGCGGCTGCTCTCCCGGGTCTCTGCCTCCTCATTGGCTGAGACACAGCAGCAGGAGCTATTGTCTCCCACTGCTGTCAATTGCAGCCAGTAAGCCAATAAGTAGAGAGCGGGGGCGGAGCAGGGCTCAGGAGCCAGAATGCTTGAGTGCCCCTATAGATAGTGGCTTGCTATGAGAGCAGTCAGAGAAGAGGAGGAGCCAAGAACACCGGCGGGGGACCCAAGAAGAGGAGGATTGGGGCTGCTCAGTGCAAAATCATTGCACAGAGCAGGCAAGTATATGATTTTTTGGGGGGGGATTTTTTGTTTTATAATTTAACCTTTAATATCACTTTAATGGGTGCCAGTCATGGGCCCATTGGCTCTATTACCCTCACTGCTGGAAGATTACAGCAGCTGGTGGGGGGGGGGGGGTAGAAGAAGCTTTTAGCTAATGCAGGAACCAACAACAAAAGGGACACATTATACATACAAGTATAAGTACATAGGTACAGCCGTTGCCAACAGTTTTGAGAATGATGCAAATAAAAATTTTCACAAAGTCTGCTGCCTCAGTGTTTTAGATCTTTTTGTCAGATGTTACTATGGTATACTGAAGTATAATTACAAGCATGTCATAAGTGTCAAAGGCTTTTACTGACAATTACATTAAGTTTATGCAAAGAGTCATTATTTGCAGTGCTGACCCTTCTTTTTCAAGACTTCTGCAATTCACCCTGGCATGCTGTCAATCAACTTCTGGGCCACATCCTAACGGATGGCTGCCCATTCTTGCATAATCAATGCTTGGAGTTTGTGAGAATTTGTGGGGGATTTTTTTGTTCACCTGCCTCTTGATGACTGACCACAAGTTCTCAATGGGATTAAGGTCTGGGGAGTTTCCTGGCCATGGACCCAAAAATTGGATGTTTAGTTCCCCAGGGCACTTAGTTATCACTTTTGCCCTATGGCAAGGTGCTCCATCATGCTGGAAAACCCATTGTTTCATCACTAAACTATTCTTGGATGGTTGGGAGAAGTTACTCTTGGAGGATGTTTTTGTACCATTCTTTATTCATGGCTTTGTTCTTAGGCAAAATTGTGAGTGATCCCACTCCCTTGGCTGAGAAGAAACCCTACACATGAATGGTATCAGGATGCTTTACTGTTGGCATGACACAGGACTGACGGTAGTGCTCACCTTTTCTTCTCGGACAAGGTTTTTTCTGAAAGCCCCAAACAATCGGAAAGGGGATTCATCAGAGAAAATGACTTTACCCCAGTCTTCAGCAGTCCAATCCCTGTACCTTTTGCAGAATATCAGTCTGTCCCTGATGTTTTTTCTGGAGAGAAGGGTCTTATTTGCTGGCCTTCTTGAAACCATGACCAAGTACCACATAGCTACATTTCTGAGCTGCCCAGCTATACACTCCCACCCCCTTACCTTTCCCATTAACGGAGACCACACCGCGCTGGAGTGTAAAATAGGCCGTAGCAGCCCCTTTATTAATAACAAAATATATAAATAACTTTATAAATAACTTTTATAAACAAATAAACAACAAATAAACAACATCAAGAAAACGTGACGTAGGCCTATAGCAGGACATTACCCCCCCCCCCCCCCCCCCACCCAAATTACCATAATCAACAACTCGTGCACTGCGGTCATCTCAACTGTAACTAGGCCTCAAGCTGACATACTAGCTCAGAGACAAAACTATTCCCGCAGTGCAGTCATCCACCATATTCCCTACATCACTTATAAGGAATATACCAAACGGGCCCATATCTCCAATGGGTCCCGCATCAAGTTTTCTGTGAGGAGGGGGTTTCTTCTCTATGCCTACGTCAGCCAACATCCGCCAACGCTACGACATCCAATGCACCTGTAACAACATTATTATATACCTGTGAAGAGAAATCAAATTAAAACAAAGGGCGGGAGGGCGGGAACTTTCCAACTCTCAGACTGACTCTGGGGAGGATTGTCCCTCCCCTTCCTGTTGCCCAGCTCCACCTCACTGAAATCCTTAAACGGCCATACCCACAAATGGCATGTTGACTTTATTCATGCCAGCCCTGCGCTGATCCCTTCATTCATAGCTGCGGGCTGTTCTGGACATCCCCCAAAAGTCTTCTCCTCACTGTGCGTGCAGATGCACTCATGCCTGCCTGCTGCTATTCCAGAGCAAGAGTAGAACTAGACGAGGGTGCGCTTCTCTGCGCACCAAAAGGCCACTTAACTAAACCGTAACCTTTATTGTAAATCTTAAAAAGTATGTAAATGACCATAACAGGTATACCTATAGGGTGAGGTCAATGCCATCATATATATAAATCAATGTTCTATCTCTATGTGGTAATTCTAACATCTACCAAGTTTAAATGGTGAAAACTTCTCTTGAATATATACATATAGACAATTTGAGGGTTATAATGTCTTCCTGTATTCAATATAAAGGCTCCAGGCTGTATTAGAGGATATATAAATTAAAGGTCTACTCACCAACACCACCTGGTCATGGGCGTCCACAGGTAGGGGCAAGGGGGGTCAAGTGCCCCCCCTGGAATCAAGGATCGGATCTTAAATTCAGCACAGTTGCGTCACTATCGGGGTGCAGGCAGCCTGCACCCGGGTGCCACCTGCCAGCGGGGTGACACCATCAAGGTGCCGTCAAGCCCCCCCATCAGTGTAGTGTGACTTCGGGCTCTTTTCCCTGCTCAGTCCAGCAGAGAACTCGAGGCGCTGTGACAGGAGAAAGGCGAGCGGGCTATCAGAGGCTCGCCCCCCTTTCTCCTGTCAGGGAGACGAGACAGCGGCTCTCACCCAGCTTCCTGCTGGCTCCGTTCCTTCCCTATTGGCCATAACTGAGGGCCAATGAAAGGAGACTAGGAGAGAAGAGCATCATGGAACATGTAGTCCCAAAGATTGGCAACCCCATTTTACACAGGGAGGAGGCAACAGCTCGATCAAGAGAGAGATTGAGAGACTGCGGCCTGGAAAAAAGCTGAGGGAGAGAGCGCTACAGGACAAAGAATGAGCAGTGTGCTGGGCGGAAGCCAGAGAGAGAGACACGCTTCCCAGCGCCACCAGAGAGAGACTCATGCTGCCCAGCACCACCAGAGAGAGCCACGCTGCCCAGCACCACCAGAGAGAGCCACGCTGCCCAGTACCACCAGAGAGAGAAAGAGTGACCCACTACCAGGGTACAGACATGCTACACTACTGACCAGAGTCGTCCCAGAGGAACCCAGAGTGAGCGATCGTCCAGCCAGAGGGATCACTGCTGTAGTTTCACTGGGTCTGGTAAGAGGGCCTGTTGGTCATTATCCATTACTTATCCTAGGGACTGTACTACGCCTGCAGTTTCTGACCATGATAATGTGATAATGACATTGTCGAAAAGGGGCGGTGCATAGGTGACCCTAAAATGAAGCCCCCCCCCTGAAAAAAGTTCTGTGGACGCCCATGCACCTGGTATCAAGAGATGGGGAAAATCTGTCTCTCCTCCCATCTATTGGCCACATATAAAAATGAGATGAACAGAAAAAGAGAAGGTATGCTAGTAAATACTGTCTTACGGAAAATATAGGCTATCTATCTTCTGCCCTATGAAATTATCTATCTCTCAGACATGCGATATGGGTACACTCATCATCCATGTCGACACAAATAATCACTGATGGAGGAGCCCCGTATATCACCATATCCACAAAAAAGCTTCTCTTTAAATCAAGACTACATTAAAACAAAGCATATCTCACCCCACAAAAAAAGAAAAATGGAGGGGAGGGGGGGGGGGGGGAATGTGTCAGGTCAAAAATGAAATCATGTGAACCTAAATGAAAATAAAGTCAGAAGGTGCTCCCAAAATCAAATCACCCAAACCTAACATGTTTCACTCTTCAAATAGAGCTTCGTCTGAGGTGAAAAAAAAAGATAAGAAAATGAGCAACCAAGAGTAGCTGACTGTCACATGGTGAAAAAAAAAAAAAACATTCCTGATCAAGATCTGCACTGGTGGTGACCCGATCCTGCAGCTGAATCAACTGTAGTAGACGGTTCTGGTTGATGCTGGACTTTCTTTGGTTCCCATGAAGCCCTCTTCACAACAATTGAACCTTCTCCTTGAAGTTCTTAATGATCCAATAAATGGTTGATTTAGGTGCAATATTAATAGCAGCAATATCCTTGCCTGTGAATCCTTTTTTGTGCAAAGCAATGATGGCTGCACATGTTTCCTTGCAGGTAACCATGGTTGCCAGAGGAAGAACAATGATTTCAAGCACCACCCTGTTTTTAAAGTCTGTTATTCTAACTTAATCAGCATTACAGAGTGATTTCCAGCCTTGTCCTCATCCACACTGACACCTGTGTTAACGAGAGAATCACTGACGTGATGTCAGCTGGTCCTTTTGTGACAGGGCTGAAATGCAGTGGAATGCCCCGTACACACGAGCGGATTTTCCGTCAGGAAAAAACTTGGATGGTTTTTCCGACAGAATTCCGCTCAAGCTTGGCTTGCATACACACGGTCACACAAAAGTTCTCTGAAACTTTTTTCCAAACATGCGTAGGAAATTTTGCGCGTCGGAATTGGTACAGACGATCCGAATTTTCGATCGGAACTTTTTCCGACTGAAAAATAGAGAACCTGCTCTCAATGTTTTGCTGGCGGGAATTCCACCAGCAAAAGTCTGATGGAGCATACACACGGTCGGAATTTCCGACCAAAAGCTCACATCGGACTTTTGCTGGGGGAATTTCCGATCGTGTGTACAGGGCATTAGTGTTTTTTGGGGGGATTATGTTCATTTCCATTTTGCAATTCATCTAAACACTTTCCATAACATTCAGGAGTATATGCCATCATAAAAACTGAGAAAGCAGACTTTGTGAAAATGAATATTTGTGTAATTTTCAAAACTTTTGGCCAGGGCTGTAATGTCCCTTGTGCTTGTTTTATTTTTTTCATCTGTGACTAAACTAAGGCCCCTTTCACACTGGGGCGGGAGCCGCGGTGACGGTAAAGCAGCGCTTTATTTAGCGCTGCTTTACCGTCGCGGGATTTGGCCGTTCGCGGTGCGGTTTTACCCCCCGCGAGCGGCCGAAAAAAGGGTTAAAATCCCCCGCAGAGCGCCGCCGTAGCGGCGCTTTGCGGCGGTACTGCTGCGGTTTTACCGCGGTGTTACCGCGGTGTCCCATTGAAATCAATGGAAAGGAGCGGGGAATACACCGCTCCTATACCGCTCCAAAGATGCTGCTAGCAGGACTTTTTTCACCGTCCTGCTAACGCACCGCTCCAGTGTGAAAGCCCGCTGGCTTTCACACTGGAGTGAATGGGGCCGTTTTTTCAGGCGGTGTACAGGCGCTATTTTTAGCGCTGTATCGCCTGAAAACCGCCCCAGTGTGAAAGGGGCCTTAGGCTTTAATACCAGGATCAACTCTAATGCCGCGTACACACGGTCAGAATTTCCGATGTGAGTTTGTTTTCAGAAATTCCGACCGTGTGTAGGCTGGATGGGACATTTAGTGTCGGAATTTCCGACAACAAAAATTTGAGATCTGGATCTCACATTTTCCGACAACAAAATCCGTTGTCGGAAATTCCGATCGTGCGTACACAATTCCAACGCACAAAATTCCACGCATGCTTGGAATCAAGCAGAAGAGCCGCACTGGCTATAGAACTTAATTTTTCTTGGCTCCTCGTACGTGTTGTACGTCACTGCGTTCTTGACGTTCGGAATTTCCGACAACATTTGTGTGACCGTGTGTATGCAAGACAAGTTTGAGCCAACATCCGTCAGAAATAAATCCAGGATTTTGTTGTCGGAATGTCCGATCGTGTGTACACGGCATAACTGTTGCTACTCCTTGTGTAGCTGATACAATACGGAGCCATTTATGTAGCTGACGCCATATAGCGCCATTAATCCTATCTGTGTAGCAACCAATGGCTACATTTATCTATAATCGTTAACTATTTTAGAAATGCCACTGAGATACTAAAAATCACCTACATGGGTGATAAAAATCTCTTTTACCGAGAAATATGACCACTTGTTGATAATCATCTCTTAAAAAAGCGTTGATGTCAGTGCTGTGCAGAAGAGGTGACTAAAACCACTGCCTAATAGGATCCTGTACTGTCCGGGATGAATATGAAGGCCGTCCTTGTTAAACTGCAAATGCAGCAAGAGCAGACCCCACACGCCCACACTACTATTTTTGAATTGTTAATTTTAGGTTTAAAGAGTAACTCCACTTTTGTTGAGGAAAACATTCCCCTCTGGGTGATCAACGTACATTACAGGAATTTTAACCGGTTCCCGACCGGCGCACGCCGATGTACGTCGGCAGAATGGCACAGACAGGCATAAGGGCATACAGTGGTGTGAAAAAGTGTTTGCCCCCTTCCTCATTTCCTGTTCCTTTGCATGTTTGTCACACTTAAGTGTTTCGGAACATCAAACCAATTTAAACAATAGTCAAGGACAACACAAGTAAACACAAAATGCAATTTGTAAATGAAGGTGTTTATTATTAAAGGTGAAAAAAAATCCAAACCATCATGGCCCTGTGTGAAAAAGTGATTGCCCCCCTTGTTAAAACATACTATAACTGTGGTTGTCCACACCTGAGTTCAATTTCTCTAGCCACACCCAGGCCTGATTATTGCCACACCTGTTCACAATCAAGGCATCACTTAAATAGGAGCTGCTTGACACAGTAAGGTCCACCAGAAGATCCTTAAAAGCTACACATCATGCCGAGACCCAAAGAAATTCAGGAACAATTGAGAAAGAAAGTAATTGAGATCTATCAGTCTGGAAAGGGTTATAAAGCCATTTCCAAAGCTTTGGGAATCCAGCGAACCACAGTGAGAGCCATTATCCACAAATGGCGAAGACATGGAACAGTGGTGAACCTTCCCAGGAGTGGCCGGCCTCCCAAAATTACCCCAAGAGCGCAGCGACGACTCATCCAAGAGGTCACAAAAGACCCCACAACAACGTCCAAGGAACTGCAGGCCTCACTTGCCTCAGTTAAGGTCAGCGTTCATGCCTCCACCATCAGGAAAAGACTGGGCAAAAATGGCCTGCATGGCAGAGTTCCAAGGAGAAAACCACTGCTGAGCAAAAAGAACATCAAAGCTCGTCTCAATTTCTCCACAACACATCTTGATGATCCCCAAGACTTTTGGGACAACATTCTGTGGACCGATGAGACAAAAGTGGAACTCTTTGGAAGGTGTGTGTCCAAGTATATCTGGCGTAGAAGGAACACTGCATTTCAGAAAAAGAACATTATACCAACAGTAAAATATGGTGGTGGTAGTGTGATGGTCTGGGGCTGTTTTGCTGCTTCAGGACCTGGAAGACTTGCCGTGATAAAAGGAACTATGAATTCTGCTGCCTACCAAGAGATCCTGAAGGAGAATGTCCGACCATCTGTTCGTGTACTCAAGCTGAAACGAACTTGGGTTCTGCAGCAGGACAATGATCCTAAACACACCAGCAAGTCCACCACCGAATGGCTGAAGAAAAACAAAATGAAGACTTTGGAGTGGCCTAGCCAAAGTCCTGACCTGAATCCTATTGAGATGTTGTGGTATGACCTTAAAAAGGCCGTTCATGCTCGAAAACCCTCTAATGTAACTGAATTAGGACAATTCTGCAAAGATGAGTGGGCCAAAATTCCTCCAGGACGCTGTAAAAGCCTCATTGCACGTTATCGCAAACGCTTGGTTGCAGTTGTTGCTGCTAAGGGTGGCCCAACCAGTTATTAGGTTTAGGGGGCAATCACTTTTTCACACAGGGCCATGATGGTTTGTATTTTTATTTCACCTTTAATAATAAACACCTTCATTTACAAATTGCATTTTGTGTTTACTTGTGTTGTCCTTGACTATTGTTTAAATTGGTTTGATGTTCCGAAACACTTAAGTGTGACAAACATGCAAAGGAACAGGAAATGAGGAAGGGGGCAAACACTTTTTCACACCACTGTATATATAAGTCCCTTTTTAAATGCCGCCGTGCCATCGGGAGCGCACCGGGAGCGACGCACTCCCGCGCCAGTCGGGACCCCCGTGAGGCCGGTCGCGGGTCCCGCGGACTCGATCGCCGCGGGGATACCCGCCATCGTCTCACAGAAAGGCTGAACGGGGAGATGTGGAAATAAACAGCATCTCCCCGTTCTGCCTAGCAACTAGTGACGCCGATCTCTGCTCCCTGTGATTAAAGCAGAGATCAGCATTCACTAGCTGACAGCCACGCCCCCCACAGTAAGAAACACACCCCTAGGCATACTTAACCCCTACACTGCCACCTAGTGGTTAACCCCATTCACTGCCAGTGTCATTTATACAGGAATCAATGCATTTAAATAGCACTGATTGCTGTATAAATGACAATGGTCCCAAAAATGTGTCAAAAATGTCCGATGTGTCCGCCATAATGTCGCAGTCACAATAAAAATCGCTGATCGCCACCATTACTAGTAAAAAAAAATATTAAAAAAATTCTATAAAACTATCCCCTATCTTTTAAACGCTATAACTTCTGCGCAAACCAATCAATAATCGCTTATTGCGTTTTTTTTTACCAAAAATATGCAGAAGAATACGTATCGGCCTAAACTGAGGAAAAAAAACGTTTTTTTATATATTTTTGGGGGATATTTATTATAGCAAAAAATAAAAAAAGAATGCGTTTTTTTTCAAAATTGTCGCACTTTTTTGTTTATAGCGCAAAAAATAAAAACCGCAGGTGCGATCAAATACCACCAAAAGAAAGCTCTATTTGTGGGAAAAAAAAGGACGTCAATTTTGTTTGGGAGCCACGTCGCACGACCGCGCAATTGTCAGTTAAAGCGTCGCAGTGCCGAATCGCAAAAAGGGGCCTGGTCCTTTGGCTGCAAATTGGTCCGGTCTGAAAGTGGTTAACAAATTTTGTTGCAGTTTCCTACCTGTTTATACACTGAAGAAAAAGCTGGTTGTTGTGTGAAGAATGAATGTGAATGGGAGTGACTTTTTCATTATTAATCAGCTGAAGAACTTGCACTGTTCTAGTGGCAGGGTCTGCATACCTTTAGAAGTGATGAACCCTTTAGGAGTATCTCACCAAAATTTAATTTCTATTACAGGGGATGCCTAAAATCGGACTTGTATCTTAGTGCAGACTTCTGGGAAAGTCAGTGAGCCAATAAAACATGCAGGAAATGACATTTCTGGAGGTGTTTCATACACCAGCTATGTACAGAGGGCCTCCAGGTTGCCATATTGCATTGAATTGTACAAAAAATTACAGTGCTTCAGACTGAAAAGGAAGGTCATTTTTTTTAACATCCAATTACAATATGGCTTGCATAGGATTTGCAATTGTGTATACTATATATTTCTTTAATTTTTTCCCCACAAAAGTGGAGTTGCCCTTTAAGGCTTAACTCTAATTAAAAATCATTTAAGTGTATTTTGTACTGAAAATGTACTCTTCGTAAGCAGTTAAATATCTTGCAACATTAAATCATAATTTTATTCTACAGGCTGCTTTCAGAAAATAGAAATAATTGTTTGGTGGTTTTAAGTAACTTTCTGGAAAAAAATGTAGATCTTAAAGTGGACCTTCAGTAATTTTTTCAACTTTCCATCTATTAAATCTTCTGCCCTTGTTGTTGTTTTAACTTTGGATAGTAAAACATTTTTTTCTGCCAGTAAATACCTTATACAGCCCACTTCCTCTTTCTTGTCTGGTCCTTAGCCTAGGCTTATGACATCATGCACAGCTCTCTCTCCAGAAAGGGAGGGGGGGTGAGTCATAAGAGGGCCAATCAGAGCTGCAGAGCTGGAGGTGTGCCTCTGTGTGTCTGTGTAAATCCAGGAAGTGAACATGCAGCAGCTTCAGCTGCCCACAGTTAAACCCAAGCTTATAAACAACTTCACCTACAGAAGATTTACCCCCCTTTTCTAACCAGGCCATTTTTTGCGATACGGCACTACGTTACTTTAACCACTTGCTTACTGGGCACTTAAACCCCCCTCCTGCCCAGACCAATTTTCAGCTTTCAGCGCTGACGCACTTTGAATGACAATTGCGCGGTCATACAACACTGTACCCAAACTAAATTTTTATAATTTTTTCCCACAAATAGAGCTTTCTTTTGGTGGTATTTAATCACAGCTGGGTTTTTATTTTTTGCTAAACAAACAAAAAAGGATGGAAAATTAAAAAAAAATAAAAATCATGTTTAATAGTTTGTTAAAATTTTTCAAACAGGTAATTTTTCTGCTTCATTGATATGTGCTGATGAGGCGGCACTGGTGGGCACTGATAGGCTGCACTGATGGGCACTAATAGGCACAGTAAAGGCGGCACTGATAGGCACAGATAAGGTGGCACTGATGGGGACAGATAAGTCGGTACTGATGGGCACAGATAAGGCGGCACTGATGGCCACTGATAAGATGGCACGGATAAGTGGCACTGATGGGAACTGATAGGTACCACTGATAGATGGCACTGATGGGCACTGCTAGGTGGTACTGCTAGGTGGTACTGATAGGTGGCACTGATAGTTACTGATGGGCACTGGTAGGTGACACTGATGGGCACTGATAGGTGGCACTGATGTGCAGCACTGTTCTTGAGGCACTAATTGTGGGCACTGACAGGTAGCACTGTGGGCACTGACAGATGGTACTGTGGGCACTGATAGATGGCACTGTGGGCACTGACAGATGGCACTGTGGGCACTGATGGGTGGCGCTGGTGGGCACTGGTAGGCGGCACTGTTGCCTACCACTAGGTGGCACTTGCAGGGGGCACAGGTGGGCACTGAGGAACTGGCGCTGGCTCGCAGTGATCGGGACTGATGTCCCTTTCACTGTCACCGGTGATCGGCTTTTTTTTTTTTCCTCGCTCTGTCATAAAAAATAGCCGATTACCGGCTGTGTTGATATCTGTCATGATCAGCTGTCATTGGCTGACAGCTGATCACGTAGTAAGGGTCACGATCGACCCTTTACTCGGATCGGTGATCCAGCGAGTCTCGTAGACTCACTGATCACAGAGCACGGTGCACGCGCTCTTCAGGGGGGCGCGCAGGCAGCTCGTGCACGGGCGGCGTCAATAGACATAGCCCCGGCAATGCAGGTCTGCGCTGTAGCTGTCATTCGGCTATAGCGCGGATCTCAATTGGTAACTGGCAATTACGCTGTACACAAATAAAATGTATGTCCTTTTTTTCCTCACAAATAGAGCTTTCTCTTGGTGGTATTTGATCACCTCTGCAGGTTTTTTTTTTGTGCTATAAACATAAAATGACTGCCAATTTTGAAAGAAAATATATATTTTTTTTACTTTCTGCTATCAAACACATTCAATAAAAAAAAATGTATAAAATCAAATTTCTTCATAAATTTAGGCCAATCTGTATTCTGCTAAAAAAAAAAAAAAAATCCCAATAAGTGTATATTGATTGGTTTGCGCAAAAGTTATAGCGTCTACAAACTATGGCATATATTTATGGAATGTTATAAATAAAAATTCCAGTATATAACCCATAGTTTGTAGACGCTATAGCTTTTGCGCAAACCAATCAGTATACACTTATTGGGATTTTATTACCAAAAATGTGTAGCAGAATACATATTTGCCTAAATTTATCAAGAAATTCGATTTTTATTTTTATTTATTGGATATGTTTTATAGCAGAAAGTAAAAAATATAGTTTTTTTTTATAGCGCAAAACATAAAAAAACACAGAGGTGATCAAATACCACCAAAAGAAAGCTCTATTTGTGGGGAAAAAAAATACATCAATTTTATTTGGGTACAACGTCGCACCACCGCGCAATTGTCAGTTAAAGTAAAGCAGTGCCACTTATCAAGAAATAGCCTGGTCATGAAGAGGGGTAAATCTTCCGGGGGTCAAGTGGTAAATTTAGACATATTTTATATACTATATTTTATACACTATAGGTTTATATTTTATATAAGACCAATGATAGATACAGCTTTTATCAAAAATTCTACTGTTACTGAATATCATGACATGTTAGGAATGTATTCATACACACTGGTTACATTAATAAAAGGTTAATGTTTTGGCTAGACATGTGCAATTCGTTTTGTTTTTTTTAGTTTTTCGTTTTATTTCGTTATTTTCGTTCGTTCGTTTTCGTACGAATGAACGAACGCCTTGCTAAAAATTTTAACGAATCGTTCGAATCGAACGAATCCGATTAACGAATCGTTCGAATCGAACGAATCCGAAAAGCAACGAAAATCCGAAAAAAAATAATTAGAAACAACGAATGTACGAATGAAGAAAATCCGAAAAACGAAAACAGGAACAACGAAAATGAAAATGAACGAAAAAATTCGTACATTCGTAACTTTTTTTTTTTTGTTGAATTGGTAATTTTCCGTGATCCTTACAATGGCGCTGTTTAACGTGCCTCGAATGGATTGAACGAAAAAATTCGTACATTCGTAACTTTTTTTATTTTTTTTTTTTCGATTCGTAATTTTCCATGTCTCTTACAATGGCGCTGCTTAACGTGCTTCGAATGGATTGAACGAAAAAATTTGTACATTCGTAACTTTTTTTTCGATTCGTAATTTTCCGTGTCTCTTAAAATGTAATAATAGCATACACATTACATAAAATTATGAATTATGCTCCGATTACGAATGTAGGAATGTTACGAATGTACGAATAAATACGAATGCGTCCTAATTTAGAATAAACAAATAAACGAAAATTAAATTAACGAAAAAACGAATCAACGAAAAAATAACTCTTACGAATGTACGAATCGTTACGAATACAAACACCGACGACTTACGAATGTACGAATCGTTACGAATCAACGGAAACGAAAAAAAACGAAACGAAAATAAACGAATTTTTTTCGGAAACGAAAAAAACGAAACGAAATTAAACAAATTTTTTTGCTGTGCACATGTCTAGTTTTGGCTAATATTACTGTATGCTATAATCCTTTTCATTGTTGTACCGAGCGAGGAGATGTTTATTGCCCACTTTGTATCATCATTGCAGGGAGAACCCAGAACGGATTTTTGAAGGATATTTCGAGGTTCTGTGCCCCATAAATTCAGATAAAGGTAATTTTCTACCCGTCCCCTTTATTTACCTTCCTATACAACCACTTATGATTAATCCAGCTGTGCTATTTATGTATATTGTGATTCTTATGCTCAGTTCACACCTAACGCCTTTATAGAAGAGCTCAAAATGAAGATTTCCATTGCATCCTATAGTTCCTGTTCACACCTAAATGTCGTGTGGCTTAAAGCTCGTAACTCAAAGCTCAAAATAGTACATGAACCTCTCTAGGACAGACTAGTACATTTTAGGTCCCTAAAGACTTTCATGGGAGCCTCTGAAAAATACACTTAACCTAATTTTTTTACATATTTTCTTGCCTCTTCTTCTCCTAGTAACTACCCTGTTTCCCCTGAAAATAAGACCTAGCGTGATTGTCGGTGATGGCTGCAATATAAGCCCTACCCCCCAAATAAGCCCTAGTCAAAGTCCTTGTAGGTCTTATTTTCAGAGTAGGGCTTATTTTCGGGGAAACAGGGTAGGGCTTATTTGGGGGGTAGGGCTTATATTGCAGCCATCACCGACAATCACGCTAGGTCTTATTTTCGGGGAAACAGGATCGGTCTTCATTGGTCAAAACTAGGGACCTTAGATTGTAAGCTCCTTGAGGGTAAGGACTGATGTGAATGTACAATGTTTATGTAAAGCGCTGCGTAAATTGACGGCGCTATATAAGGACCTTATATAATAATAATAAATAATAATAAAACAAATACACCCAAAAACACTTGTACAAGCATAAAATAAAAAATGCTCATAAAATGGTTGGAGAAGCTCAAATGTGAACCTAACCTCACTGTTACTTTAAACAGATTTACATTAACGTTAGTCCATATATTGCTAATAAAATAAAAACGTTTTAAAGCGTTTGTATTTTATATTTTATGAGTGTAGGTGTAGGGTTGCCACGTTTTCTTCAAGCCAAACCCGAACACTTTAGCGGCACACCGCAATTTTAATTTTTTTTGTAGTATAAAATATTGATATAGTTTGTCACTAAATAACATTTCTAATCATATGGAGTTAATCACAGGAGACTCCGCCTACATCTGAATAGGCAGAGTTCCCCTTTAGATCTGAACCCGCCGAGTTCCTTTTAACATCTGAATCCACCCAGCTACCCTTTATAGCTGAATCCGCCC
Organism: Lithobates sylvaticus; assembly: GCA_028564925.1. Lineage (NCBI taxonomy): Eukaryota > Metazoa > Chordata > Amphibia > Anura > Ranidae > Lithobates > Lithobates sylvaticus. The sequence goes on from CM053029.1 coordinate 71,811,502, forward strand.
AGTTCCCTCTTTACATCTAAATCCACAGAGTTCCCTCTTTACATATGAATCCACAGAGTTCCCTCTTTACATCTGAATCCACAGAGTTCCCTCTTTACATCTGAATACACAGAGTTTCCCCTTTACAGCTGAATCCACAGAGTTCCCCCTTTACAGCTGAATCCACAGAGTTCCCCCTTTACAGCTGAATCCACAGAGTTCCCCCTTTACAGCTGAATCCACAGAGTTCCTCCTTTACATCTGAATCCACAGAGTTCCCCCTTTACATCTGAATCCACAGAGTTCCCTCTTTACAGCTGAATCCACAGAGTTCCCCCTTTACATCTGAATCCACAGAGTTCCCCCTTTACATCTGAATCCACAGAGTTCCCCCTTTACATCTGAATCCACAGAGTTCCCCCTTTACAGCTGAATCCACAGAGTTCCCCCTTTACATCTGAATCCACAGAGTTCCCCCTTTACAGCTGAATCCACAGAGTTCCCCCTTTACATCTGAATCCACAGAGTTCCCTCTTTACATCTGAATCCACAGAGTTCCCTCTTTACATCTGAATACACAGAGTTTCCCCTTTACAGCTGAATCCACAGAGTTCCCCCTTTACAGCTGAATCCACAGAGTTCCCCCTTTACAGCTGAATCCACAGAGTTCCCCCTTTACAGCTGAATCCACAGAGTTCCCCCTTTACAGCTGAATCCACAGAGTTCCTCCTTTACATCTGAATCCACAGAGTTCCCCTTTACATCTGAATCCACAGAGTTCCCTCTTTACAGCTGAATCCACAGAGTTCCCCCTTTACATCTGAATCCACAGAGTTCCCCCTTTACAGCTTAATCCACAGAGTTCCCCCTTTACATCTGAATCCACAGAGTTCCCCCTTTACAGCTAAATCCACAGAGTTCCCCCTTTACATCTGAATCCACAGAGTTCCCCCTTTACATCTGAATCCACAGAGTTCCCCATTTACATCTGAATCCACAGAGTTGCACCTTTACAGCTGAATCCACAGAGTTCCCCCTTTACAGCTGAATGAACAGAGTTCCCCCTTTACAGCTGAATCCACAGAGTTCCCCCTTTACAGCTGAATCCACAGAGTTCCCCCTTTACAGCTGAATCCACAGAGTTCCCCCTTTACAGCTGAATCCACAGAGTTCCTCCTTTACATCTGAATCCACAGAGTTCCCCCTTTACATCTGAATCCACAGAGTTCCCTCTTTACAGCTGAATCCACAGAGTTCCCCCTTTACATCTGAATCCACAGAGTTCCCCCTTTACAGCTTAATCCACAGAGTTCCCCCTTTACATCTGAATCCACAGAGTTCCCCCTTTACAGCTGAATCCACAGAGTTTCCCCTTTACATCTGAATCCACAGAGTTCCCCCTTTACATCTGAATCCACAGAGTTCCCCCTTTACATCTGAATCCACAGAGTTGCACCTTTACAGCTGAATCCACAGAGTTCCCCCTTTACAGCTGAATGAACAGAGTTCCCCCTTTACAGCTGAATCCACAGAGTTCCCCCTTTACAGCTGAATCCACAGAGTTCCCCCTTTACAGCTGAATCCACAGAGTTGCCCCTTTACAACTGAATCCACAGAGTTCCCCCTTTACAGCTGAATCCACAGAGTTCCCCCTTTACAGCTGAATCCACAGAGTTGCCCCTTTACAACTGAATCCACAGAGTTCCCCCTTTACAGCTGAATCCACAGAGTTCCCCCTTTACAGCTGAATCCACAGAGTTCCCCCTTTACAGCTGAATCCACAGAGTTGCCCCTTTACAACTGAATCCACAGAGTTGCCCCTTTACAGCTGAATCCACAGAGTTGCCCCTTTACAGCTGAATCCACAGAGTTGCCCCTTTACAGCTGAATCCACAGAGTTGCCCCTTTACATCTGAATCCACAGAGTTGCCCCTTTACATCTGAATCCACAGAGTTGCCCCTTTACATCTGAATCCACAGAGTTGCCCCTTTACAGCTGAATCCACAGAGTTGCCCCTTTTACAGCTGAATCCACAGAGTTGCCCCTTTTACAGCTGAATCCACAGAGTTCCCCCTTTACAGCTGAATCCACAGAGTTCCCCCTTTACAGCTGAATCCACAGAGTTCCCCCTTTACAGCTGAATCCACAGAGTTCCCCCTTTACATCTGAATCCACAGAGTTACCCCTTTACAGCTGAATCCACAGAGTTCCCCCTTTACAGCTGAATCCACAGAGTTGGCCCTTTACAGCTGAATCCACAGAGTTCCCCCTTTACAGCTGAATCCACAGAGTTGGCCCTTTACAGCTGAATCCACAGAGTTGCCCCTTTACATCTGAATCCACAGAGTTGCCCCTTTACAGCTGAATCCACAGAGTTGCCCCTTTACAGCTGAATCCACAGAGTTCCCACTGTAAGGGAGGACTCTGCAGACTCTGGTGTAAGGGATAACTCTGGGGATTCTGAATTAAGGCAGAACACTAAGAACTCTGATGTAAGGAGGGGACTGTCAGGATGGGCATGACAGTAGACAAGATAACACCTCTGGATGAACCTCTGTGCACAGGCTACCTGTGGGTTTTTCTTTGTATCCTGAACAGTTCCTGTGGCAGTTGTGGCTGAAATCTTTCTTGGTCTACCTGACTTTGGCTTGGTATCAAAAGAGCCCCTAATTTTCCACTTCTTAAGTGATTAAACAGTACTGACTGGCATATTCAAGGCTGTGGATATCTTTTTATATCCCGTTTCATCTTTGTAAAGTTTCATTACCATATATACTCAAGTATAACCCGAGTTTTTCAGCACATTTTTTTGTGCTGAAAATGCCTCCCTCCGCTTATACTCGAGTCAAGCACTTTTCTGCAGCAGAGAATGCCATTTCCCACCCGACTTTGGGGCCCCGTATCTCGGAGCCACATGGTGCTAGGAACCACATTGGATATGTTGTAGTGCTAGTTCCACTGGGTTTGCACACCAAATTTGGGGTTCCTAGCACCAAGTGGCCCGAGATACAGGGCCCCAAAGTCGGTCAACTGTGTCCATCTGCAGCAATGTCATTTCGGGACCCTTTGGGTCCAGAGACCCCACATTTTGGCTGCAGGGCATCTAGGAACCCTTAACTACCAAGTTTGAAGTTCGGGGGACCTATGGCTGCAAATGGGCACAGTGAGGCTGCAAATAGGCATTGTTGACCCTCTTTTCCACTTACAGTAGCTGCGCATTTCTCACCCTAGGCTTATACTCGAGTCAATAAGTTTTCCCATTTTTTTGTGGTAAAATTAGGTGCCTCAGCTTATATTCGGGTCGGCTTATACTCAAGTATATACGGTACCCTGTTATGCAGATCTTTTGACTGTTCTTTTCTACCTCCTTGTGGTTCAGTGTCTAGCCTGCTAAGTGCATCCATGTGAGAGCTAACAAACTCATTGACTATTTATACACAGACACTAATTGTGATTTAAAAAGCCACAAATGTGGGAAGTTACCTTTAATTGCCATTTCAACCTGTGTGTGCCACCTTCTGTGTCTGTACCAAGGCCAAACATTCCAGGGGATGTAAACTTTTTATCAGGGCCATTTGGCTGATTTCTGTTATCATTATGATTTAAAAAGGATCCAAAAACCTATGTGATAATAAATGGCTTCATGTGATCACTATCCTTAAAATTATAAAAAAATAAAAATAACAAACATGTTATACTTACCTCCACTGTACAGCTCGTTTTGCCACAGAGTGGCCTCGGTCCTCCTCTTCTGGGGTCCCTCGGCGGCTCTCCTTGCATCAGATAACCCGCTAGGAGAGGCGCTCTTCCTGGGGGTTACCTTGCGGGCATGCTCCCGAGTCCAGCACTTGTGTCCATAGACACGAATGCCGGACTCGGCCCGCCCCCCCCAGCGCCCGCGTCATTCGATTTGATTGACAGCAGCGGGAGCCAATGGCTATCAAATGCTATTAATCTATCCAACCAAGAGCCGGAACTCCATGCAGAGAGGGAGAGCATGTCTCCGCCGAAGGAATTCCAGGGCTCAGGTAAGTAAAACGGGGAGGCTGGGGGGGGGGGGGGGGCAATCACTGGCAGAAGTTTTTTCACCTTAATGCATAGGATGCTTTAATGTGAAATAACACGAAGGTTTACAACCCCTTTAAACAAAAGACAGTTTTTTTGTCATGATCAGTCATATTTTCAATATTAATGCCCACATTTCACAATTTCTGCCAGGGTATGCAAACTGGGTGAGGGTGGGGCTAATCAGTTGAGCTGGAGGCAAATATGCTGACACAAATCCTGCTGACCAAAGACCAGAAAGTCTGATAATGTGCTTGTCCAGCATCACTCCTGTTCCAGGAACTGGATCTTAAAGGTGGAAAGCATTGCAGATACTGCAAAGTTAATATTGATATTGACATAAGCCTACACTGTGCGATACATTGACTCCCTGCACTGTGTGTCATTGTGGACTGTGATACTTGAAGACAGATTAGGTAAGAGGAAGTACTTTGCTCTATTTATTATACTGCATGTTCTCCCACATTCTACTGCTAATTAAAGGGAACTTACATCATAACCTATTTTAGTGAGGAAAGGGTTTTGCTTGCTTGAAAGTCCATATTTTTATAATGTTATTTCATATATATTTGCAGACTCCCCCTGCTGGGGGTTGTTTGTATTTCAGACTAGACAATCAAGAGTTCTTGCTGAACTGCTCTCTGCAGTAGCTGCCAATTATACTAGATTGTAAGACCCTTGTAGATTGTAAGCTTTAATGAGCAGGGCCCTCTGATCCCTCCTGTATTGAATTGTATTGTAACTGTACAGTGAGTCCCGGAGCCGACAGCCAAAGGGGGGTAGGCGCAGGGACGGCATGACATGTGCTTGACTGCACAGTCGGCGTCTTAAGAGCGCCGCTTTAAGGCAAGGGGTGGGCGGAGCAGGGGGCGGAGTCACGGCGCTCTGACGTGAGAGCGCCGTGCAATGCGGTCATTCGGCGAGCGGAGAGGAAGGAAGCTGTTTTTTAGGGGGATAGAGGTCAAGTGGTGTCAGGGTAAGAGGCGGTTGGCGGTTCTTAGGGCTTTTAGAAGAGGAGGTCAAGTACAGGTAAAAACCTGTTGTACCCATCCATGGGATGGGAGTGGTTTTATGTACGAGGGGTTAACCTCGAAGAGTTGAATAAGGGTAGGTCACTGATACAGTTGGTTATAGCCTCAGAGACAGGGGTTGCCGTCTGGAGGTCAAGAGGTTAAAGTTGGAGTTGTTAGCAGTGACCAGTATGTTGATATGTACCCATGACCCTTTGAAAGGCTGGGAATGTTTATAGTAATAAAGTTTATTAAATCTATTTAAAAAAAATATATATATATTTGTTTAATAAAAAGTTTAGGCCTGACGGCCATTTAATCCAAAAAACCTAGTCCCGTTGTGTTTATGGGGGGTTTGTAGAGGGTTACCGGTATGGGAAGGTTTTATATTTGGTACAGATATATGCACATACACCTATGTAGGTATATGTATGTCACTGGGTAAGTCATACAGATGTCATGTCTGCGCATACTGTTGGTGCTATATAAATCCTGTATAATAATAATAATACTTATGCTGCATGGCAGGGTTGCCAACCTCCCGCAGCATTTTTTACTGACAAAACATGGAAAATTTACTGGCGGAGCGCATTTTTTACTGGCAACCTGAGAAATTACAGAACTCCTATTGAAAACTAACACAGTGAATATTTGAACAGTATAAACATGATATGGAAACACTGACAATACCTAAAACAAAGTAATTTGCTTGATTTACACTTAAAAAGTTAACACAGCATGAAATGATCAGCCCCTGATATTTACTGGCAGTTGTAAAAAAAATCAAAGATTTTTACAAACTGTCAGTAAATTTACTGCTTTACGCAACCCTGCTGCATGGTCCTACCAGTAACTCCCTTCTGGGCTTCTGACTGCCCTGGCTTACTTCGATCACACTTATTTACTCTCGGAGTGAGACAACGGTAGAGTGACTGAAGTAAAATGGTCTTTGTGTATTTTTACTATTTCAGACAGTGCTAAATTAGGTACTTGGTGTTTTATAGCCCTTTTTTTTTAAGTGCAGTGGCTGCTAGCCCCCTTTGTAGTCAGTGGTGGCCCGTTCATTAAGGAGCGCATGAGTGCTGCCCCCTCTATCACGCCACCCCCTATAAGTATTATGGATGAATCTATCCATGGCCGCTGCGGCCACCCCCTAGTCAGGCGTTCCGACTCCTTTCGGAAGCTGGGGCACCTGAATTACAGCGGCGGGGGTGTTTTTTGGATTCAAGCCATAGGCTCTAATAGGTTTCAAAATAGGGTGGACTCGGAGCGCAGAGCATTGCACTCGGATCCCACCAGAAGTGAATATATATATATATATAATATAAATGAATATATTCGCTTTTCTAACACTGAACTGCCTCTCCGACCATCAGGAAGCGTGGGTCTAAGACCCGTCACCTGATTGGCTGAAAGGACAGGTGCACCCATTGGAGGCCTAGCAGGAAAAAAGAAGAGACGCATGGAGGACATGTCACTGCCTGACCCGCTGCCCGTCCCACAGCTCGCCAGCGTCACCCGCTGCCTGACCTGCCACAAAGATGGGGTAAGTGCCGTTCAGACAGCTAGCGGGCGGGGGGTCACAGTGGCTGCATTTGATGGGAACAGTGGCAAGATTTGATAGGCACAGTGGCTGCAATTGATGGGAACAAGTGACTGCAATTGATGGCACAGTGGCTGCATTCTATGGACATAGTGGTTACATTTGATCGGCACAGTGGCTGCATTTGATCGGCACAGTGGCTACATTTGCTTGGCACAGTGGCTGCATTTGATGGGCATAGTGGCTGCATTTGATGGATGCAGTGGCTGCATTTGATGGGCACAGTGGCAGCAATTGATGGCACAGTGGCTGCATTTGATGGCACAGTGGCTGCAATTGATGGACATAGTGGCTGCATTTGATGATAACTGTGGCTGCAATTGATGGCACGGTGGCTGCAATTGATGGGCACAGTGGTTGCATTTGATGGGCACAGTTGTTGGATTTGATGGCACAGTGAGGCTGCAATTGATGGGCACAGTAGCTGCATTTGATGGGCACAGTGGTTGCATTTGATGGGCACAGTGGTTGCATTTGATGGCACAGTGAGGCTGCAATTCATGTTTTTTTTTTCAGTATTTTTCAAACTTTTTCAGTTTGTTTGCACCCCCCAAAAATTTTGAGCAACAGCCGCCACTGTTTTCAGTGCTCGCCAACTCCAACCAGTACTTCCAACTCCAGTGCCTTTGAAGCCCCTCCAATGCCCCCAGCCCAAACCAGCGCTAGAGTTTCCCAGTGCCCCCAGGCGTCTTTTAATGCCTCCAAAACTTTTAACAGCCTGATATACTGCCCCCTCCACATCTCACCAGCCCCCTACAGTGTCCCACTGCCCTCTTCAGTCCTAGACTTCCAGAGCCCAACCAGTCCTCCCATCCCCTATCCAGTGTGTGTAAATCCGTCTCTGTGAGTCAGAGCAATGACTCCTTGTAGTAAATGATCTATTATCAGACTGTTGCGTCCCAGGTGGCTCTACGAGTGACAACTTGCCTGATGAAGAATGCATATAATTACAAGAATTATATTAGCTCACCCCAAGCCTTCCATATCACTCTCTTGTACATTCGCACTTCCTTATTCTATCCACCCTTCACTTAATCTTTTCTTGACTCTAGACACGTCATCTGGATCCTAGTATCTTATATCTCAGTCATCTTCATTTCTGATAAATTGTAATTCCAAATAAAATTAGTTACTGTCTCCAGATTATTTTGAGCTGTTAAAAGTGTATTCCTTATAATGGCCTTAAAAAGCCCTTAAGACTACGTAACAATCTTTCTGGTCAACAAAAAACCTCTCTGTTGTCTCAGTAAAGGTCTCCTACCACTACGGGGTTCTCATCTCAACCTCAGTGTTCCAGATTGATGTGGTTTGCTGCTCCGATTAACAAGCTCTGCACCTAACTTATTTTCCATTCAAACACCACAATTCAGGTATTATTTATGCAGTTCATACGAAAGAGGTGCATGGATTTTCTCCAGGGCAGAAGCAGGCAGGAATTGGCAAATAGGCATGATAGAATCCTTGCATTATGTATTTAGTAAAAGGTAAACTTTAAGTCCTTGGATTGTTCCTGACCTACAGAGTTTTCTGTCTGTCTTTCAGATCCAGAGCTTAAACGACAATTTCCTGATGTTTTTGATGACCAGGTAAGAGTATGTTATGTAACCATCTTTTCATTGGCATGTGGGAGGAGATATTATATTGAAAGACCTGATGGACCTTTGCATTTTATATACACTATATTGCCAAAATTATTGGGACAACTGCCTTTCCACGCACATGAACTTTAATGGCATCCCAGTCTTATGCCCCGTACACACGGTCGGAATTTCCGACGGAAAATGTCCTATCGGACCATGTTGTCGGAAAATCCGACCGTGTGTGGGCGCCATCGGACTTTTTCCGTCGGAATTTCCTTCGGAAAAAATTTGAGATCCTGCTCTCAGATTTACCGACAACAAAGTCCGATCGGACTTTTTCCGATCGTGTGTAGCGAATTCCGACGGACAAAGTACCATGCATGCTCAGATCAAATTACAAGACCAAAGCTATTGGCTACTAGCCTCTACATAGTTCCGTCGCCACGTTCAGAATGATCGGATTTTCCGACAACTTTGTCCGACTGTGTGTATGCAACACCAGTGTCGGACAAAATCCGACGGATTTTGTGGTCGGAATTTCCGACCGTGTGTATGGGGCATTAGTCCGTAGGGTTCAATATTGAGTTGGCCCACCCCTTGCAGCTAGAACAGCTTCAACTCTTCCACAAGGTTTAGGAGTGTGTCTATGGGAATGTTTGACCATTCTTCCAGAAGCACATTTGTGAGGTCAGGCACTGATGTTGGACGACAAGGCCTGGATCGTAGTTTCCACTCTAATTCATCCCAAAGGTGTTCTATTGAGGTCAGGTCAGTACAGATCTTCTACCGCTGCAGTTTGGAGCCTTCCCAGAAGAGTTGAAGCTCTTATAGCTGCAAAGGGTGGGCCAACTCAATATTGAATCTTTGCCTTGTACACACGGTTGGACATTCCGACCACAAAATCCGTCAGATTTTTTCCAACGGATTCTGTCCGAAACTGGCATTGCACACACACGGTTGGACAAAGTTGTCGGAAAATCCAATTGTTCCGAACGAGGTGACATATATAACATACGACGGGACTACGTAGAGGACAGTAGCCAATAGCTTTCGTCTCCAAATTTCTTCTGAGCATGCGTGGCACTTTGTGCGTCGGAATTCTCTACACATGATCGGAAAAAGTCTGATCGGATTTTGTTGTCAGAAAATTTTAGATCCTGCTCTCAATTTTTTCCGTCGGAAATGTCCATAATGACATGGATGAGCTAGTTTGGGGTGGAGGAACTTGACAGGCCTGCACAGAGTCCTGAACTCAACCCAATAGAACACCTTTGGGATGAATTAGAGCCAAGGCTTCTCGTCCAACATCAGTGCCTGACCTCACAAATGCACTTCTGGAAGAATGCTCAAACATTCCCATAGACACACTCCTAAACCTTGTGGACAGCCTTCCCAGAAGAGTTGAAGCTGTTATATCTGCAAAGGGTGGGCCAACTCAATATTGAACCCTACGGACTAAAGCCCCATACACACGGTCGGATTTTCCGATGGATTCTGTCCTATCGGACAATGTTGTCGGAAATTCCGACCGTGTGTAGGCACCATCGGACATTTTCCATCGGATTGTCCGACGGACAAAGTTGTATCTCCTGCTCTAAAAATTTTCCGATAACAAAGTCCGATCACACCAATTCCGATCGTGTGTAGCGAATTCCGACGGACAAAGTGCCACGCATGCTCAGATCACATTACAAGACCAAAGCTATTGGCTAATAGCCTCTACGTAGTCCCGTCGTAGGCAACAAACGTCACCACGTTCAGAATGATCGGATTTTCCAACAACTTTGTCCGACCGTGTGTATGCAACACCAGTGTCGGACTAAATCCGTCGGACAAAATCCGATGGATTTTGTGGTCGGATTTTCCGACCGTGTGTATGGGGCATAAGACTGTTATGCCATTAAAGTTCATGTGCGTGTAAAGGCAGGTGTCCCAATACTTTTGGTAATATAGTGTATGTTACATATACAGTAAATGTGGAAAAAATAGAAATAAAGACCTGTAAATAAAAAAAGGAACTAATATTCTGAGTACTATCATTATATTTATATATTCTGCACAGTTTTGTGTATGCATTATTCTTGTAATGGTTGTTCAGAGTCAGATATGAAGGGTTCCATAAGGTAATAGTAGTTTCTATCTTGTCAACTGCCTGAATTCATGCTTATAACTTGGGCTGTCTCCCAGCTACCAAGTGAGACTTCTTTAAACTCTTGGGAGTTGGGTTTAGATGGTGGTCCGTCGGAAAAATCTTGGATGGTTTTTCCGAAGGAATTCCACTCAAGCTTGTCTTGCATACACACGGTCACACAAAAGTTTACTGAACTTTGGACCGTCAAGATCGCGGTGACGAACAACACTACAACGAGCCAAGAAAATGAAGTTCAATGCTTCCGAGACTGCGTCGAATTGTTTCCGAGCATGAGTAGGAATTTTGCACGTCGGAATTGCTACCGACGATCGGAATTTCCGTTCGGGACTTTTTCCAACCGGAAAATTGAGAACCTGCTCTCAATCAACCGATGGAGCATACACACGGTCGGAATTTCCGACCAAAAGCTCACATAGGACTTTGTGTACGGGACATAAGTTATATCCAGGGAGACTGTTATTTTCTGATAATCAAGGCAAAGTGTGAGGTTATTGGGCATATTGTGTTATAATTACAGTATATACCACTGCTTCATTTATTTTATATATATATATATATATATATATATATATATATATATATATATATTATTTATATATATAATTTATTTACCACATTTTATTTTTTCTAGGACTCGGTGACGACGCTTACAAAGTTTTGCTTCCCTTTTCAACTGAAAAGGTAAAAATCCTGCTGTCTGATTCTCATGTCGTTGCTAATTCAAAGCTCAGCTCAAACCTCAAACCTTTTGTAAATCCCAGACATAATAACATTTGTAAATAGTATATATTTTCATTTTCATTTCATTATGCCTGCTCCAGTTTCCATTTGCCCAATGCTTACATTTGGTCGTCATACTTTCTTCCTAGCAGCGCCCCGTTCGTAAGTAGGGGTTGTTCGTAGGTCAGGTGTTCGTAAGTCGGGGACCCCCTGTATACGTTTTCACCACTTGTGCTGCCCGTCACCATACAGTAAACAGTGGAGGCTTACCAGAAAGCCAGCGACCGCCCTTATTCAGGGGGGTCAAACTAGGCTTAGTTGAACAGCAGGATTGCTGTTAGATCTCACAAGCTCCCTCTCCGGCGACCAGCCTGCCTCCAGGGAAAGCCCCTTCCAGGGCGCACTTCTAAGATAGATTGTGACCAGGCGCTCCGTTTCCACTGATTGTGTATGGACATCCAGTGGGTAAATAAACAAATTGGGAGAAAAAAGGAGACTTCAATAGTGTAGACGTTCCTTAGGTAGGTTTATTTAGTAAAAAGATCCAGTACATAAAAATGATCTTTGCAAGGTAAAAAAAAACTCTGTAATGTCTGCGAGAACGGTTTGCGCATGCGCAGTGCGTGTGCGCGCAACGGCCCTACGACTGTTTCGTCACAACTGACGTCATCAGGGGTTGAGAAAGGCTGCTGTAGACAGACAGTTCTAGCAGCAGCCTATGTCAAGGCGATCAATGGAGATTGTAGAAGTTTTTCAAACTTGTCTAATCACAAACTTCCCAGAGTGCAGTCAGATGGAACTAACTATGTCTATCACTTGTACATTCCTGCTAAAAGTGGGAAATTCCCATTTTATGTTTAAGAGCGCCTTTATTCTGGATTTATGCCAGAAAGAAAAAAATGTATGTGCCAATACTAGGCATTGCATTCAATATACCGTATTTATCGGCGTATAACACGCACCGGCGTATAACACGCACCCCAAGTTTAGGAGGCCATTTTAAGGAAAAAAAGTTTTAGGAGGGAAGTTTAGGGAAAAAAAAACGTACATTTAAGCGTCATTTGCAGCCTGCCCAGTGTCTATTTGCAGCCTTGACCAGCGTCATTTGCAGCTTCCCAGTGTCTATTTGCAGCTTGCCCAGCGTCATTTGCAGCTTGCCCAGTGTCTATTTGCAGCTTGCCCAGCGTCATTTGCAGCTTGCCCAGTGTCATTTGCAGCTTGCCCAGTGTCTATTTGAAGCCTTGCCCAGAGTCATTTGCAGCTTGCCAGTGTCATTTGCAGCCTTGCCCAGCGTCATTTGCAGCCTTGCCCAGCGTCATTTGCAGCTTGCCCACGTTTAAGTTTCCCGCCGCCGAGACAGACCGCGCGAGCCGACTGCTCAGCCCCCACTCGCAGTCCCGCCTCCCTGCTGTTTCTGGAGCGAGCGCAGGGAGGCGGGACTGCGAGCGGAGCTGAGCAGTCGGCTCTGTCTTTTTCTGCGGCGCTTGGTCTTTTTCGGCGGCGCTCGGTATTTTTTGGCGGCGCTCGCTATTTTTCGGCGTCGCTCAATATTTTTGGGTCACAGACAGTGAAGATCGGTACTTGAATAGCAAAATATAGGTCAACGTGCTTTCAATGCAGCATGGAGGAATTTTTCACAATGGGTTGGGTTGAACAGGTGTTACCAAAACAATGCATTTGAAGTGAACCCTCAGATACATGGCAATTGATCTGGTATAAACAGGAATGTCTGGTCTGTTCAATTCAACCAATAAGATGCTTCATTAATTTTCCCAGTGTAACACAGAAAAGTAAAACAATGGTGCGATTGGTTTGACTATCTACAATGGTACCAAAAAAAGAAATTAGTGTAATGCCCCGTACACGCAATCAGACTTTCCGACAACAAAACCGTGGATTTTTTGTTCAAAGGGTGTTGGCTCCAACTTGTCTTGCATACACACGGTCACACAAATGTTGGCCAACAATCACGAACATAGTGGCATACAAGACGTACGGCGAGCCGATGTGATATCTCCATTACGAACGCTAGTTTTACAAGACCGATCGCTTCCGGCTCGTCCTTGATTCTGAGCATGTGTGTTTGTACTTCGGACTTGTGTACACACGATCGGAAAATCCGACAACACACATTTGTTGGCGGAAAATTTGGGAGCATGCTAGCCAACATTTGTTGGCAGAAAGTCCGACAACAAATGTCCGATGGAGCATACACACGGTCGGATTTTCCGCCAACAAGCTCACATCCAACATTTCCCATCGGAAAATCTGATCGTGTGGGTACGGGGCATTACAGTTACCAGTGTATGTTTCAAAAAAAGATATCATCCATAGGCTGTTCCTACATACAGGCATACCCCACTTTTAAGTACACAATGGTACCAGATCATGTATGTAAAACGAAAATGTACTTACAGTGAAGCAATACCTTTTTCACTTCTCAGTGCATGTACTGCATTGCAATAATCATTTACAGGCATAACTGATTACCTAGGCAAACCTGCCGACCCCAAAATCGGATATGTGGCATGGCAGTGCCATGTCAAGCTGACCAAGATTAGATATTGACGCCAATTTTTAAAAACCTGGGAGCAGTGCCTTGTCAAGCTGACCAAGATTTTTCATAGACACCGATGTGTTCGTACTCGTGAGTGTACGTAAAGTGAGTGTACATAAAGTGGGGTATGTCTGTACTCTGCTCAGCTTCTGTTTCACTGTTATACCATTTATTGCCCTTGTTGCCCATTCTTCTGTATCATTTCTCAACTTTGTCTCCCCCACAACAATGCCACCATAATATAGATGGCAGAACTCCTCCGTCCAGCATTTCAGCTTTACACTGACCGACCTCCAGGGCTACCAGCGGTTTGGTTTTTGTCGGCTGTCTGTAGAGGCAAGGAGTTGTACGTGTATCCTCAGGTGAGTGGCTCCTCCTGAAAGTTAGATCCCTAACTGTCTAAACCAATTGTATCAATTTTCTTTAGGTTGGGCCTCAGTAGGTTACGATCAAAAGGGAGTGAACGTATGTTTTCATTCTTTGTTTTTTTAAAACAAATAAATATGAAATATCACATATGCATCCTATGTATGCTCATTTGGACGACATGCACACCTGAGTGATTTAAAGTGTGATTTGAAACATCTCAGTAAAATTTCCATTATATTTAATAGTGCTTATTCACACCATCATTTAAAAAAGTAAATGGGCTTTTCTTGGGACACAGTCAAGCACTTTGGCCCAAATAGACATTAATGGCAGCGCGTAAAAAATATGTGAAAAACCAACAAAAAGTGCATTTTTTCTTTCCTAAAAATGGGTAATCTCTACTAAAAATTATAAAAAAAAAATCCTCAAGCCTTAAACGCATGCCTAAATGCCAAGGATAGAGATCTCTATGACTAAGTCCAATCAGGGTACAATGTGTCAGCAATTGTGGCTACAGATGAGAGAATTGGGTGGTATACTGTTACTGTTAATATTGTGTGATTACTTATGCTCTGCTATGTGAGGTGTTAAAAAAAAAAAGTGCAATGAGAGGAACTGCTGCACCACTGTCAATGGCAAAACACCTATCACTCAAAGTGATTATATAGCAAGCAGAGGCGGCTCTCTAATTAGGCAAATTAGGCGGTCGCCTAAGACCTCGCACTCCTAGGGGCCTCGCGGCCACCTAATTTGCCTACCGTGTGTTGGAGTGAACGTCCCCTGGTCTGTGCCCTCAGAGCCTTTAAAGGGGTTGTAAAGGCAGAAGGTTTTTTTATCTTAATACATTTCATGCATTAAGATAAAACGCCTTCTGTGTGCAGCAGCTCCCCTCAGCCTCCCTAATATTTACCTGAGGTCCCTCTCTGTCCAGCGATGTCCACGAGTGTCTTGGCTGTCCTGATTCTCCTTCCTTATTGGCTGAGACACAGCAGTGATGCCATTGGCTCACGCTGCTGTCAATCAAATTCAGCTAGCCAATCTCTTGTATCATGTCTGCTGTCTCTGACCATCCCCTTTATCATGTCTGCATTCTTTTCTGCGGTAATTTCTATCGCTTGAATAATTTTTTCCATAATGGGAGTGAGTGGGGCCTCATGTCTAAGGTTTGCCTAAGGCCTCACAAAGCCTAGAGCCGCCTCTGATAGCAAGGTAGTTTCAGACGAATACAACTAAAACATAAATACACAAAATAAATCTTATACTGTTCTGTATAACACTGGGCTCATTAGTATCATACACAATACTGTGAGATATTAGTAAAAACTTCCAAAAGGAAAAATAAAATACTTTTAAAGTCCTCTATATAGATGAAATATTTCAAGGTGAAAAAAAACAAAAACGTGATGTCCATCGATATAACGATAGCTGTGTACTATGAAGCCATCACTCGACACCTCTGGATGCAGTTCTTGCTCGCCTTAAATTTATACTCATTACAGTTCTTGCTGCGCCTTTGACATTTTTATTTTGTTTGCTCAGTATGCCTCCAGCTAGGCAGCCTCCTATTGCACTATGCTTTCAAGCTAGACAAGCTCCGCTTAAGAGCAAATGCTCTGGGCATGTGAAAAAAAAATATATATGCTCATAGCTTATTACAGTATGCCTTACATAAGATGTCTTTTTAATAGATTAAAAATCACTTACCGGGAAGCTTCTTGTTTACAACACATAAGTATTTAAAATCCACAGTGGCAGATCGCCTCCTCACCGTAGCTTCTGGGTCCAGGAGACACCGAAAGTGACGTCACTGGCTCTGCCCGATGCGTTGCGTCACTTGTCACATGACTTCCTCATGGTAGCAACTCACAGTTTACACCAGATTCCTGCTACCCTGAGGAAGTCACATGACAAGTGACTCAACGTGTCGGGGGAAGCCAGTGGCGTTGCTTTCCGTGTCTCCTGGACCCAGAAGCAACGGGGAGGACGTGGTATACTTGGATTTTGCAAAAAGCGTTCAATACAGTTCCCCACACACGGCTCATGTGTAAGGTAAGGTCTACAGGCTTGGAAACATCAGTTTGTAAATGGATAGAAACTGTCTAAAAGACTGAATTTAGAGAGTAGTGGTTAATGATTCTTACTCTGAATGGTCTAAGGTTATCAGTGGTGTACCCCAAGGTTCAGTGTTACTTTTTAATATCTTTATAAATGATATAAGGTCTGGGATTAAAAGTATCGTTTCAGTCTTTGGACTGTTTAATTGGGCAAATGAGGTTTAATGTTGATAAATGTAAAGTTATGCACTTGGGGGCTAAAAATATGCATGCATCGTCCCTATTAGGGGGAGAACAACTGGGGGGATCCGTAGTGGAGAAGAATCTGGGGGTTTTGGTAGATCATAAGCTCAATAATAGCATGCAAGGCCAAGCTGCGGTTTCCAAAGTGAGCAAAGTCCTTTCTTGTATTAAGAGAGGTATGGACTCCAGAGAGACAGATATAATTTTGCCCCTGTACAAATCATTAGTAAGACCTCATCTGGAATATGCAGTTCAGTTATGGGCACCAGTTCACAAAAAGGATATCGGGGAACTGGAGAAAGTGCAGAGAAGGGCAACCAAACTGATAGAGGCATGGAGGAACTCAGCTATGAGGAAATATTAGAGGAACTGAATTTATTCTCTCTTGAGAAGAGGAGATTAAGGGGGGATATGATCAACATGTAAAACTATATAAGAGGTCCATATAGTGAACTTGGTGTTGGATTATTCACTTTACGGTCAACACAGAGGACAAGGGGGCACTCTTTACATCTAGGGGAAAAGAGATTTTATCTCCAAATACGGAAAGGTTTCTACACAGTAAGAGCTGTGAAAATGTGGAATAGACTTCCTCCAGAGGTGGTTCTGAGCAGCTCAGTAGATTGCTTTAAGAAAAGCCTGGATGCCATTAAGAATTAATGGTACCCCTAGGCGTCTGCTAAAGAGCAGCACATTTTTCCCGCGGGTGCGGGAACATGGGCGATTTACATGCATTCCCACACCCGCATAAGTGTAAAATTAGCCTTAATTGATCTTTAAGTGCTTTGAGATACTCACAACATTCTACAGAGCTCCTAGGTCACAGATAGATATAAACTTACAGTGTGTTTTAGTGCCTTTGTACATGTGGTGTGGAGATATATTCAATTGTCCTTTTTACCTTACTTTTCAGCTGTTTACCATGGTTTGAACTTTTCTATAAACTACTTAACCATATTGCTGAGCACCTAGTAAAGGACCAGGTAATATGTCCATCCTTTTTACACCTCTCGTCCTTTGTGTGCCCCTTATTTTCTTTCTCAATCTCTCTCTTTTTCCTTTTATTAAATACAAACCATGAAATTGCAGATTTTCTTTTCTTTAAAATCCCATTTCACAACATTAAACTTCAGTGGAGCTTGTGACACAATAAATGCTTAGCACTGCACCCAAAGGGGCGCTGGTAATAACAATCTTTTCCCCAGAAGTTCAGATGCTGTCTTTTTATGATCTATTGATTGAAGAACTTAAAAACAGGGCATGGGATACCTAAGAACGATTAACGCATAGAAATTAGAGGACAAGATTGTTCTTAAGTAAACGTGAACGTTGGACTGAAGACCATGAGGTAACTTTCTGAACAGGCTAAGATCTCACAGCTGGGGCAAGTCTCTTTGGCATTTGGTTACCTTGCACCTATGCACAACTACTGGTAGCCAGTGCAATTTCGAGAACACTACACAGGGATCGATTTACTCAAAAGAGTCACCAGGACAGCTGCCAAATTCCAGCTTCCTCCAGACACAGTCCAGTGAGTCAGACAGTTCTTCCTCCAGAACCAGATCCCTTGTGGTGAGGTCCTGCAAATCAGCTTCTAAGCAGATCCATCCAGGCCCTAAGCCCTGACACCGCTGAAGCCTCTAGAACAGCTGCACAGTTCATGGGCTGCCTGAGGGCAACAGCCCCTCAGGCTCTGGAACCCTCCAGGAGAGAAGGAACCCAGCTCTCCGGTGCCCCCGACCTTCCAGCCCTCCTCTGGACACTCCTCTCTAGGGATTGGCTAAAGCATGATAAATATTCAGGCTGGTTATTTGAATCTCCTGTCCTGAGCTCTGGAAGCTTCTTCCAGATGCAGGGGAAGCAAACAAATGTCCAGCCTGTGAAACCATGAACAGGCCAAAACAAACAAGTACTGCTCCCAAAATTACAGGAACCAAAAACGAAATTTACCTAGCATCCTACGCTAGGAGGGTGCTACACATGTTTTTAGTTTGGCAGATGCATATTATTATTGGCTAACAGGGGTGTCCATCAAAGGGATGGGCCAGTGATGAGCCAATAGTGAGGCATATACAGAGGCAAGGGGTTGGGGTGGTATTTACCAAAAGTACACTTGATTTTTGAAGTCCCAGAGTGCTATAAAGCAAATCCAAGGCAGCTAACCTATCTAACTGGCCCTTTGTTCTCTGCCAACCCCCTTCCCATGGGTCCATTAAAGAGTACCTGTCTCTTGTTTTAATTTTTGAGACAGGCAAGGAAAGTACTGTCCTTATGTCTTTATTTTAAGGGTAAAGGAAGAGGATGGGTGTTTATAATTGTCTTTCACCAATAGGCAGATTTCCCCCAATGACAGGACATAAGAAGAACAGGTTAGTGATTAAAAAATCTCTACAATGCAGAAAAAAATACTTTCTTTTATATTAGAGGGGTGGAATAAATTAGAACCTCTGTTTGGCTTTTATTGTTGTCTGCAACTTAGTTTTTATCATTTTTATTTTCCTGGAGTTGACCTGTTGTCCTTCACCTAGCCCTGTCTTTATTACTTTTATACTTAACCAAATCCCTCTCTTCTCCCTGATAGTTCAAAGAGGTTACTGACATTCTGCAGACTCTGTATGACCACCCAGTGCCGGAGGTGAACAAGACTCTGAACCTAGAAATGGTGAGTTTTTTACAATTATTTAAAAAGAGGGCAGGCGGGAGGGAAAGGCTTGGCCGTTCTAGCCTGTATAAAGACATAACTCTAATATTATTGAAAACTCTAAAACAAATCTCTAAGAGTGGCGGCCCATCCATAGAGGGCACACGGGCGCCGCTCCCCCTATCCAGGGTAGAGCTGCTGTTCCCCCTCTCCGGCTACTCCTCGCTCCAGGGCCATTGTTTCTCCTCCCAGCCAAATAGGAAGTGGGTACTGAGACCCGATTGGCCGGGAGTCCACTTCCTGATTGGCCAGGAGGAGAATCAGGAAGAAAATAGCGAATATTAAATCGCTATTTTCACACAACTGGGTGGGCTCTGGGCATATTGCGTATCTTATCTCTGTGTAAGTCTGTGAGTCAGTTTAGACCCATAATGGTCTATTGAAAGCAGTGCTCTCTTCACTTGGCTTGCATCCTGACATCTCACTATTTGTTGATTGGAAAGCAGCTAGAGGTACATCTCAAAATATGTCTGTGGAAAACATCAAAAAAATATGCAACAGTGTCAGGAACCATGAAACAAACGGAGACAGAAAATGCAGTAAAAATAAATAATAATAATAATAGTAAAAAATGGTACAACTGGTAAATGTAGTCAAAACATAGCCAGGGTTCGGTAGTCAAATCGGTTAGTCAGAACAAGCCAGGAAATCAGGAAGCCAGAGATCAGCTTAGTCAGAGGCAGCAGACAAGATCAGGAACCAGAATGGACGTCAGCCAGGCAAGTCTTCAACAGAAACACAGCAGAGATGTGAGAAACAGGAAGTGAGAACAAATTCCTGTAAATGAAGAGAATAGTGTCACTATTGGAAGATTTCCAGTCTATTACTTTTCTGGGAACAACCAAAATTTGGGAATTTCTTTAATTTCACTTTCAATGATAATAATCATGATTATGGTAAACAGGACAAAGAGAGAGGGTGAATCCTTGACTGGGGGCACAGACAGCAATAAAAACTGACAGGTGTTCTAATCCATTTCCACTGTATCCAAACTAAAAAACAAGTTTTGCCTTTAATTATACTTTATGTGAGAGCATTGACTCCCTCCTACTTTTCTTCACATCCCTCTGTAGACTCCCTCTGAGGTTTCAATTAGAGACAGAGTATCTGAAAGGAGAGAACTATTACTGTGCGTATATACACTGCTCAAAAAAATGAAAGGAACACTTTGAAAACACATCAGATCTTAATGGTGAAAAATACCATGCTGGATAGCTATGCTGATATGGACTTGGTAATGTGTTAGGAACAAAAGGATGCCACATAGTTTTTATGGAAATTAAAATGATCAACCTACAGATGGCTGAATTCAAAGACACCCCGAAAATCAAAGTGAAAAAAATTATGCAGCAGGCTAGTCCATTTTGCTGAAATTTCATGGCAGCAACTCAAAATGATCCTCAGTAGTTTGTATGGCCCCCATGTACATGTATGCATGCCTGATCATGTCGGGGCATGCTCCTAATCAGACGACGGATGGTGTCCTGGGGTATTTCCTCCCAGATCTGGACCATGGCATCTCTGAGCTCCTGAACAGAATGAGGTGCAACCTGGGGGATTCGGATGGACCGAAACATAATGTCCCAGAGGCGTTCTATTGTATTTAGGTCAGGCGAGCGTGAGGTCATTCAATGGTATCAATTAATTCATCCTCCAGGAACTGGCTCCATACTCTCGCCACATGAGGCCAGGTATTGTCATGCACCAGGAGGAGCCAAGAACCCACTGCACCAGCGTAGGGTCTGACAATGGATCCAAGGATTTCATCCCGATACCTAATGGCGGTCAGGGTGCCATTGTCCAGCCTGTAGAGGTCTGTGCGTCCCTCCATGGATATGCCTCCCCAGACCATCACTGACCCACCACCAAACTGGTCATGCTGAACGATGTTACAGGCAGCATAACGTTCTCCACAGCTTCTCCAGATGCTGTCACATGTTCTCATCTGTGAAAAGCACAGGGCGCCAGTGATAGACCTGCCAATTCTGGTGTTCAATGGCAAATATCAATAGAGCTCCACCATACTGGGCAGTGCGCACAGAGCCCACTAAAGGACATTGGGCCCTCAGGCCACCCTCATGAAGTCTGTTTCTGATTGTTTGGTCAGAGACAATCACCAGTGGCCATCAGTGGAGGTCATTTTGTAGGGCTCTAGCAGTGCTCATCCTGTTCCTCCTTGCATAAAGGAGCAGCTACCGGTCCTGCTGATGGGTTAAGGACCTTCTACAGCCCCGTCCAGCTCTCCTAGTTTAACTGTCTGTCTCCTGGAATCTCCAACATGCTCTTGAGACTGTGCTGGGAGACACAGCAAACCTTCTGGAAATTACACGTATTGATGTGCCAGTTGGACTGCCTGTGCAATGAGTTGGACTGCCTGTGCAACCTCTATAAGGTCCAGGTATCGCCTCATGCTACCAGTAGTGACGCTGACCCTAGCCAGATGCAAAACTAGTGAAAAACAGTCTGAAAAGATAATTATGTTAATGTTAATGTTAATTAACTGACCAGATCAATATCCCAGGAGTTTAATTGACTTGATGCTATACTCTGAAAAGTGTTCCTTTAATTTTTTTTAGCAGTAAACAAATGATCTAAATTGAGCTTTCATGGAAAAAAATAGCAAATACAAAATAAAATAATATAGTATGAACAATTTCCACACAAGTCATATTGTAATTGAATGTTTTTAAAAACGACCTTTCCTTTTCAATCTGCAGCTCTGTAATTTTCTGTAAATGCAATGCAATATGGCTACCTGGAGGTGTTCTGTACACAGAATGTGTACTGACCACCCCCCAGAAATATAATTTCCTGGTTTGGCTTCCTGATTTTCACAGATTTTCCCAGAAGTCTGCACTAAGATACAAGTCAGATTTTGGGCATCCCCTGCAACAACAAATTACATTTTTGTGAGATACAAAGGAATATTACATCTAAAAAGATACAGACCTTGCCACTTTCCTCATTGGAACTCTGCAGGTGCAGCAGCTGACTGACAATTATAAAATCACTCCCATTCACATTCACTTGGACACAGACATACAAAAAGCTAGTTCTTCCGAATGGCAAAAGGTAGGAATCTGCAACAAAGTTTGTAAAGTTCTTGCAATGAACATAGATCACCTAGAGGGGAAGGTTTTTTTCTCAGCGAAAGTGGAGTTACTCTTTAAATCCCTATAATTTACTGTTGTAGTTGTTTTCAGTTCTCAGATTCACTATGACTAGCGATTGATATTGAAACCCTTTGTTTCTTCACAGTTTTCCTATTTTGTGGTTCCGGACCCTGTGAAACTGCCATCAATTCCAGAAAATGTGAGTCACTTGCCTAAAATGTGTAATTTGCGATAGAAAAAAAGTTGACTTTTCAGTTTCACACAATTGACAAGTTCACCTGACTATGGACATAAAGGGGGTTGATTTACTAAAGGCAAATAAACCATGTACTCTGCAAAGTGCAGTTGCACTTGGGGTAAATCAACCCCAAAGTATTTACATACTCTTAAAGAGAACCCTGTCCCCCTAAAAATAACTGCCAATGCTCTCTAATCTAATCTCATCTAATTGTGCATACAGTATGTTATTGCCCCTTTGTTGTCAGAGTTTGCCATTCTCAGGGGAAATGTCCGTCCAGTGCCCCATTCCTGTACCATCATTTTCAAAAATAGCACAGTTTTTTTCCCCTGGGCTGGTTCACTTTTGTTGTTATTGGTGGGCTGGTCACCAGATCTCATGCATTTACCATACAAGAGCTTAGTGGCAGCCCGTCCATTAGGAGCCCCACCCCCCTATCCATGCCTAATCTACATGCAGGGTGCCGGACGCATGGATTCCAATGAGGTTTTTTTTTGCAGCACATGATTAGAGTCTGAGGCTCTAATAGACTTGAGTCTTGAGCCCTGAGCCCACCCAGTTGTGTGACAATAGCAAAAGGAACATTTGCTATTGCCACACTGATCCTCCTCCCGGAAAATCAGGAAGTGGGTCCTGAGAACCATTTCCCGATTGGCCAAGGGGAGAAACCATCCTATTGGCCTAGGAGGAGGAGGGAGGAGCCGCCGTGATGCAGAGGAGACACAGGGGAAGCCCGACTGATGGAGGGGGGACACCGAGGCTGGGACACGGAGGAGACTGAAGGGGCAGCAGCCGCCTTCACATGTCAGTCCGAGGGCAGCACAGGGTGAGTGAGCCGGTGACCGGGGGTGTGGGGTGTGTGTATGGCGTGCAGTGTGGGCTGGAGCGACGAAAGGGGTGGGGTCTGTGGTCAGCTCCAACTAATCTTTTTTTCTTTGGATATAAATCTCCTTTAAGGGGGTGTGACAAGGGGTGTGTCCTATGCCTACATACTTTTGCTAATAGGTGTCCCTCGCTCCCATCTCAAAGGTTGGGAGGTATGTGTGCATGTATAAACAGATAAAGGGATCCGTCACCAGTAGCACCCTCACAGCCAAGCCTTTTTTTTGATTTGCAGGACCATAAGTTGTAATGGTCAAACAGGCAATAGCAGCTGGACATCCAAAGGAGAGAGCGGCCATCAATGGATCACAGATCCCATAAGGCAGTGATGGCGAACTTGGCACCCCAGATGTTTTGGAACTAAATTTCCCATGATGCCCAACTACACAGTGCATCTTGGGAAATGTAGTTCCAAAACATCTGTAGTGCCAAGGTTCGCCATCACTGCCATTAGGCGACTCAAAATCGTTAGGAAAAGAAAACTGCCATAGCGAAGACCATCAAAAATTCAAAAATTCAAAGTATTTTATTCTAAAGTAGCAACAATTACCTCAATACAGAAGATAAACAGCGCGTATAGTACTGATGAAAAAAGCAGCAGGCCGTCGGCTCGTGCAATACCGCTGGGTAGTGGTTAGGCCTGCGTAATGTTGTCACTTCTAAGCCACTCCCTTAACGTGCCCCCCAGCTCCAGGTGTGAAAAGGGGGTCCTACGTGGCCCCCGAAAAGTCAAATCATTTGCAATGTCATAATGATTTCATAAAGTATTTTTCCTGATACAGAAAAGGTGTGTTTATGAGGAGAATTGTTAATAATTGTCTTGATTTATGACTCTCAACGAATACTAACAGACATTTCTTTCTTCTTTGATTCATCATCGCCTATCAGAGAAATCTCACAGAATTCCTTGTTGCGGTCCAAGTGGACACAATGTTGCAGTTATACTCCAGCCTGTTATGTGAGCGGAGGATCCTGATTACATCCAGCAAACTCAGTACAGTAAGTCTTGTCAACTCCACCGCCCCTTCAAATTCTCCGCACCTTTGACACCAGACTTCTCTGTATCTCGATTTTTGGTCAAACAGGCTTAACCCAAGGAGGCCAAACATGTGGAAGAAAATTCTCTGGTGAGATGAGACCAAAATGTAACTTTTTGGCCTAAAAGCAAAACTCTATGTGTGGCGGAAAACTAACACTTCACATCACCCTGAACACACCATCCCCACCGTGAAACATGGTGGTGGCAGGATCATGTTGTGGGGATGCTTTTCTTCAGCAGGGACAGGGAAGCTGGTCAGAGTTGATGGAAAGATAGATGGAGCCAAATACAGGGCAATCTTAGAAGAGAACCTGTTTGATTTTGCAAAAGACTTGAGACTGGAGCGGAGGTTCACTTTCCAGCAGGACAACGACCCTAAATATAGCGCCAGATCTACAATGGAATGGTTTACATTAAAGTATATTAGAATGGCCCAGTTAAAGTCCAGACCTAAATCCAATTGAGAATCTGAAGCAAGACTTAAAAATTGCTTTTCACAGACGCTCTCCGTACAATCTGACAGAGCTTGACCTATTTTGCAAAGAAGAATGGCCAAAAATGTCACTCTCTAGATGTGCAAAGCTGGTAGAGACATCCCAAAAAGACTTGCAGCTGTAATTGAAGTGAAAGGCGGTTCTATAAAGTATTGACTCTGAATACAAACGCACGCCATACTTTTCACATATTTATTTGTAAAAAAATTGAAAACCATTTATCATTTTCCTTTCACTTCACAATTATGTGCCGCTTTGTGTTGGTCTATCACATAAAATCACAATAAAATACAGTTACGTTAAGTTACGAAAATGTTAAGAGGTATGAATATTTTTTCAAGGTACTGTAAATAAGAAAACTAATGCCACTACCACATATAGGAATTGGTAAGTTGCAATATATTACATTTTTGTTTTAGGGTTTAATGCCACTTTAAATGCACCCATCCTTTTTGCCCTCCCCGACCTCTGCAGGGTCATAGTCAGCATTTTTCTTCCTCCAAACACGGCGAGTCCCCATCCTCAAGAAGGCACATGTACAGGCTCTTATGAAGTTTGCCAATGAACATCTAAATGATTCAGAGAAGGATTGGGAGAAAGTTCTGTGGTCAGATGAGACCAAAATTTAGCTCTTTGGCATTAACTGGACTCGCTGTGTTTGGAGGAAGAAAAATGCTGACTATGGTCCTAAGAACACCATCTCTACAGTCAAGCATGGAGGTGGAAACATTATTCTTTGGAGCTGTTTCTCTGCTAAAGGTACAGGCCGACTTTGCTGCATTGAGGGGCCAATGGACGGTGCAGTGTATTGTATACCTTGGATGAGAACCTTCTTCCCTCAGCCAGAACACTGAAGATGGGCCATGGATGGGTCTTTTAGCATGACAATGGCCCAAAACATACCACCAAAGGCAACAAAGGAGTGGCTCAAGTAGAAGCACATTAAGGTCATGGAGTGGCCTAGCCGGTCTCCAGACCTTAATCCTATAAAAATTTATGGAGGGAGCTGAAACTTTTTTTTTTTTGTCTGGCACAATATAGAGTATGGGATTTCAGATCAGCTGTGCCCAGTCTTGCCACAAAGAGTTAATCCAGCTCTGAGCAATCCTCATATCTTTTTTCAGTGAAATAAAACGGACAAACTGTGAAAACTTTGTCCGTTCTTCCCCCTTGCTGTGATTGACAGGTGATTTACATATCTCGTGCACTAGCCTAAGACATGCATTATTTTTTAATTCCCACCCACACTTCTTTCTTCAGCAGCTCTGCAAGGATTGGCTGTTCCGCACCTCCGCATGGTTTGGCATGCTGAAGTCATGTGGAGACTTTTCTGGGTTTTGACTGGATGTTAGTGATCATAGCAGAAGTTCAGTGTAAGAAATACACAGGAGAAAATGCATGTTGATAAGGGGAGTGTAGAGGTGGGCGGGGAGACTACTGACATCACGACTCCACCCACTAAGCCCTGAAAAACAGACCCACCCACAATCTGCAGTTTTTCGGGTCTCATAGCAGACAGAGGGGAGACATTTGACAGATAAGTATACATGCAGGAGGCATGTATATCCTTCTAGATAACCAATATTGCAGTAGTTTAGAAAGAATGAGAGTGGGTTTACATCCACTTTAAGGATTTAGAGAAGATATGTAAAGAAGACTGGACCAAAATCCCTCCTGAGATGTGTGCAAACCTAGTCACTAACTAAAAAAAACGTCTTACCTCTGTGCTTGCCAACAAGGGTTTCTCCACCAAGTACTAAGTCAAGTTTTGCTTGGGGGTCCAATACTTATTTTACTCACTAAACTGCAACTCAATTTATAACATTTGTATCATATGTTTTTTTCTGGACTTTTGATTGATATTCTGTCTCTATCATTTAAAATACACATATGATAAAACATTATAGACCCTTCATCTCTTTGTAAGTGGGCAAACCTACAAAATCTGCAGGGGATCAAATAATTATTTTCCCCACTGTAGAAACTCTCCATAGGCTTTCAGATCCTAGGCGATGCCTGAACAAAGATGGCTCAATACCTCTTAAGAGAAAGGCAGATGACAGCATAGTGAAGGGGAGTGCTGTGATCTCTGTGTAATACCAGGAGGTGTTAAATTTCTACAGTACTTGGCACCAATGTATGTAGCAAGCCATCAGATGATAGATCCACCTTAATCTGTGTGTTCTTCTCTCTCCCTGACAGCTGACAGCCTGTGTCCATGCCTCTGCAGCCCTCCTGTATCCCATGTACTGGCAGCACATCTATATTCCTACACTACCTCCACATCTACTGGACTACTGCGGGTCTGTCACTTTGTCTGTTACACTGTCCATCCGTCTGTCTATAGTTAAGATTAGGGATGAGCCTGCGGTTCGAGTCGAGATTGCAGTGCATTGACGGCTGCTGGTTGGCCAAAGTATGCACCTGCCATGCATATTTTGGCCAATCACAGTGCGCTCTGCTGTGAGAGCCATGATTGGCCAAAAGCAGGGTGCCTTTGGCCAATCATGGCTCAGGGGGCTGAGTCCATGCCCCACACTATGTAAGCCTGCTTACACAGCAGCCGTACATAGTTTTATGAATACGAGCAGCAAAATGACATTTGTAAAGGAAAAATTTTCATTTAAAACTGCTTGCGGCTGTAATGTATTGTCAGATCCCAGCAATATAGATTAAAATCATTGAAAAAAAATGGCATGGGTCCCCCCCAGTCTATTATCATGCCCTTTGGGTCTGGTATGGATATTAAGGGGAACCCTGCACCCAAATTTAAAAAGAAAATTGCACGCCCCCCCCCCCCCCCAAAAAAAATCCACACCAGGCCCTTCAGGTCTATTATGGATATTAAGGGGAACCCTGCGCCCAATTTTTTTTAAAAATGGCATAGGGGTCCCCCCAAAATCTATACCAGACCCTTATCCAAGCACGCAACCTGGCAGGCCGCAGGAAAAGAGGGGGAGATGAGAGAGCACTCCCTCTCCTGAACCGTACCAGGTCATATGCCTTCAACATGGGGAGGGTGCTTTGGGGTCGCCCCTCAAAGCACCTTGTCCCCATGTTGATGGGGGACAAGGGCCTCATCCCCACAACCCTTGACCAGTGGTTGTGGGGGGCCAGGGGCAGGGGGCTTATTGAAATCTGGAACAACAAGGGGACTCCTAGATCCCGCCCCCCCTATGTGAATGGGTATCGAGTACATTGTACTCCTACACATTCACCCAAAAAAGTGTCAAAATGTTAAAAATTACAAGAGACAATTTGGGACAAGTCCTTTATATATATATATATATATATATATATATATATATATATATATATATATATATATATATAAAAAAGAAACAGTCCCAGCGTCCAACGACCCAATAATTAAAAAAAAAAAAAAAACGGAAAAAAATAACATTTTGAAATTTTTTTGGTGCGGGCAGCGGTTGCGTAGGGATGAGGCCCTTGTCCCCATCAACATGTGGACAAGGTGCTTTGGGGGCGACCCCAAAGCATCCTCCCCATGTTGAGGGCATGTGGCCTGGTACGGTTCAGGGGGGTCGCTCTCTCGTCCCCCCCTCTTTTCCTGCGGCCTGCCAGGTTGCATGCTCGAATAAGGGATGGATTTGGAAGGCTATGGATTTTGGGGGGACCCCACGCCATATTTTTTTTAATTTTGGCTCGGGGCTCCCCTTAAAATCCATACCAGATCTGAAGGGGCCGGGACCCGACGATACATTACAGCCGCAAGCAGTTTTAAATTAATTTAATTTTGCTGTGGTACTGTTATAAACACGAGAAAAAATGTGCTACTTTACAGAAAGACTAAGGAGACCCCCCAGGCATGATAGTTAAAGGAATATTTAATTTTTATTGTTTCACTTTAAGCATTATTAAAATCACTGCTCCTGAAAAAACTGACGTTTTTAGAACTTTTTTTTCATTGATACATGCCCTCTGGAGCAGGACCCAGGCCCTCAAACATTTTTTATGGCAATAACTTGCATCTAAGCCTTTCAAATGAGCACTTTTGATTTTTCATGTTCGTTTACCTTAAACTTTAACCAGTGTTCTCATGTTCGAACTAATTTTTTGTCTGCTCGCATGTTCCGGTGCGAACCAAACGGGGGGGGGGGGGGGGAGTTCAGCTCATCCCTAGTAAAGATTAAAGTGATATTAAGCACTTCCAGCAGCTGATTTAATCACTTACTGAGTATGCAGCTTCTTTATCTTTAAATACTTGCCTATGTTTCAGCTAAAGGGGTTCTTAAGCCTGATTCACACTATGCAGGTTACAGTTTGCATATTCCAGGTGCATTTTGTGTTTTTCAATACACGCTTTTGATCCATTGAAGTCTATGGAACCAAAAAACACAAAAAAGTCCCTGGCCCTTACCATAAGATGCACAGATGTGAACTACATCCATAGGAAACCATGTTAAATGGACTGTAGTGTGTTTCTGTAAAACTGAAAACGCACTAAAAAATGCATAGGTGTAAACCAGGCCTAAAGCCTCAAGTTTTTTTTACATTCTATGCATTAAGGTAAAAAACTTTCTGTGCCAGTGTCACAGACTCGCCCTCTCACCCCCCTTATATGTACCAGAAACCCCATCATGATCCAGCACTGTGCATGAGAGCTGTGACTCTCCTGGCTTTGTCCCCCCCCGGGCAGATCGATAGCAGCAGCTGCCATTGGCTCCCGCTCCTGTCAACTCAAGTGACGAGGAAACAGGGGACGGGGCCACGTCCCTCTGTCTGTGTCGTTTGGGGGCAGGAGAGGCCACCCTGTGCAATTCTATTCTATTAAACAGAGCAGGTAAGTATACAACGAAACTTCACTGCCGGTTTCCTTAACTTACAATGCCGGCGCCTGCACTCAAAGCCAATTGAAGATTTGGCTTGGGTGAGGACATTGCTGGATCCCTGGAAAGGTAAATGTCCTTTAATTAAAAGTGAGACCATATGCCTCTTATGTGAAATAAATGTAATTTGATTTTCTTCATTTTAAAGTGGAAGTAAACCCATCGATTTAACAGTTTTAAAAAACAGTTATATTTCCAGCACATGCCAGGAATGTAACTGTCACATTGGCTGTTCTGTCGACCAAATTGTCAAGCTATCCAATGGCTGGTGCCATAACTGATCACATGTGCAGCATCATGGCAGTTGAAGATCAAACAGAGGCCAAGATGGCAGCCTCTTTGGCTGAAAATGATAGGAAGGTTTAGTTACACTTTAAGTTGAGCTGCAATACCGTTTATCCCCTGCAGGGGTGCTGTAAGCATGAAACCACCAAAGTCAGACTGAAAGCAGAATTAGACATCTGAAGTTTCTCTTCAACAATGAGAGTTCCCATGTTTTGTCAGTACAAGTTTCTGTTAAAATGTCTCAAAATATTCTAACTATATGTCTCTTGTTCTTTCTTAGAGCACCGATGCCTTATCTGATCGGTGTGCACAGCAGTCTGATGGAGGTCAGTTGATCTAAGTTGCCTTAAAAACTGTTAACTGGGAAATGGTATTTCTTAAACAAAAGTGAGAATTAAAGTGCGGAGCCCCATATAATATGCTGTTCTGGGCACTCAGCACAGAGATCCCTCCAATAAAGTTGCTGAAAGATGGAAGAAGGTCCATAGAAGAAAATAGCCAACATGCCAGTAGTAAGCCCAAATGATAGAATTTACCAAGTTCCATATCAGCAGAACATATACACGGGTGTATTTGTTCTGCTGATATGTGACTTCATTAAATTTTTATCATCTGGATTTGCTACTGGCAAGCTGGCTTTTTGCTTCTATAGACTTTTATGGCAACACCATTTAACTGCGCTTTGAAAGTCTGGGATGTATGGTTTGATGCATTGCTGAATAGAAGAAACTGTCAAGTGGGCTAACTTTCCATTATCTAGCAAACTCTGAAATAACAGATTTGTCAGGACTGCTCTTCTGTGTGACACACTTGGGTGTGTAATATGACAGCCTAAGTCAGTGATGGTGTAGCTTGGCACCCCAGATGTTTTGGAACTACATTTCCTATTATGCTCATGCACTCTGCAGTGTAGTTGAGCATCATGGGAAATGTAGTTTCAAAACATCTGGGGTGCCAAGCTACGCCATCACTGGCCTAAATTAAAGAACCATGTCAGACTGTTAATTCAGGTAGAGGTGGAAGCTGGAGGGTTATGTGGTGGAAATTCTAAGCTTCTCCTATAAGCAAATAATTCCTTGCGCTAATAAGCACAATCATAGCTCTCTTGTATAATGCCAGGAAAGCGCGCTTGTTTATCTCCAAGTAACACAGACAGACGCTGGTATCACGTTGAGCTTAGCAAAATCCTGACTACAATGATCTGCTGCTTTTATTTATACTGTAAACATGAATAACAAAGGAAGGTGGTGGCTTCAGAGTCAGCCAATCAGACACTTGTATTCTTTCAAAAGAACCAATCACACACAGGTATATATTCAAATAGAATTCCAGTAGTGACGTGTGCAGATGGTCGTGTGCAAAGCCATGCGGCCAGCTTCTTGTGAGACACAATTTGAACACTACTTACAGGGCTCTGAGCACGATCATGTGCACATTCTCACCGCTACCAATAACGCGAGCCGTACTCTATCATGGCTCAGTGGGCCATGATTTTTGTATGGTTATGCTATTGTGCCCATGTACACAGATATGTTTGCTAGGAGCGTTAATGCAATCGTCATGAGGTGGCCAGTCTCTTGGTGAGGCATAAACGATCATCCCTAAAAGAGCAAACAGATCTGCCGTGTCCATGGGAAGGTTTTCGCAGCCAATGGTCTTCCACCAATATGCTCGCATGAGCATATTACAGCAAAACTGACACTGGGGAACATCTGACAACACACATTTTAATAAAAATTTCAATAACAGTTACATCATGTAAGGCCATCTTACACCTGTGATGAACTCATAAAGTGAGATCTCCCTCTCACCACCACACTTGGTAGTTGTATAATTGAAAATATATTTGCCATACTTCAAAAAAAAAAATGTCCCTGGATTAGGTAGAGACAGAGTTGTTCCTATTGTTTGTGGCAGTTGGGCAGCTCAAACCTATTGGGAGGCAGTGAGTGGGTATTATAATAAGCAGGCATTTCTTTTATTTGGTGTACTAGCCTTCAAATTTGTATATTTCCTAATCTGTCTTTCCTCTACAGCAAGTCAATGTCGGAGCTTTGGAAGATGTAGTCATATTTAATATGGACACAAACTACCTAGAGACTCCATTCCAAGACCTGGACATTCTGCCTCCACATGTGGTAGGAACAGAAATTAATTTAAAGAAATTATTTTGCTATATTCAAAAGTTGAAACGCTGTACTCCTCAAAAAAAGTGGTTAAGACTCACATTAGTCTCACCGCCAAACAGTTTTGGGTTGAACAGCAAAGCTGTCAGAAACCTACCAGGGCTATGATTGCCATGTCCACCTTGTGCACTTGCTGTTCCTTCTGTCTTCCCAGGTCCTGATTTCCACCTGTTTCTGTTTCTGCTTCTGTGTTTGTACCCTTTCCCTTGTCTTAGATTCTTGGATTTGACCTCTTGCTTCACCTGACCCTGCTAGAACACTCCCTGCCCTAACCTTTGTATTGTTTTTGACCCTGGTCAACCATTGAGCTTTGGCCCTAGACAACAAACTTAGCTACTTACCTTGACAACGTCACAGTCCTGAGCTCACCTGTGCTGGGGAATGTCCTCCTATGAGGGTCTGATTATCCATCACCTAAGTACCACCATTGAATTTAAAGCATCCTTGAACATTGGCTGCTAAAGGTTGAACCTGCCACAACTATGATCTTAACAGAGACCTGACCCTCAAGAAGCTGACTCAAACTTCTTCTGCGTCTCAAGATCTCATCTCTGGCCTACTCCAAGCCTACAAAATCTTTCCTGTTGCAGAATTGTTTCTATAGTACAACATTTATGAAATAGTTACCTGTGATAATTAGGCCAACCTTGCAAAGGCCATGTCAGGTGCTTAGAGCTAAAAACACAGTTAAGTTGGAAAATCAATATTTGATCAT
This sequence comes from Lithobates sylvaticus, assembly GCA_028564925.1. NCBI lineage: Eukaryota > Metazoa > Chordata > Amphibia > Anura > Ranidae > Lithobates > Lithobates sylvaticus. Next base: position 71,844,338 of record CM053029.1, read on the forward strand.
CCATACAAAATTAAAATGTAATTGTTGAGTGATTTTTAAAGAGAACCACTCTATTAAAAATATTATTTAGGAGAATAGTGATGGAAAAAATATGCATTATCAAGTGCCAGGTGCACAGATGTAGTTTCTAATTTCCTTTCCAGAACCATGGGGCAGAAACCTATGGCAGTTTAATATGCAAAAAGTAAAAGTCAATAACTGGCCCACATAGTCCTGTCTCCTGCTCCTGTTGGTTGGTTAGCCTGTCTATCATTTCTGAAGACCTATAGTTAGCTTGGTAGAGATGAATCTGTGCTTACATAGTTACATAGTTAGGCCAGGTTGAAAAAAGACACATAACTATCAAGTTTGACCAAAAATCTAAATAAATAAACAATTGGCATCCACAGAAACCTAAACCTGAAGTTGATCTAGATGAGGGCAAACAACTCTTACAAAGCATGGTCCAATATGCTCCATTAAAAAAAATCCTTCCTAATCCCAAAAGTCAGTAGGATAATCCCTTGTAGGGATGAGAAAATCTGACTGTGTTCAATTCCCCTAGTGGTCATTGAACTCTTTGAAATTCAGCAAACCCAAACTTAGCAGCGAATTCCATTCAGCCTGTAGGGAGAGCAAATTGTGTTAGTAAAGAATTAGCTTGGCTTACATACAGAAGCCCCCCAGTCTAATTCATTCCAGGTAAATACATCAGATTTCAGTTTTTCATGTAACAGCAACACATGCTTTTTTGTCAAGCAGCGATAAGTCTGGTTTGATTTGTGGATAGAAATTGGCTGGTGATTTGCTAAGGCTGTCCCTGTTCTTGCTGATGCAAAACCTCCGCTGGCCAATTTCTATCAAACTCTTGTTAAGAATTAGGTGAACCCAGATGATACAGCAACGTAAAACTGGACAGCAACAGCTCAGTTTTATTGAGCGAGACTAGGCCAAAATATACTATAGATACAGCCCATCTCCAGGTGTTTTACTACAAGAACTGCAGATGTTTGTGTCTGCTCTCACCGGGACTATAGGTTTGGGAAAATCAAATTTTTCAAATTACCACCTGAACTGGAATAGAGTAGAAATCTTCCTGTAACAACTGTCTAACATAGGAATCGCATCTCTTTGGGGAGATTTCTTCTTTTTGCTCTGTTTATAGGATAATATCTCGAATGGGGCACAGATGAGAAAAAAAAACTGAAAGTCGTTTCCCATTCCCTATTCTATCAAAAAGGTATAAAAAAAAACAGGGCACTCAAATCCTTCACCAGCATTGACACCCCCAAATTGTTTAATATGTGTATGTTTATAGCCATCAAGTACATAACTTACATTTGTCAACATTAAATCTCATTTGACTTGTAGTTGCTGAATCAAACAGTGCATTCAGTTCTGATGATAAGCAAAAGACACAATGTAAGGACTTTATTCTACTCCATAGCTTGATGTTATCTGCAAAAACAGAAATGGAATTAATTTTTACTTAAAAATTGAAAACACCCTAAAATATTAATTTACTGAGAAAACGGGGCTTTTGCCACACTTCCAGATCCACGTTCTTCTCTGCTGTACTGTACTGTATATCGTTTACTATAAAACTTCCAGTGCACCTTTCTATTTATAAAGAGGACTTCCTATGTTCTAACACTAACCACCAGGAATCTTTCTTTTCCTCAGGTCTCTCTGCTGAAGCTGCAACTGACTAAACAATCGGCCTTTATGGGTGATGGGGTGTCACGGGCCTTCCTCCAAGCCCAAGCTCTGCTGTTTGGCAGCTATAGAGAAGCTCTCATCTACAACCTGGTATGTTAGACGTAGGGTTCCTTCAATGATCTCTAGAGTTTTTTGCTTCATGGGTTGTTAAAGTATAGCGCAAAACATGTTAAAAGTAATAACAGCATAGTAAAATCCAGTGCTCCCCAATGAATCTCATGATATTGAATAAACAACTGAGCCTTTAGTCTGTTTTAATTAGAACAAAAAATATATAGAGTTTAGGCACTGGATTCAGTGTAGGTTTGATTCTTGTTATATACTACAGGAATAATGGTTAAGTGCAATGACTCTGGATAGGCAGTTTACATACACAAAGAAAGCCTCCACAGATGCTTCAGATGGGATGCAAGTGATTGCAAAGAAGGTAGTCCCACACCAATCATGAAAAGTATGAGTGATGTATTGTTTTTTTCAATACAGTATATTCAGCATAAGCAAGCCTACATGTTTTGGGGGTTTCCTGGCCCCCTTCATCAGGGATCTGTGTACCGTAAGCCATTGGTGCGGAGGATATTGGATGTGAAAAAGTAAAGATATTCAGAAGTATCAGTGCAGATTGCTTCAAAGTGAGCTAATTTTACCATTTACATTTGTTGAGTGATGGAGCCTCTTGGAATTAATTGGAAGTAAGCTCAACAGTGAATGATCTATCTGTGAGAAGACAATGCACCATGTAATTTTAGTGGGATTGGTCGGGTTTCTTCTGTCTCAGGAGGGAGGTGGAATGCAAGGCTCTTAAAATATGTGAATAATAGGTTATTCAGTCCTTTTAAAGTGAATCCTAACCTTGCACAGACAAGGAAAATCAACAGGTTTACTTTAACAGTAGTGGCACAAGATGCCGATACAAATCTTTTTTTTATTTCTCAAGTATTTACTTTTCTCCATATTTTCAGATATGAGGATCATAGCCCAACTTCAAGCAAAATATTTTTTTCCCATCCCTCCTTTCCACACCCCTTTAACCCATCCATCCAGGTGTCTATTTTTCCTTATCTGGTGATGTCAGTTATATTTCACATCCCTTGCTGACACTATTTTTGCCTGGGGAAGCCTAGTAAAGTGGCACATATTAACCCTCACAGGCTAGTCCCCTTCACTCACCTCGGTCTGACATTGATCTTCTTCTGGATCCTGAGAGAACCCTACTGGAGTTTGGTTTCAAGTTGGCCATACGCCAGTAAAATTCTGTAGGAAAATTACAATTTTCTGAACATTCTTTGGATTTTCTAATGGTTAGTGGGTTTAAATCGACGTTTGTTGTCAACCTAAGTGAAGCGAAAATTCAGGATGGAAAGTTTTGCTCAACTGGAAGAAATTCTAACTGTGAATGTAGTTTTTGTTCTGGAAAGATTTATACATATTGTAATGAAACCTGTTTAACACAGTAATGCCCCGTACACACGGTCGGAAATTCCGACGGAAAATGTCCGTTCAGACCATGTTGTCGGAAAATCCACCCGTGTGTGGGCTTTTTTTTATCGGACTTTTTCCGTCAGAATTTCCGACGGAAAAAATTTGAGAGCAGGCTCTCAAATTTTCCGACAACAAAATCTGATCGGACTTTTTCCGATCGTGTGCAGAGAATTCCGACGCACAAAGTGCCACGCATGCTCAGAAGAAGTTTTGAGATGAAAGCTATTGGCTACTGGCCTCTACGTAGTCCACGTCGTACGTGTTGTACGTCACCTCGTTCGGAACGATCGGATTTTCCGACAACTTTGTCCGACCGTGTGTGTGCAACACAAGTTTCGGACAAAATCCGTCGGAAAAAATCAGTCTGACCGTGTGTACGGGGGCTAATATTAGGCATCCAATATCATCACATGGAGGAAAGAGAGAATCCTCATTTCCGTGTGAACTCCATGCCATGATTTGGCACCACCAAAACCCACTCCTTTATCAAAAATCCCTGTTCTCATAGATGTTACTGGAAGTGTCTTAAGAACAGGACACACAACCAGAAGTTAATGCAAAGCTCTGCAGCTAGTAACAAGTGTGGACCACCAACTACAGGTTACTATGTTCTCATCTGGTGGCCATTTAATTGGAGAATCCAACAAAAGCTTCAGAACTGAACCCAAAAAATAAAAAAAAACTGCCAGGAAAAGTTCTTCTTTGGTACATACTTATAAGTGATAAAATGTCCAGTGCTAATTCAGCAATCAAATACTCATCAAAGACTTATGCTTATTGTGTTTGCACAGGGGGAACCAATCTCTTTCTGCCAGGAGACCTTCCTCAACCACAAGTGCAGCTCCATGAGATCCTTCCTGCAGAACGCCGTCCACCTCCAGCTCTTCTCACAGGTCTGAGCAGGGGCTTTGGTGGAGGGAGTGTCAGTTTTTCCATTCAATCTTGCTGAGAAATACACTATTTTAATTTATTATGTACTGTTCCTATATTTCCCTATGCCATTGCGCACCTGCCTGTGCATATAAAACCAATGTACATCCACATGAAACTGCTTTCCTGCCAAAATATTTGTAATTCTGGAGTCTGGGCTCTTTTGTGAATCAGCCCTATATTTCATGTACTGGGAGTGATTGGGGGGTGTTTAAGCAGTCTCAGGCACAGGTTGGTTGCAGGGTTTTGGGGCTATTGGAGAAGTTTCTGTGGCCTCAGAAAAGTCACACTATTCATGTTGAATAGTTTGGGGGTGAATGCATACACCAGTGAATTTATAAATGTATACATTTGCTGTTGGTGTGAACGGCAAATGGTAAATAAGCAATTGGGATAAGCTAAATTGAGAGTTTTTGCTTTTGTGAATTTTTATTGAAAAATCTGGACATTTTGGAAAACTGAACCCTATGTTCAAGATTCTTTGGAGCCATCGAAGAAAGCAAAATAAAGTGCTTTTTGGTAGTTTTTAACAATATAATTTACTTAAAATACCATCTGAAGATTAGGGGGGCTCCTTTCAGCTATCCTGGACCTGTTCTGTGCCAAACAATGGCCCTTATTAGCTGAGGACAAGACATCAGAATAGATACCGAGGGATGGATGACGCCTAATGCTCGCCATAGATGGGATCGAAATTTGGCCAGTTCAGCAGCGAAAAAAGTTGATCGTTAGAGCGACTTCTGATAAACGGATAAATTGAAAAACTTTTGTTAATCAGTGGCTGCAGGCAATCAGATGCAGCTGCTGATCACTGTTATCTGACATCATTGGGTCCCGCTGTCAGAATACAATGTCCCGGCGGGAGGGATACCTCCATCAATTTTGTTTCTGTGGTTGGAGGAATCTGTTAGTTAGCCACCAATGTATTGCCAGACTTACGCTAACCTAATTGCTAACACCAGCCCTAATACTAATCCCAGCCTTGTTGATCATCAAAGCCCTGTAATCACCATGTCAATGCTGATATAGTGACCACATGGCTTTTTTAAGTAAGCACATTTTATCTTGACACTCCATATGGCAAATTTTTCAACAAATTTGCAACAAAATTTTGGCAAAATTGACAGTTTTATGGCAAAATCAATTTCAGCAAATTCAATCCCTACTAGAAAATAAGGCTGTGATTTACAGTATACAGTAACTTCTTACAAAGAAATGGTGATCGACTAATAAAGTTCCCTAGCTGTAAGTTTGGCTGAGATCTATGGAAACCCTTAACAGATATTGACAGTAGACACAGCTCCCAGGCCACCGAGCGTTGCCAGACATTCAGTCTAATTTGCTGTTATCAAGTTTCAGAGAGCTCATTAGAGACGGGGGCAGAGCAGAATGTGTTATTATATTTTAATCTATTAATGATTGGCTTCGGGAAAACGGACTGGATTATTTATAAAGACATGAGTTAACATACATTTTGCCTTCCAGTTCATTGACAGTCGGTTGGAGAAGCTGAATTCCGGAGATGAATTCACAGATGTATTTGAGCAAGAAGTCACCAAATGTGGACTATCAGGTACTGAGCCCATTGGTGGTGATCTGTATGCCCTCTGGTTTAAGGTCTACCTTAATTAAAGTGTCTTACAGAAGAATAGTTGTAATCAATCAAAATCCTGTTGACTGATGGCTAAAAGGGGATAGTTGGCAGGTGGTTCTGGTCCCCGATAGGTGTAAAAGTGTACATTGAGCTAAAAGGCTCATTGTAACATAGTCACTCCACTGTTACATGCTGAGTTTGGACTGAAGCGGCCTAAATAGGGAGTACTAGATAGGGTGAAAAATCCACTTGTGTGTACAAATTGTTAACTTGCACTACCGAGGTTTGAAAACAGTTTTTTTTTGTTTTTTTTTTTAACAGAACAGCTAAGAAAAGACAGGTAAACATGAAAAAGGGGCCTAGTGCTCCACCTACTGGCATAGTTGAAAAAAAAATATCTAATGTAAATTTTTTTGCCATTACCTGACAAAAAATAAAGAAATATAAAATGTTTAGGCCTGATTGTAATAAATAAGGAAAATATGCTCAAAGCCGCTATATATTTTCTGTAATGCCCCGTACACATGATTGGATTTTCCGACAACAAATCTTGGATGTGAGCTTGTTGGCGGAAAGTCTGACCGTGTGTATGCTCCATCGAACATTTGTTGTCGGACTTTCCACCAACAAATGTTGGCTAGCAGGTTCTCAAATTTTCCGCCAACAAAACTTTGTTGTCGGTATTTCCGAGCGTGTGTACACAAGTCCGACGCACAAAAGTTCATGCATGTTCCGAATCAAGCAGAAGGAGCCGCACTGGCTATTGAACTTACTTTTTCTCGGCTCGTCATACGTCTTGTACGTCACCACGTTCCCACATTCGGAATTGTTGGCCAACATTTGTGTGATCGTGTGTATGCAAGACAAGTTGGAGCCAACAACCTTCGAACAAAATTCCACGGTTTTGTTAACAGAAAGTCCAATCGTGTGTACGGGGCATAAGAGTTATACGGAATCCCACTTTTCCATTAGACTACACTCAAGCTTAAAAGAGCATTCAGAAAACATAAACCACTTTCTCCAATTAAAGATTTGTCCATTAACTGAAAATATAATATAGAACTGATGTCTCTGGTACAGTAAATATTGAAAATGTCATAACTACTGCATAATGTATAACTTTTTGATCTTATAATTACAAACTAGACATGCAAAATATTGTTTGTGTGATGAAAAATGGGCGAAAAATTGCAGTTCGTACTAAAAATGTATAGGATTTTTCTATGATTTACAGATGACTCAAAATCTCACGTTGCGAAGGTCGTTATCTTATATTTGAATGTTGTTTTGTAGGTGAGCTTCTTTTTTCAAAGTTTGAGGTTCTAAGGAAAGTCAGTTCTGGCAGAAGTACTGACTTACTGTATTTGGCATTTACTATAGAAATATATTGAGAAGATGCTGTTTTCAAACATACACTATACTGACAAAAGTATTGGGACGCCTGCCTTTACACACATATGAACTTTAATGGCATCCCAGTCTCAGTCCGTAGGGTTCAATATTGAGTTGGCCCTCCCTTTGCAGCTATAACAGCTTCAACTCTTCTGGGAAAGCTTTTCCACAAGGTTTAGGAGTGTGTCTATGGGAATGTTTGACCATTCTTCTACAAGTTAATTTTGAGGTCAGACACTGATGTTGGACAATAAGGCCTGGCTCGCAGTCTCCACTCATCTAATTCATCCCAAAGGTATTCTATCAAGTTGAGGCCAGGCTAGTCAAGCTCCTCCACCCCAAACTCGCTTATTCATGTCTTTATCACAAACATTTATTTATAGTCACATGGAGAACTTGGTTACAAGATGCTGCATTTGTGGGGTGTCACATAGTTGGTACTTTCCATGAGTAATGTCTGAAGGTATTACCCAATTAAATTCAAAGCCATTTGTTTTAGGAAATTGTAAGAAGCAGTGGCAGTGCTTTGTGGAAGAGGATCTGAGTGTAAAGGCCTATGTGACATTACAACTTGGATAATCCAGGATGCATCTTGTAGCCCAAAGAGTTGGAACCTTGTATTTCCCATGTGTCTTATGCCAAATTAATAAAATATGTAACTAGAACATTTCCCCCTTACATTTTAGCCATGAATTTAGCTGTTTAGTAAGACTTGTGCTTTCAATGCTGCTTGGGTTTAGTATATAGTAAAGTCCCCTTCTAACCAATCTTTTCAGAATATTATATTATGTGAAATATCTTTTAATTTTCCACAGGGGCCTCCCGGTCTTACCAGCTGTGGCTAGAAAACCTCAAGGTAAAGTAAGATTTATGAGAACATAATAATGGTGCATTTGGGGTCTAGCACCATGCCAGAAGAGCTTTGTCCTTATGCATTATTAATAAACGCACCAAAAATAAAATACCCATCAGTGAGAACACAGCCTATCCATTCACTAGAGACCAGTTACATCACTGAGGCCTTCATATTCATGAGAACACAGCCTATGCATTCATGAGAGCCCAGTGACATCACTGAGACCTTCATATCTATGAGAACCCGGCCCATACATTCACTAGACAGCAGTGACATCACCAACCCTTCATATTCATGAGAACACAGCCAATCCATTCACTAGAGACCAGTGACATCACCAACCCTTCATATTCATGAGAACACAGCCAATCCATTCACTAGAGACCAGTGACATTGTCAACCCTTCATATTCATGAGAACACAGCCTATGCATTCACTAGAGACCAGTGACATCACTGTGACCTTGAGAAATAGGAAGGAGGGAGCACCCAAAATGCCACATCCGTAATGTATCAAGGGAAAACAAAGAAGATACCAAATAGATATCAACAGGTCAGACTTTTAAGGCATGGAAGCAAATAGGAAAGTAGAAAAAAATATTTATTAGTATATAGTATGCATTGGGCTGTCTCCTAGGGGTATGCTTTCATTGTCTCCGCAAAAATACTTTTACCTTTAGTTTTTATATGCTTTTTGGCCATATCACACATGATATGGGTCACATCACCAGCATCTACTAAGCTTCATGTGGATGGGATTATGTCCTCTATTGGCCGTCCCCATTGATGGTAATATACTGACTGAGACTTCTTTCCTGCCCCTGCAATAAGCAACTATCAATTTTTGTTTGTACTTATCAGAATGTGCCACTTGCTGTCCACTCTATCACAGCGTGGTTGACCGCTCCATATATTTGGATCTGTCCTGGTTGCTATGACATTTGTACTTGAGGCGCAGCCCATTTGAAGATGGTGAGATTTATTGTTGCTCTCTCTTGCTAGGTCTTTGAACCTTTTTGCGTGTCCTGAGGAAGCCTTTACGGCGAAACGCGTAGACGCGACGCACAAGGGCTCAATGTACAAATTATATAATTTCATATGATTTTTATATTGTTTTGAACACTGTTATGATATTGTATTTTTCAATAAAATAAATATTTTTTTTTCTACTTTCCTATTTGCTTCCATGCCTTAAAATCCGACCTGTTAATATCTATTTGGTATCTTCTTTATTTTACCTTTATCACTGTGACCTTCATGTTCATGAGAACACAGCCTATCCATTCACTAGAGACCAGTGACATCACCAACCCTTCATATTCATGAGAACACAGCCTATCCATTCACTAGAGACCAGTGACATCACCAAACATTCATATTCATGAGAACACATCCTATCCATTCATAATTGATTTAAAGACTGAATCTTGACTTACTATGCACTATAACAATATCCAATATATAATCAGAATGCCGATATCTGACATTATACAGCCTTTTGTTATGCTCTAAATGATAGTCTACCGTATTTACTGTATGCATTAATGTATCTGTCTCAAATCTTTGCTTCTGTTACCCAGAAAGGAGGAGGCACGTTGATCAATAATATGAAGAACAGAACACATCCTACTGTCAGGAACATGCTAAAATATGTAAGAATTACATATTCCTAATTTATTTGGGGTTCATTTTAGTCCTGGATTTAGTATGGGATCATTTAGCCTTTTCTGCGTATAGAACAATAACCTTATTTTAAAACATTTCACAACATGTAAAAGTGAACCTGTTAACCATTTTAGGTGTTTAAAAGTCAAAGTCCTGGCTAACAGCAGATATGACACAATGCCTGCTATCACCTTTGTTGCCCAGAAAAGCCTCTCTTTGGTCTGTAGGTGGGAGCAGGTTCCCCTCTGGCCTGTAGGTGGCACTGTGCCATTATTACAGATGAAGTGGAGACCTTGGACTCTGTCAGTCTCTCAGAGAGGTCAACTGTCTGACTAGATGCTGTAATCTCTGATCACAGGCAGCCATCTTGGTGTGGGACCCTGTATAATAGGTGACCCATGTCATTTGGGTGCTCTTGGAGTGAGTAGTAGGTAATGATATTACAATTTCCACCTCGGCCAATCAGAGGAAGCCTTGTATTCATTGATAAAAATACAAGGCTTCTCCTGATTGGCTGAGAAGCACTCAGCCCGACATTTTTTATTCTATCAGCAGACAAAAAATTGCCTATACTGGTGCCAAAGCACAGCTAATGCTACTAGGGTATATTACAGAACACTCAACAGCGGCATCAATATGTAATGGAAATAGTTTGTTAGGGCCAGCTTGGCCCACACAAACTATGTATTGTGTTTGAAAAGCTGGAATTCTAATTTAAATAAATAATAACAGAAAAGAAATGCAGGCTGTAAAAATGGTGGTGTCCCCTAATATTCATGGTCAGTTTAGAAGTGCCCTCTTGCATTGGTGGTCAGTGTAGGTACGAGATCACTTCAGCACCGATAACTGCTCAAGGATCCTAGCATCCTCAAGAGGAACCCTAGCAGAGAACGGCTAACCTCACCCCTCAGCCTATATTCCCCTCAATGAGGCTCCTCCATGAGAATACAGTTAACTCTTTGTACTCCGTGGCCAACACTTCACATTGTTCACTACGGACACAGGTCCTCATTATGCTTTAGAATACTTCTCTCACTCAAGTTGTTCAGCATTTCTGAGCCAATACCGAGTTTGTACCAGACACCACCAGCCCAGTTACTAGTCACCTTACCCCCAGTGGCATCAACTTTGATACTAGGAAGCTGAACTCGCCTACATATGCCGAGATTATTAACCCCAGAGGCCTCTCTCCATCTTCCCGGAACTTCCAGACTGAGTTCCTAGGATGTCCTGTTCCACGAGTCAGACCCAGTATTAGGGTTCTGTACCTCCTTCACTAGCAGGGCATTCTGTCACCTATGCCAAGTCACCAATTCCTAACCAGTTGGCTGCCTATAGGCACTAGACACAAGTACTGTAGTCATTGACAATGGCAATATAGCTTCCTCTGAATAGCTTCACTGCACGCTAGACCTCTGTACAGTATCTTCAGGGGCGTGGCAATAGGGGTCTCAGTGACCCGGCCTCATGCTCCAGGGAGCCCGTGCGGCTCCCCTGTACCGAAACTTATAGTACCCAGCACAGTGTGAGAGAGCATCGGAGGGGGTGGGGCAGGAGGCAGAGTGTGAGATATGACAGTGTGGCTGTGCGGGAGAGGAGCAGACAGTAGCCCCCCTGGACAGCGACAGCATGGTGGGAGCACGCATGAGCCAAACTGATATGTTAATTTTAACCCCGTGCCATGTCCCTGAGCCATATACCAAATAGTGGGAGGGGGAAAGAGGACCTGTCATAGGTGGGGATTAAGAGACTGGAAACCCCACCCCCTGTCACTGAACCCACTCTCTCCTGTCCCTGAGCCTTATACCAATCAGTGGGAGGGGTTAAGAGGACCTGTTATGGGAAGAGGATTAGAGACTGGTAACCACACCCCCCTGCCACTGAGCCTGACCCACCCTCCTGTCCCTGAACCTTTTATTGGCCAGTGGAAGTGGTAAAGAGGACCTGTCATTGGAGAAGAGATCAGAGATTGTTAACCCAATGCCCATCACTGAGCCGGCCCTGCCTTCCTGTTCCTGAGCCATACACCTGTCAGTGGGAGGAGGCAGAGGACCTGTCATGGGGGAAGGGGATCCAGAGAAGGCCGAACTACAAGTCCCAGAAGAGGGGGGAGGGGCAGAGGAGCCCATGAGGGTCAACAAAGTAGTATTAATTACACTTGACCACCTACTATGACTGACCTAAGTCCTACTGCCCCCTAGATAAAATAACCAAAATAAAAACTACTGACACCAGTGTCAGAACTGCCAGAGTAGGAAAGGTCGCCCTTGCGACTGGGCCCTGGTGTTTTGCTACTGTGGGGCGGCCCCAAGACAGCAGGAAGGGGGCCACTGCAGAACATGTGAAAGGGGCCTGCCATGGGACTGTAATAAAGGGCCATGCAACAGGAGTAAATGGCCTCAGGATCAGTGGGAAGGACCCCGGGCCCAGAGGAAGGGCCCCAGTCGGGAGTCAGGGGGGCCCTTCATGGTTTCTTGCACCAGGGCGCTGAAGGTTTCAGTTACGCCTCTGCGTATCTATATTAACTCATTGCGGTCCCCTGTCAAGCCCTGTTTTTAAGATACTCCATGCATGCACCCTTTTGTGACAAGGCCAATGAATTAACAGCAAAGTTGTGCTTTGAAGTAGTTTAAATATAACAAATGAATCTTTGAAATAACAAAGACATCTTCAATACACATTCCTGTACATGATCTTCTAAGTGCCCCTAAGTTCTGCCCCTGGTGCTCCTTTTGCCCCATGAGATAGTCATACTTTAAACAGGTAAATAAGTCTTTAGTCCGTTGGTCCATTTCAGCAGCACAATTTCTTATCCCTGGAACCCCAACTGGGCTCCTGCAAGGGGTGGTTAATCAGCAGAGTGACCATTACACACTAGCTCAGCACCTGTTCACTTCCCATGCATAGAGCAATGGAGCTTTTATCTCAGGGCAGTTCCCCTTTTAACCGTCTTACCCAGCAGAGGTCAGGACCTTTTAAAAAGCCCAGGAAAACCTGGCCAGCAGAGTTAACCCTTACCTCTCAGGTACCACCACCTCTGCTGGGCAACGTTAAAAAGAATCTCCAGTTTCCTGTGTAAAAATTGAAAGTCAGCAGCTACAAAAACTGTAGCTGCTGGCTTTTAACAAACAGCTACTCACCTGTCCTACAATCCAGCACCATCCTCACCCGGGCTTGTTCTTCACTAGCCTTCGGGTTCCTAGCATCGGCATCTTAACTGTGGGCACCCGGCTGTGACAGCTTGGGGTTGCGCATTGTGAATGGTCCTGCAGTCTTCTGGGACCTGTGATAGGTCCCAGAAGACTGTAAGGAGGGAGCCTAGGCAATCGGAGTGGAAGTAAGAGCGTGTACCTGTCAAAATATGGTACCCATTCCCCACCCCTCTACCCCCAAAAGTGCCATTCTTGAAAAAGGAGGGGGGGAGGAAGCCTTAAAGCGTTGTTCCGATTTAACTAAGTAATGCATGCAACACAGCATTTTAAATTGAAAATACAACCCAACCAGGAAAAAACAATTAACACAGCAATACCTTATTATGCACTTGCTTGTATACTGTTAACTCAGCATACTGTTAACTCAGGTGCCTGCGTATTTCAAACCTTCTGACTATGCTATTTTTCAGACAGTCTTGGTTTCCAAGAAGAGAGTTACAAGAAATTAGTTCAGATTTGTCTTAATATGTGGTGGGCAGAATTTTGATGGGCCAGAGGAGGCACCTACACTACCTCTCTTTCTTTTACTTGGCTTTGGTGTGTTTGGAGGTGTCATATTTGGTTTGATTTCATTCTAGGCAAAGGGTCAAGCCAAGACTGGTCTTCAGGGAATGAAGAGACGCATTAAACACAAGGTAAGAATTCAGGGGTCAGTTGGTCAATGATCGGGCCTTTAAGCTCCCTATGCCTTCCAACCCTTGTGTGCTTCTCCTTTCTCCATTTGGTAGGTTCTGAATGTTATGCTTATAATGACACAGCAGGGTTAGTGGAATCCTCTCCTTGGGCAGGAATGGCATACAATAGCCTCCTAAACCTTTTATTGGGTCACTTTTTTTTTTTTTTTTTTTTGCTGTGTATGTCCCTTCAGAGGGTTTCCTCTCTTGTTAATGCAACACAATGTCAATGGAAATGTCTCCAAATTTGAAGGAAATGTGCTTTTGATAGATGCTACTGGAACAGGTGTCATCATTGTAATAGTTTCCCCTTAGTACTGTTCTGGTAAAATTGTAATATTTTGGCTGTCCTATTACTTTTTCTCTTGGTAACAATGGTCATCAGGACAAGTAACGAGGGGGAATCTCCCTGCAGGGACACAGGCAGAATTAAAAACTTGGTAGAGGCTTCAACCCTTCCACATGCTATCCAAACTGTAAAAAAAAAAGGGCCATGCAGCCCCAAGTATCTATGACCTTACTGCAAATCCTGATGCCTGCATCTTTTTAAATGTAGAGCTTATACCACAGTGTAGTACACCAAGGCATATTTATAAAGCAATCAATCTGATGAGCATTTGATGAGTTTACACTGGCAAAAGCTTTGTTGCATATATATAAGTTCGCCCCCATTTTTTGCTGTTTGGCACACTGTTATGGTGCCCCTGGCAGTTAATGTGGGCTTACCCATGGTGTGGGATCTAAGTGACAGAGATGATGGGCTGGAGACCCTAGTGCTCCCCTTATTTGTATTTTTTTCAAACTGGCACCAGGTTGTGGTCCATAGAATTGCCCCAACGAGTGGTGGCTGGAACAAGAAGGCTACAATGTGAAGACTTTTTGCAAGGCAACAGGCAGATCCGAGCAGAGATCTTGGCAGGTGGAAAGCAAGAGAGTAGTCAGGTCCACAAAAGGGTCTTAGTAGGCGGCAAGCAAGAGAGTAATCAGGTGAATCTGGGTCAGCAACAAATACTATAGCGCTTTAGATCTTAAGTAGCTGGGGATAGGACTCAGCACCGGCTATTTCAGTGGCTAGTGCTTTAATACCCTTCTGGTCAGAGGAAAGACCCAGCATCGTTAGTGCGTGCTGTTGCACACTCTCTGAGACTTCTGGAAGTCTTGAAGGTCTTTGGAATCCTGGAAATCCTTGAAAGACCCAGTAGGGATCCTGTGAGTATTGTAATACCAACACCTGAATTTTCCATTCTTCAGCTAAAAGTCCTATCACACGGACATCAGTGAATTTATTCAAGACTAATTTGTGTAAAATACATATAAAACAACAATTGAGTGATGATAAATGCAATAATAAATGACAATTATCAGTCCATGAAGGAGTCCATATAAAAATAAATAAATAAATGTGATGAAATCCTTGTGATTGTATCCAAAGATGATGGACTACCATACACCCAAGTACAACTTCCACCATGATAATACAAGATGTGCCCTTACCGGATATCTAGACTCCAGGTTATAGGAGCCTAGTCTGATGAAGGGGTCCTTTGAGGGGTCCTTTGAGGCTCTGAAACGTTGCTCACTGCTGTAACTATGTGATCTTTATTAAAGCTCTGGACCTATGTTTGGAGATCCTTGGTATGCTGGTGAAATTTTTTTCATTTTGACTTTAAAAGGTTCCAGCCATTGGTCACTGCATCACCCACTCATTTCCACAGCGCTTCAACAGGAACGTGTGCGTTGGTATTAGTACGCTTAGTAAAACATGGATTCACACATCATGAAGGATCCATTTACTGGATATTAAGGATGATAACGTCATGGCTAACAGTGCTGGTCTTTCACTCTTTCTAATAAACGTTATATGAAAAAATGAGAAAATCGCCACAGTGTAAAACTGTGATGGTTTTATTGAAAAAACGCTGTTACAGGTTTCCCAATTCCCAAATTGGACATTTTCACTTAGGGGTGTACTCACTTTTGTTGCCAGCGGTTTAGACATTAATGGCTGTGTGTTGAGTTATTTTGAGGGGACAGCAAATTTACACTGTTATACAAGCTGTACACTCACTACTTTACATTGTAGCAAAGTGTGTCATTTCTTCAGTGTTGTCACAAAAGATAGAATAAAATATTTACAAAAATGTGAGGGGTGTACTCACTTTTGTGAGATACTGTACATTTACCAACTTTAATTGCTTTGCTTCATTCATAATTCATTCCTCTGAAGATTACCTTCATTTGTTCCTGCTCTGTTTCTTTAAACAGGTGGCATCTGCAACCTGGATATTATTGTTCTCAGAAATAAAGGTACATGCTTTAAGAACCAGGGCCAAATTTCTGCAAAGCCAACACAGGCTGTGGCCTAAGGCAGCAGAGCTGCAAGGAGACAACTGCACAGCATGTTACTGCCTGTAATACATTTCTTCTGTTCAAGAATGCCACCCTGCCTGCCAGTACCATCATTCTTGTTTTTTTTTCTGCATGTATGTGCATTTGTTGGCACTGAAGTAGTGTGCTGTATGCTTACAGTTCACTGTGTTTATGTACGGTGCAACTGAACTGATAGGCGATCGATTGGCTATTTTTCTAGTTGTCGGTCCTAGAAGCACGGATTCCAAACTGGCATGCTGTCCCTTTCAGCCTCTCCACCACCAATCATGGCAAGCCTTGTGTGGCTATAATGTCAGATTTAGGTAGTGAAATACTAAAGTTTGTCTGTCAACTGAGGTAGGTGAAGGCAGCAACAAAACAGATCGCCTGGGGGAGGGCAGGAAATATAGATGTAGCACCCTGATGTTTAGGCAGGGTTTCTATTAAATTTATTTGCCAAGTGATAGTTGGCTTGGCCAATTGCTAGGAGGTCAATTGGCTTTGCCCTAATTCTGGAATTGCTGCACTTCTCTCTTCTGTCACTAGGTGGCCGGGTATCTGGTGACATAGATAAGACAATGGCATTGCAAGGACAGATTGGGAATGAATGGGGTGTCTCAGCCAATGGGCAGGGATCTTCTTGGGTCCCTTGGCCTACTGGGAGAACCTATTTATTTGGGTGGAGTCAGGTGATTGGGGTTCTGTGTCTGGGTGGATGTGTGTTGTGCTGCCCTGGGCTGCTAGGCAAGAAGCCTGAATAGAGTAGAGTCACCCACATTATAGGGTTAGATAGTACAGGTTTCCCCACCGGTTAATAATAATAAATCAGTAGTTGTTCTCAGCCTGCACTGGCAAACAACAGCTCTGGGTTTCCTTTAGCGTTGAGGAACCAATCAGGGTGGTTTCCAATCATGTGATCACCATGACTGCCAATTATTGTGCTCACGAGTAGGGTGGAGGTGTATTCACATAAAATAAGCTCTTCAGCCTGCATGGCTCTGCTGCCTGAAGGTGACAGTGTGCTTCTTTTTAATACTGTAATTGTCACAATTAATACAAATTCTGAGCAGGGCATTTCATTATGGGCATATGCATGAGCCCTAATGGTGAAGCCATGTTTGATCTGACAGTTATATTGATCTGTATCCTGCAGGACCAGATCCAACGTATGGGCTCCTTCAAAGCGGATGGATCTCCAATGCAAAACCACGACAGACTGCAGCACCGGCTGCCAATCACACAGCACTTTGGACAGGTAAAAAAGTCTTGTTCTTTTTGAGATTTGAGATTTCTCCTAATGCATGTCTTCCCATTCACAGATTTAACACTTCAGATAAATATATTTAAAGCTGACCCTTCAGTCTTGCACAGTTGTACAGCCTCCTTTCATGTACTGAAATAGCTTTCTCTGATTTCACTGCACACTGCGAATTTCTCGCAATGTGCATTAGAAGCTGCAGCAAGTCAAATAGAGCCCACCTTTTTTCCTGGCAAAAGGACTTCCAACACCATAAAATGGAAAAAAGTATACTCACCTTTCCGTCATTTTCTTCATGGCAGCACACACTGGGTTGTGACTCCGCCTCCACAACCTGACAGGATTGGTTAACTATAAATTTTCAAGCGAGACACCCCGCTTCATTCTCTGTACCTATCATCTAAAAACGGACGGGCTCCTGTGTGCTGCCATGAAGATGCGTCAGGAAAGGAAAATTACGGAAAGGTGAGTATACAGCACACACTGGGAAATAACTCGCCAGTCGGTGGGTGCAAGAAAATAATGTTTATTCCTTATAATGCTGTAGAATTGGCTCTAAAAATGGTTCTCCCAAAGTCTGCCGTTGTCAACTGGGCAGAGTCTATTCTATAGTGAAATATGAACGTATGTCTGGAAGACCAGGTAGTTGCTTTGCAGATCGTCTCCGGTGAAACTCTGCAGCATGCTGCCCACAAAGTCGACACTGCCCTGGTTGAGTTAGCCCTGATGCCTTCAGGAATTGCAAGCTGACAGATGGAATATGCCTTCTTGATGGACTTGACTAGCCAAGACGCAATAGTGCGAGAAGTTGCTGGTTGACCTTTCCTGGCCCCATGAGGAATTATCAAGAGAGTATCCGTCTTTCTAAAGGTAGTTGTAGCCGCCAGATAACTTGTGATAACTGATTTAACATCCAACGCATGTGGTTCACCTTGATTATTAGTGAAAGGTGGAAGGATGATGTCTTGATTATAATGAAATGAAGTTGACACTTTGGGGATGAAATGGTCCGAAGGCCTCAGTACCAGTCTGTCAGAATAAAAGATCAGATAAGGTTCTGTTATCATCAATGCTTGTATCTAAGAAACTCTTTTCGCAGATGTAATGGCGATGAGAAGGGTTAGTTTCAAAGTTAAGTCCCATAGCGAGATGGGTAAAAAGACCGGGTAAAAAGGAGGGTTTGCCAGTGCATCGAGTACTAATGAGAGGTCACATGCTGGGAACGTCGCTTTTTTTGGAGGTCTGATCTTCAGGCATGCTCTCATAAACTGAATTACGAGGGGATGTAGTGCCCACCTAATGCCTGTTTTAGCAGATAGGGCGTATACATGAACTTTCAGGGTACTTGAGCTTAAACCCTTATTAATACCTGATTGGAGAAACTCCAAAATTTGTGGGGGGTTCTGTTGATACTGGATTCCAATTTCTTTGTTGGGCCATAGAACAGAATCGTCCCCATATTTGCATGTATGTGCTGTTAGTAGTGTTTTTTCTGGCCAATAGAAGTGTTGAAATCACCTCTTGTGAACAGCCTTGCTCTAGCAGCCTATTCCTTTCAACCTCCATGCCATCAAGTGTAACTTCTCTGCAGCCGGATGCAGGAATTGACCCTGGGATAGGAGGTCCGATGTTACCGGCAGAGGCAGTGGCTGCTGCAGGTTGAGTTGTAATAAGTTTGTGAACCAAGGCCTCCTCAGCCAGAAAGGATTTACTGCTATTACCGTAGCAGATGATCTCCTGAGCCTGGATAGGAACCTTGCGATTAGGGGAATTAGTGGGAATATGTATCCTAGTTTGAACTTTCAAGGATGGATCAGGCAGTCTATTCCCTCGGCCAACGGGAAAGTTGCTCTCGACAGGAATCTTCGACATTTGGGGTTCGCAGGTGTGGCTGCCAAGTCGATCTCTGGCATTCCCCAAGTCTCTGTCAGAAGAGAAAAGGCCTGATGGTTTAACGACCATTTGTTGTTCGAGAGAAGTTCTCTGCTTAAGTAGTCGGCCAACAAGTTTTGCGCTGCCGGGACATACACTGCCCTCATGTCTGTCAGATGTATTTGTGCCCAGTCCAAGATGGAATGAACTTCCTCCATTTGTGTGCAGCTCCTAGTACCTCCTTGTTTTTGGACATAAGCCACCACAACTCTGTTGTCCATCCAAATCAGTACGCTCTTCCCCCTCAGGAATGGTGCAAATGCTTTGAGCTCCAGAATATTTGAAACTACACCGTGTGTTTGAAACTGCCATTGACCTTGAGCCGCTTGATCTCGGCAATGAGCTCCCCATCCCTCCTGACTGGCATCCGATGTGACTATTTCCCGCTCTGGAGGGACTATAGGTCTGTGCCTCCTGAGGTTGCTCAAATGGGTCCATCACCATATCGATTGTTTCACCCATCCGTGGATGGAAATTGTCTGAAGCATTGATGCTCCATCCCACTGCCTCAGAAAATAGTTTTGCAGCATTCTCATGTGCCATTCAGACCATTGAATCAAGGGCAGAGTCGCAGACATGGATCCCAGGATACTCATACAAACCCTGGCTGGCAAATGTCTCGCTGAGATTAATTTCTGCATCTTCTGAACTAGAGGCCTCACTTTCTCTTGAGGGAGCTTTACTTTGTTTAGTTTGGTATTCAGTTCTGCCCCTAGGAATATCATATTCTGTGTGGTCTGTAGATTGCTCTTTTGCCAGTTGACTAACCATCCAAAGTTCTCAAGGGTCGTTAGCAAAATTTTCCAGTGCTGGAACAAGGTCTTCCGACTTTCCACTAAAAGCAGTATGTCGTCGAGATAGTGGTGTATTCTTAGTCCTTTCTCCCTGAGGAATGCAATGATGGGTAGAAGAACTTTGGTAAAGGTTCTGGGGGCTGAAGAGATGCCGAATGGTAGGCACTGGAACTGGAAGTGATGGTGGTTGATTGAGAAACGCAGAAATATTTGAAAAGCAGGATGTATTGGAATGTGTAGATAAGCGTCCGACAAATCTACAGACCGCATCCAATCTTTTAGGTTCACTGCTAACAGTATGGACTGGAGACTTTCCATCTTGAAGGTTTCTATTTTGATATTTTTGTTGAGGTTCTTTAAATCCAGTACTGGTCGTAAATCCCCTGTTTTCCTCTTCCCTTCTGGTTGGCTGAAAGTGGTTTTTGGGTATTCTGCCTATGAACCTCCACCTGTGACAGAACTTGATTTTGGAAAGAGTCCAGGAATCTTTGATCTGATCCATCCATACTTGTACAAATTTCTTGAGTCTGGCACCAACCTTTACAGGATGGGCGGGCACACCCTTAAAAGGACTTCTGCTGCTCTACGGACAGGGTGGTCTTGGGTTTCTGCATTCTCAGGAAAGATGACTGTATTTCTCCAGTTTCTTTTAAATTCTCTTCCTGGTCTATATGATTTTGCCTCCCTGTACCTTTCAGGAAGGTTGCATCTGAAGGACCCTTCTGAGTTTTTGGTCTTCTGTCAGAGGGAATCAAGCCTGACTTGCCTCCTGTTACTTTGGAAATGGCTGAGTCTAATTTTGGACCGAAGAGATTAGTGCCGTCATATGGAATTTTGCACCAATTTGTTTTTGATGCAGCGTCGGCTACCCACGGTTTTAGCCATAAGGCTCTTCTTGCCATTACCGAGGCTAACATCGCTTGGGCTGAGGACCTGATGATGTCCACTGAGGCCTCTGCTACAAAGTCATCTGCCAATTTGAGTTCCTGGAGAGAGGTAATTATCTTCTCCTGGTCTGCTCCTTCCTGGAGTGATTTTTCTATATTAGTAGCCCATCCGGAGATAGCTCTGCCTACTGCTGCCATGGTAACTACTGGCCTACAGGCGCCTCCTGCCGTGGAATATGCTTTTTTAAATTCCAGATCAATCTTCTGATCTAACAGGTCCCGGAAGGAAACTGCGTCCTCAATGGGCAGGGTGACATGTCTGGCAAGACGCTTTAAAGAAGCATCAACTACTGAAGCATTAATTAAGGGGTTGACCCCAGGTTCTTTCAAGGGGTACATTTTCGCTAGCCTGTTATTAAGACTGTAGCTTTTGTCAGATCTCTCCTATTTGTCCTTAATAAGATATTGTAGCTCTTCAATGAAGGGAAAGGTCTCTGGTTCCCTTTTTAAATTCAGGAAGTATTTTTTAATTTTTGGAGGAGCTTCATTAGGTTCCTCCCAACCTATAGCCTCTTTGACTGATTTTGCAAAGAGTTCTACTAAGGTGAAGTCAAATCCGGCTGACACTTCCAGATCCTCATTCTCGGAAGGAGATTCTGGCTCCAATGCATGAAGGGGAGCTGCTGATGATGTGCTTGGAGCTGGCCTGTCTGACACCGGTGCTGTTGTCTCCATTATGGATTACCGTACTGACTCCCTGATGAGCTAAGTGACTTCTCTGGCGTCTGATTCCTTTTGCTTTGTAGCTTCATTGAAGCATGTGCGGCAGGCCAATTTATCTGGCAAGGCTGGAGCGCCGCACACCCAGCAAGCATTTGCTGCAGGTCGGGTGTGGTGACTCCGATTGTGGTGTGATGAGGGTGAACTCCTATGTCGAGAGCGGCTGTGACGTGAGCGGCTATAGCGTGAGTGGCGATGATGGGATGAGGATCTTGATCGACTTCTGTGGGATCTTCTGCTTGAGGCATGGCTTGATTGGTCCTTACGCCTGGAGTTTGCCGATCTTGACCTGTTAGGGCTGCCATAAATTGCAGCGTTAGTGGCTGTGCTCTCTTTTTTTTCTCTCTTCAATACTTATCTATAAGTGGTGGACAGCCTCTTACCTTATCTGATGAGGGTGGTCTGCGTGGGCAGTGGTCTCCATGAGTGGTGCAAAGAGAGAGAAAGGGCAGCCTGAAAATAGTGTAAAAGAACACTTGCGCATGAGACAGATATGCAATTCAGTAATTATATACAGGCAGAGATCATTTGAGGTTAAAGTACCTGGATAGACAAAAAACGTCAGCCTTCTGTGCAGTGCAGCGACCAGAGAGTCACTGACAGATAATTCTGGGCTTTTAAATCTGCCGCCGCCGTCGTGGCAGAAGTGACACTCTCGTGCATGCGCCGGGTTGTACCTGTGCCATCGTGGAACAGGGCAGAAGGCTCTGAACGGTCGCATCACCTCCTCCTGCACATGCGCAAAGCGAGGAGAGAGACGAGGCGGCCATGACAGCCCCCGGCGCTAGCAGGAAAACAAGGCTCAATGAGCCTGATGGGAAAGAAAAGGTAAAAGAGATAGTACCTGTGCCAAAAAATGAAGATAGGAGACCACTGAGATAATTGAAGCTTTTTTAAAGCTTACTAATGCCAGAAATTCCTTTCAGATGCCCCTGAGACCACCAGATCGGGGCTCCCTCCATAGAAGCTCCTTTAGAGACTGTGAAGGAGGGACTTTCAAACAGGAGAGGTTTGAACCTGCTGGGGCGATTGCGGTAAGAGGCTTGCGATCTCCATCCAATCTTGTCAGGTGAGGATAAAAAAGAGAATGAAGCGGGGTGTCTCTCTTGAAAATTTATAGTTAACCAATCCTGTCAGGTTGGGGAGGCAGAGTCACAACCTAGTGTGTGCTGCCATGAAGGGTCAGGGAAGTCCTTTTCACACCAGCCTGACTGTCCCTGGCGCAATGTATTTTGGTTCATTCAATCATGGAGTCTCAGCATTATGCATGTTATCTAGAGTGGTCTGCATGCAAATACATTCTGTGTAGGAATGCCCACTCCTCCAGACACCCATCAAGTGGCCATATTTAGGCAATGATGTACCCTGCTTCATTCTTCGTGGCCAAGGATTCCTAGCCATGTAAAGTAAATGGGTCAGGTAATGTCAGTGGTTGGTAGGGACATGGTGGGTGGAAGCACCCGTGCTTCCCTAGCAACCATTGACAGCCGGAAACTGCCGCATTCGTCTACGTCCTTAATGTTCATCGTTTATATCCACATATAGACAGTGTTTGGTCCAAACTTACATTGGGACCAAAAACTGAACTAGTTCCTAGTGGGTATAGAAAGAGCAGATCCTCCCACTGAACACTCAAAAAAAACTTTAGTTTTATTGAGAAAAGTAATGTCTTCTAATGTATACATAAGGATTATGGATGAGCTGAACCTACCTGGGTTCAGTCTGAGGCCAGTTCGGTAAACGTGACTAAAGTTCAGATGCTGAATCCAAACCCTATTGAAGTCAATTGGAGCCAAATGTTAAAAAACAGTAATGGCCATTTTCTAGGCTAACAGACAAGGGATCGCAAAACAAATGGCATGGAGGGGCACTGCTTTTTGAAACGTGGGAGAAACCATAAGGTCTGGTATGGATTTTAAAAGGGAACCCCGTACAAGCAGATCGGGTCAGCAGGCAACATTCACTGTGATTGGCTTTGATCTGCATCACTTGATGGCGTAATTGAAAGTAGATATTTTTTTTTGTGTTTTTATTTACTTTTCACTTTTTTGAATGAGTTGGGGTACTATTTACCCCTACTCATTCACATGAGTGGCATTAGAGTGCTATTGTTAAGGTCCCCACCCCCATGTTGAGGGCATGTGGTCTGGTATAGTTCAGGAAGGGAGACACACACTTATCCACCCCCTTCTTTGCCTGCCAAGCTGCATTTTTGAATAAGGGTCTGGTGTGGAATTCGCATGGGGTTACCTCTTCCATCCATACCAGACCCAAGGGCTGGATTTTTGTTTTTTTCTTGATTTTTACACAGACGTTGGAAGGACCATGTAAACAAAGCAAATGAGGGTCTGATATAAATGGAAAAAAAAGAGTGTGGGGCTCCCCCTATAAATACATACCAGACCCTTATCCTTGATGAGGGTCTAGTATGGATGTCAAGGGGGACAAAGAAAACAAAACCAAAAAACAGGGTGGGTCTGGCCAACATCTATAAAAATCATACCTGTCTTTGCCCTATATGTGTTGATGTAGGCTCTGCAGGTACTCTAATAATGACTGCTAAGCGGGTAGACCTGTCTACATGACTAAGCTCCAGAGAGTGGAGCGAAACACGTTGGGGGTGTGGCCTGGTTGGAGCCGGGCTGGGGGTGTCACTCTGACATTCTGATACTACTGCGGAACGGAATAGATGTGCGGCTTTCGGGATTACCTCCTCCCTTACCCTTGCACCTGGTCAGGCCCAGTGTTGTAATAAGAGAAGCTGCGATCGCAGAAGGTTTTTGCGCATGTATTTAAAGTAGAACCCCAGATATACATAAAATGTCCTCAACTTCCAGCTAATGTAGCAAAATTCTTGCAATACAGAGGATGACTTGCCAAAACTCATAGTCCCCTGGTGGCCAACAATCTGTTGCTCTGCTCTACAGCAGTGGAACTTGTATGGACAATCTTATATCATCATATAAAATGCAGATCCCCTCTGGTCTCCTAATAAAATGGGCATTATTTCATTATTTTCTGCACTGTAATAAAGTAATTTGGGGACTGGTCAAGGTCATTAAAAAAACTGGGCAATTTAACCTCCCTAAATGCTTATACAATATTAGCACAACAATCCCCATGGGTGCAATACCGTCCCAATACATTTATTAACACATATATATATAAAATAAAATAAAAAAACATCAAATATAATTTAATTAAAAAAAACTTTTATTATTAATTGAATTGATTAATATTTTATTAAGACACAAAAAATGTAAATCTCTAATAAAAATTACCAAAACCCTTGTGAATCCGTACACAATTATGAGAAAAGTCAAAATGATTCACTTTTTTAAAAATTATTTTACTTTTTAGAGTGACAGTTTTGAAAAAAAGTTAATCATTTGACTTTTAAAAAACATAATTTTAGGAATAAATGCCATCATTTTGAGTCGCCCAAAAAAAAAAAAAGATGAAATGTTAATATTATATGCTGACAAGCATGGCACATTCATCAAGATATAAATGATTCATAAATGAGGTATCAAAGATAGGAAAGTACCAAAGAGAAATACAGGGGCGGCTGGTGTGGGAGGATTTTGGGGGGTGTGGGAGGATTTTGGGGGGGGGGGGCGCGGGTGGGGCCCTCTGGGTCCGCACTCACCATACGGGCGGAGCCCTCCAGCTGTCATGGCTCACCTGGTGCCTGGCGCCATGGCTTATCTCTTGGCCGGGTCTTCTTTCCAGGTTTTGGGTCTTCGGCCTCCTGTCCTGATTGGCTGGGCAGCCGAAAGCCAATTCGCTGGTATCACAGGGTGGGAGGGTTCAGGGGGCACAGCATGGGCCTCGGGATGGGGTCACGTGCTTGTGAGGGGGGTGACGAACCTGGTAGAGACCTGTTGGTCCGACTCCCCCCACAATGCACGGCCACACACACCCCTTGTGGACCGGGCATACACTATGTGCTTAAAGCTGGACTTCATGATACACAAATATTGTCTAAATACAAGAGACGTGTATTCATACTTCAATCCTGGGGGGTCTATTTATAAAACATTCATTGAATGAATGTCACACACCTGCAGGCTGCTCAAATTTGTCCATAATTTCTGTAATAGATTAATTTCTATGAGCATCAGCTCCATCTAGTGGCCAAAATGCGGTATATGTTCTTAATTAGGTATCTCAGGAAACTATACCACATTTCGGCCACTAGATGGAGCTTATAATCACAAAAATGATGGACAAAATTTGTGCAGTCTGGACGAATGTGTGACATTTGTTCAATGATTGTTTTATAAATAGACCCCGTGGTGTGCTTTGTGTATTTCTTCCAGATCTGTGCAGTAATCCAGTGTGAGACTTTCCCTCTGTGTAGGAGCTTCCTGTAATAAAGACCGCTCACTGCTGCTCTCTTTCCTTGTGCAGGGTGACTGGTCTTGGCCCTCCTGTAGCTTTAAGCCAACAGCTTGAAGTGGGTGGAGCCTGCTGGGTCCCTCCCACAGCTCTGCCCTCTTCCCAAGCAAACTGATGTCATCACTACTTTTACTAGGTAATATCTAAGTTTGTAAAGGCATTTGGTCCGCTCAAATTACATTTTTATTGTATGCGAGGAATATAATTAAAGTTTTTGTGCCTGGAGTTTAACAAAAAAAGTATTTGACAATACAATTAGGGGAACACTGGGCAATTCAGAGTTCAAACACACATATATGGGAACTCTAGCCAGACAATACAGCCAGGTTGTTTGCATTCAGAACACATCCTTAGACTGCTGTTTGTATAGCTCCCAACTGTCCCTGATTTCGAGGGACTGTCCCTGATTTGGAGCAATGTCCCTCTGTCCCTCTTTCCCCCTCATTTGTCCCTCATTTTGGTCTGATCCATATAGATGTATATAAAATGCACGTTTTACCGATCAAAAAGCGTTTTCCAGCTCTAAACCTTTCATCTGATTTCTAAATTGCTGTATTTGTAAATTCCAAAAGCCAATATAAAGGAATAGTAGTGGTAAAAAAAGCACTTGTGGGGTTAACCAATCTTGTTTTTTTTTTTGTACAATTCTCCTTTAAGGGGGCGTGGCAGGGGGCGTGTCCTATGCCCTGCATACTTTTGCTGATAGGTGTCCCTCATTCCCATCTCAAAAAGTTGGGAGGTATGAGTTTGTGAAGGAGCAAAATACAAAAAAGAAATTATGACTTAAAAATAATAAGAAAAAAAAAGTTACAAATATATAAAGAAATAAAAAAAATAAAAACACAAATGTTACAAAAATAAATGCAAATCAAATCATTTGTTTAGTCTTTTAGGATGCACAATATTAGGTTGATAAATACATCTTGTTCTGTTGCCGCTTTATACATTGACACACCAACTTGGACCCAGTCTGTCCAAACAGTATGGTAACCTGCAGGGCTGGGACAAGGGGTGGGCAGAAGGGACAGCTGCCCTGGGCACTGGATGATCTTGTCCCGGCACTGGTGACCTGCTGACTTGGCACCATCCACAGGAAGATTAATTCTTCAGTAAGACAAAGAAGTTGAATCCAACACAATTTTATTTCAGCTTAATGCAGCATGAAGGATGTTGTTGTAGCCTATTGCAGTGTAAAACGTTCTGCTTGTCTTTACAGTCCCGTCCCAGAAGACCGGGGAAGAAATATTCAGAGAGCGACTCCTGGGAATGTCAGAGGTGAGTGACAATAATAAACACCCCAATACCAGCAATGAATGAAAGGATTAGCATGACAGCACCTCACTCCTCATGCAAGCATAAGCAAATGTATGCTTTACCTTTCTATAAGAAAAAAGTGTTCAGTGCATCCGGAAAGTATTCACAGCACTTCACTTTTTCCACATTTTGTTATGTTACAGCCTTATTCCAACATGGATTAAATTCATTATTTTCCTCAAAGTTCTACAAACAATACCCCATATGGACAACACCTTTCTAGATGCACTGTATCTTATTACAGTAACCCGGCTCCTGAGTGCCTTATTACCCCTGTAATATATTACTACAGTAACCCGGCTCCTGAGTGCCTTATTACCCCTGTAATATCTTATTACAGTAACCCGGCTCCTGAGTGTCTTATTACCCCTGTAATATATTACTACAGTAACCCGGCTCCTGAGTGCCTTATTACCCCTGTAATATATTACTACAGTAACCCGGCTCCTGAGTGCCTTATTACCCCTGTAATATCTTATTACAGTAACCCGGCTCCTGAGTGTCTTATTACCTCTGTAATATCTTATTACAGTAACCCGGCTCCTGAGTGTCTTATTACCCCTGTAATATCTTATTACAGTAACCCGGCTCCTGAGTGTCTTATTACCTCTGTAATATCTTATTACAGTAACCCGGCTCCTGAGTGTCTTATTACCCCTGTAATATCTTATTACAGTAACCCGGCTCCTGAGTGTCTTATTACCCCTGTAATATCTTATTACAGTAACCCGGCTCCTGAGTGTCTTATTACCCCTGTAATATCTTATTACAGTAACCCGGCTCCTGAGTGTCTTATTACCCCTGTAATATCTTATTACAGTAACCCAGCTCCTGAGTGTCTTATTACAGTAACCCGGCTCCTGGGTGTCTTATTACCCCTGTAATATCTTATTACAGTAACCCGGCTCCTGAGTGTCTTATTACCCCTGTAATATCACATTACAGTAACCCGGCTCCTGAGTGTCTTATTCCCCCTGTAATATCTTATTACAGTAACCCAGCTCCTGAGTGTCTTATTCCCCCTGTAATATCTTATTACAGTAACCCGGCTCCTGAGTGTCTTATTCCCCCTGTAATATCTTATTACAGTAACCCGGCTCCTGAGTGTCTTATTACCCCTGTAATATCTTATTACAGTAACCCGGCTCCTGAGTGTCTTATTACCCCTGTAATATCTTATTACAGTAACCCGGCTCCTGAGTGTCTTATTACCCCTGTAATATCTTATTACAGTAACCCGGCTCCCGAGTGTCTTATTCCTCCTGTAATATCTTATTACAGTAACCCAGCTCCTGAGTGTCTTATTACCCCTGTAATATCTTATTACAGTAACCCAGCTCCTGAGTGTCTTATTCCCCCTGTAATATCTTATTACAGTGGAAATGTAGAAAGTTGCGCTTAAAAAATACGTGAATAAATCATAATGATAAACGATACTCTGTGAGGGAATATAGTACTCTGTGGAAGAAAATAATAAGTGTATTATGGGTACATAATATGTACCAGCAAAAATTGTATGTCAACAAAATATCACCCCAAAAGTGAAAAAGGTGCAATATAATATAAATATGGATAATGTCTGTTAATGTCCAGAGAAGAACCTGTAAAAAAAGGAGCGTTCAACAAAACTTGATTTTGAGGTTGTCCAATGAGAATCCAATATCTAAATAGGTGCAGTCCTTGTGAGTAGGTGACAACAAATAAAAAAGTGACTTTGTTCGATAAGGATTACGTCCCTATCGTGACGAAACGCCGGAGGAGCGACGTGCTGACGTCACCGCGAGTGGAGCATTTCCGTACTTGGTACAGACGCTCAGTGCTGCAGCCGGCCGGCCGCATTTTATATTTACAAACGTTTTCCTTATTTATGCACATTTAGTGCCTTTTATTTAATAAACCACCCCAGCGGGTTTTATCTATGATCCCCTCTTTTGGCATTCCTTTTATTTTTCATGCCGGAGTCCCCATCTTGCTCATTGAATGACAACGGAAGCGGGAAACTTGAGTGAATATTTCACACTGGAGTTTCTGACACAGCAGCAGACATCCCCTTCCTTACAGCAGACGAGCCGAGAGGAAAAGGCCCTGGCTGGGCAATAGCCACATGCCTTCGTTTATCCTGGAGCTGGTAAGCGAGCATTCCTAGCGGTGGTGGATTCATTCTGAACAAAGTCACTTTTTTATTTGTTGTCACCTACTCACAAGGACTGCACCTATTTAGATATTGGATTCTCATTGGACAACCTCAAAATCAAGTTTTGTTGAACGCTCCTTTTTTTACAGGTTCTTCTCTGGACATTAACAGACATTATCCATATTTATATTATATTGCACCTTTTTCACTTTTGGGGTGATATTTAGTTGACATACAATTTTTGCTGGTACATATTATGTACCCATAATACACTTATTATTTTCTTCCACAGAGTACTATATTCCCTCACAGAGTATCGTTTATCATTATGATAGTATAATTTATTCACGTATTTTTTAAGCGCAACTTTCTACATTTCCACTATATTTTTGTGTTATATCGCACTTGGCGTTGCTGCTATATTTTTATAATTTCTTGTCCAGCGCAATTTTTTTCTGTACTTATTTAATATCTTATTACAGTAACCCAGCTCCTGAGTGTCTTATTCCCCCTGTAATATCTTATTACAGTAACCCGGCTCCTGAGTGTCTTACTACCCCTGTAATATCTTATTACAGTAACCCAGCTCCTGAGTGTCTTATTACCCCTGTAATATCTTATTACAGTAACCCGGCTCCTGAGTGTCTTATTCCCCCTGTAATATCTTATTACAGTAACCCAGCTCCTGAGTGTCTTATTACCCTGTAATATCTTATTACAGTAACCCGGCTCCTGAGTGTCTTATTACCCCGGTAATATCTTATTACAGTAACCCAGCTCCTGAGTGTCTTATTACCCCTGTAATATCTTATTACAGTAACCCGGCTCCTGAGTGTCTTATTACCCCGGTAATATCTTATTACAGTAACCCAGCTCCTGAGTGTCTTATTCCCCCTGTAATATCTTATTACAGTAACCCGGCTCCTGAGTGTCTTATTACCCCGGTAATATCTTATTACAGTAACCCAGCTCCTGAGTGTCTTATTACCCCGGTAATATCTTATTACAGTAACCCAGCTCCTGAGTGTCTTATTCCCCCTGTAATATCTTATTACAGTAACCCGGCTCCTGAGTGTCTTATTACCCCGGTAATATCTTATTACAGTAACCCAGCTCCTGAGTGTCTTATTACCCCTGTAATATCTTATTACAGTAACCGAGATCCTGAGTGTCTTATTACCCCTGTAATATCTTATTACAGTAACCCGGCTCCCGGGTGTCTTATTACCCCTGTAATATCTTATTACAGTAACCCGGCTCCTGAGTGTCTTATTACCCCGGTAATATCTTATTACAGTAACCCAGCTCCTGAGTGTCTTATTACCCCTGTAATATCTTATTACAGTCACCCAACTCCTGAGTGTCTTATTACCCCTGTAATATCTTATTACAGTAACCCAGCTCATGAGTGTCTTATTACCCCTGTAATATCTTATTACAGTAACCCGGCTCCTGAGTGTCTTATTACCCCTGTAATATCTTATTACAGTAACCCGGCTCCTGAGTGTCTTATTACCCCTGTAATATCTTATTACAGTAACCCGGCTCCTGAGTGTCTTATTACCCCGGTAATATCTTATTACAGTAACCCAGCTCCTGAGTGTCTTATTCCCCCTGTAATATCTTATTACAGTAACCCGGCTCCTGAGTGTCTTATTACCCCGGTAATATCTTATTACAGTAACCCAGCTCCTGAGTGTCTTATTACCCCGGTAATATCTTATTACAGTAACCCAGCTCCTGAGTGTCTTATTCCCCCTGTAATATCTTATTACAGTAACCCGGCTCCTGAGTGTCTTATTACCCCGGTAATATCTTATTACAGTAACCCAGCTCCTGAGTGTCTTATTACCCCTGTAATATCTTATTACAGTAACCGAGATCCTGAGTGTCTTATTACCCCTGTAATATCTTATTACAGTAACCCGGCTCCCGGGTGTCTTATTACCCCTGTAATATCTTATTACAGTAACCCGGCTCCTGAGTGTCTTATTACCCCGGTAATATCTTATTACAGTAACCCAGCTCCTGAGTGTCTTATTACCCCTGTAATATCTTATTACAGTCACCCAACTCCTGAGTGTCTTATTACCCCTGTAATATCTTATTACAGTAACCCAGCTCATGAGTGTCTTATTACCCCTGTAATATCTTATTACAGTAACCCGGCTCCTGAGTGTCTTATTACCCCTGTAATATCTTATTACAGTAACCCAGCTCCTGAGTGTCTTATTACCCCTGTAATATCTTATTACAGTAACCCAGCTCCTGAGTAGGGATGAGCCGAACACCCCCGGGTTCGGTTCGAACCAGAACCTTCGAACGGACCGAAAGTTCGCGCGAATTTTCGAACCCTATACGTTATAATGGACGCGAACGTTCGAAATCAAAAGTGCTAATTACAACGGCCAATATGCATGTTAATGTCATAAAACAGGTTTGGGGACCCGGGTCCTGCCCCAGGGGACATATATCAATGCAAAAGAACTTTTAAAAACTAACGTTTTTTCGGGAGCAGTCATTTTAATGATGCATAAAGTGAAAAAAAAAAAGTGACATTTTCCTTTAAATATGGTACCTGGGGGGTGTCCAAAGTATGCCTGTGAAGTGGCATGTGTTTCCCGTGTTTAGAACTGTCCTTGCACAAAATGACATTTGTAAAGGAAAAAAAGAAGCCATTTAAAACCACTTGCGGCTTTAGGTTTGATCTTAAGTAGAATCTGAACAGGTACATTATGAAGTGTAGCTCCATCCCAAAAAAATCTATTTTTAAGCTTTTTGGAGAACATAGGGAGGGGTTATCACCCCTGTAACATTTGCTGTCTTTGCACATCTGTTCAGAACATGTCACCTCACTTTCCGTCCCAATGACAAATGTTTTTGGAAAAGTGGGGTTTTAATTGAAACAAGGATTGGTGATAAAGTATCAGTAGAGAGGAGATACCTTTTTCCCAAATTAAATCTAACAGGATAGAATTTCCCTTCCTAGGGGTAGATTTCCTCTCACTTCCTGTTTTCTCTTTCCATTTGCAAGTAGGAGTCGTTTGTAAGTTGGATGTTTGAAAGTAGGGGCCTGGCGTATATACTCTGCAGAAATTTGCCCTATTAGATGTTGGTGTAGCCACAAGACTGGTGGGCACAGGAATGGGCCCTGCTGTGAGTTAATAGATCAAGATTTGTAATTGCATGCACCTGTTGAACAGGGCAGAAAAATTGGGGGTGGTGGTGGTGGTGGTGGTGGACGGTTTTGCCACAAGACTGTAAGCTCTCACAGTTACTCTTGGTGGGCGCAGGAATGGGCCCTGCTGTGAGTTATTAGATCAAGATTTGTAATTGCAAGCACCTGATGAACAGGGCAGAAAAATTGGGCCTTTGGCGGTGGTGGTGGACGGTGTTGCCACAAGACTGTAGGCCCTCATAGTTACTCTTGGTGGGCGCAGGAATGGGCCCTGCTGTGAGTTATTAGATCAAGATTTGTAATTGCAAGCACCTGATGAACAGGGCAGAAAAATTGGGCCTTTGGCGGTGGTGGTGGACGGTGTTGCCACAAGACTGCAGGCCCTCATAGTTACTCTTGGTGGGCGCAGGAATGGGCCCTGCTGTGAACTATTAGATCAAGATTTGTAATTACCCGCCCCTGTTAAACAGGGGCTGAAAAATTGTGCCTTAGGCACTGGTGCTGGTGCCACAACACTGCAACCCTCACAGAGACTGTACTTGGAGCACATCAGTCACACGTGTTGCGAAGCATTTTTTTAAAAAATTGTAAGTACACGCCCCTGTTAAACAGGGGCTGAAAAATTGTGCCTTAGGCACTGGTGCTGGTGCCACAACACTGCAACCCGGCCCTCACAGATACTGTACTTGGAGCACAGCAGTCACACGTGTTGCGAAGCATTTTTTTTAAAAAATTGTAAGTACACGCCCCTGTTAAACAGGGGCTGAAAAATTGTGCCTTAGGCACTGGTGCTGGTGCCACAACACTGCAACCCGGCCCTCACAGATACTGTACTTGGAGCACAGCAGTCACACGTGTTGCGAAGCATTTTTTAAAAAAATTGTAAGTACACGCCCCTGTTAAACAGGGGCTGAAAAATTGTGCCTTAGGCACTGGTGCCACAACACTGCAACACGGCCCTCACAGAGACTGTACTTGGAGCACAGCAGTCACACGTGTTGCGAAGCATTTTTTTAAAAAAATTTGTAAGTACCCGCCCCTGTTAAACAGGGGCTGAAAAATTGTGCCTTAGGCACTGGTGCTGGTGCCACAACACTGCAACCCCTCACAGAGACTGTACTTGGAGCACAGCAGTCACACGTGTTGCGAAGCATTTTTTTAAAAAATTGTAAGTACACGCCCCTGTTAAACAGGGGCTGAAAAATTGTGCCTTAGGCACTGGTGTGGTGGCATGGATCATTGAGGAGGAGGAAGAGGATAGTCAGTGAACATAAGAGGACAGTCACTCAGCATCAGCATAGGCAGTCTTGAAGGGATGTGACATTAAAAATTATTCGGTTATATCCGCCTCAGGTGCCTGGTAGCTGGTGGTGATCCAAGACTGATTCATTTTGATGAATGTCAGTCGATCAACCGAGGCGGTGGACAGGCGCACCCTATGATCAGTCACAAATCCTCCAGCAGCACTGAATGTGCGTTCGGAAAGAACGCTGGAGGCAGGACAGGCCAGTAGCTCAATTGCATACTGTGCAAGCTCTGGCCAGTGATCCATCCTCAGGACCCAGTAAGCCAGAGGATTTTCGGTGGGAAAGGTGTCCAAGTCTGACCTTGCCCCAAGGTATTCCTGCACCATGTATATCAGACGCTGGCGATGGTTGCTGGAACCGATCATACCTTGGGGCTGCGGACTAAAAAATTGTCTGAACGCATCGGTCAGACGTCCACCTTCCCCACCGCTCCTTCTGCCACTGACCGAAGCCTCAGCAACTCGTCGCCCAGGACCAGGAGTTTGTAGCCTCCCAGTTTCTGGGAACGCGTTGCACAGACCTTTCTGCAAGGCCTCCCTGAGATGTCTCATCCTCTGCTCCCTCTGCGACGGCAAGATAAGGTCCGCAACCTTACCCTTGTACCGCGGATCAAGGAGAGTGGCCAGCCAGTAATGGTCCCTCTCCTTGATCCGAAGAACACGAGGATCCTTCCGCAGGCTTTGCAGGATCAGGGAGGCCATGCAGCGTAGGTTAGCTGAGGCATTCGGTCCGGAGTCTTCTGGGTCACTGAGGATGACATGATCGCCAGCCACCTCCTCCCAGCCACGTACAAGTCCACTGGCTTGTTGGGACTGTACATCATCCCTAAAAGACTGCTGCTGCTGATGCTGAGTGCCAGGCTCCACCTCCATGCTCACACAATCCTCCTCCTCCTCCTCCTCCTCCTCCTCCTCATCCTCTTCCTGTGTGATGGGTGGGACAGAAGGAACACTGTCCGGATAAAGGGGGCCTTGAGAGGCAAGGAAGTCCTCCTCTTCCTGCCTCTGTTCTGCCTCAAGTGCCCTGTCCATTATCCCACGCAGCGTATGCTCCAACAGGTGGACAAGAGGGACAGTGTCACTGATGCATGCACTGTCACTGCTCACCATCCTCGTGGCCTCCTCAAATGGTGAGAGGACAGTGCATGCATCCCTGATCATGCTCCACTGACGTGGGGAAAAAAAACCAAGCTCCCCTGACCCTGTCCTGGTGCCGTAGTCGCAAAGGTACTCATTGATGGCCCTTGCTGCGTGTGCAGTCGCTGCAGCATGGCCAACGTTGAGTTCCACCTGGTGGGCATGTCAGATATTAGGCGGTTCTTGGGCAGGTTCAGCTCCTTTTGCAGCTCAGTCAGCCGAGCACTGGCATTATAAGATCGGCGGAAATGCACACAGACTTTCCTGGCCTGCCTCAGGACATCCTGTAAGCCTGGGAACCTGCCCAAGAACCGCTGCACCACCAGGTTGAGGACGTGAGCCATGCAGGGCACATGGGTGAGCTGCCCCTGTCGCAGGGCGGAGAGGAGGTTGGTGCCATTGTCAGAAACGACCATTCCTGGCTTAAGCTGACGTGGCGTCAACCACCTCTCGGCCTGCCCCCTGCAGAGCTGCCAGAACCTCTGGCCCAGTGTGGCTCCTGTCCCCCAAACACACCAGCGCAAGCACGGCATGGCATCTTTTTGCCTGCGTACTTGCGTAGCCCCTTGTACGCCTACGGAGCACCGCTGGTTCCAAGGACAGAGCACTGGAGGAAGAAGAAGAGGAGGGGGTTGGAGGAGAGAGGTGTGTCACAACCAGTAGCAGTAGTCGCGTTTTGGAGGCGTGGTGGCGGAACAACCTCCAACACTACTGCACCTTGTCCTGCATCCCTCCCAGCTGCCAATAGAGTGACCCAATGGGCCGTGAAGAAAGGTACCGTCCCTGTCCATGCCTGCTGGACCATGAGTCAGCGGTAATATGCACCTTACCGCTGACCGCCCTGTCCAGCGAGGCATGGACATTGCCCTCCACATGCCGGTAGAGAGACGGAATCGCCTTCCGCGAGAAAAAGTGGCGTTTGGGAACTGCCACTGAGGAACCGCACATTGAACAAACTCACGGAAGGGGCCCGAGTCTACCAACTGAAAAGGCAGCAGTTGAAGTGCTAGCAATTTAGCAAGGCTAGCATTCAACCGCTGGGCATGTGGATGGCTGGGAGTGTACTTCTTTCTACGGTCCAGCAGCTGGGGCAGGGAAATTTGCCTGCTGCATTCGGACGTCGGTGTACTGCAAGTACTTGGTTGTGACACACCGAATTTTACACCTTCAGTCCTCTCAGAGCAGCTTTCAGAGAGGACTGAAGGTGTAGTGGGGATGGAGATCCCAGCTGAGGAGGAGCAAGGAGAGGTCCGCTTAGTTCTTTGGTGTGGGTCTTTTATGTGTGCCTGCCAACGAGCTGCATGGCAGGTCGCCATATGTCTGGTCATGCTTGTCGTGCCCAAGCGGCTGATGATTTGGCCACGCGAGATACGCTTGAGACAAATTATTGCAAATAGCAGTGGTGCGATCTGCTGCACTCGTCTCAAAAATGGCCCACACCAAAGAACTTTTCTGATAACGTGCAGAGGCAGCGCCCTGCACAGGCGGAGCTCTGCGGTGTTGTACAGTTGCTGTCTGGCCTCTACCTGGCCTCCAGGGGGCATCCTGCCGCGTTGGACATGTGACGCCGCATCCTACTCCTCCTCGTCCTCCTCCTCATCCTCTCTCCCTTGAGGCACACACGTGGAGTCAGTGACCTCATCATCCCCTCCCACTTCACCACTAGAGCAAACCTGGCAGTAAGCTGCAGCTGGTGGAACTGTTCTGCCAGATTCCTCAAGCTGGGTATCGTCATCCGAGCCTTCGATTCGTTGGGCATCCTCCTGGAGCATGTACCCAACACTGGGCTCAAAGAGTTCGGGGGACTCCTCAGGAGGACATGGAGGGTCTAGGGAAGGGGTGGCTGATGATGCTCAGTCAGTACCCTGAGCCTGGGTGAGAGAGGATGAGGAGGATGTGGAGGGCTTGGTCATCAATTCTACCAAGCCTTCAGCATGATGCGGCTCCACATGTCCAGCTGCCGCAAACAAAGACGCGCGTGTCCCATGGCCACGTGCTGATGACGAGGCACGACCACGTCCACGTCCACGGCCACGTCCACTAGACACAGAGCCTGCCTGCCCTTTGTTCTTGGCTCTGCACGCTCTGCCTCCCCTTGGCGGTCTTCCAGCCATTGTAGTCGGTAGTCCTGTGGGTGCTGCTGAGAAGAAAATATAGGAGCTCTGTGGTGATGCCACTAACACACTAGAAGTCCTAATGGGTGCTTCTGCAAAGAAATTAGAGGAGCTCTGTGTGTTGCCACTAACACACTAGAAGTCCAGTGGGTGCTTCTGCAAAGAAATAGAGGAGCTCTGTGTGATGCCACTAACACAAATAGAAGTCCTGTGGGTGCTGCTTAGAAGAAAATATAGGTGCTCTGTGTGATGCCACTAACACACTAGAAGTCCTATTGGTTCTTCTGCAAAGAAAATAGAGGAGCTCTGAGTGATGCCACTAAAACACTAGAAGTCCTGTGGGTGCTTATGCAAAGAAAATATAGGAGCTCTGTTTGATGCCACTAACACACTAGAAGTCCTGGGGGTGCTGCTGAGAAGAATATTTAGGAGCTCTGTGTGATGCCACTAACACACTAGAATTCCAATGGGTGCTTCTGCAATGAAAATAGAGGAGCGCTGTGTGATGCCACTAACACACTAGAAGTCCAGTGGGTGCTTATGCAAAGAAAATAGAGGAGCTCTGTGTGATGCCACTTACACACTAGAAGTCCAGTGGGTGCTTATGCAAAGAAAATAGAGGAGCTCTGTGTGTTGCCACTAACACACTAGAAGTCCTGTGGGTGCTGCTTATAAGAATATATAGGAGCTCTATGTGATGCCACTAACACACTAGAAGTCCTGTGGGTGCTTCTGCAAAGAAAATTGAGGAGCTCTGTGTGATGCCACTAACACACTAGAAGTCCTGTGGGGGCTTCTGCAAAGAAAATAGAGGAGCTCTGTGTGATGCCACTAACACACTAAAGTCCTGTGGGTGCTGATGAGAAGAATATAGAGGAGCTCTGTGTGATGCCACTAACACACTAGAAGTCCTATGGGTGCTTCTGCAAAGAAAATAGAGGAGCTCTGTGTGATGCCACTAACACACTAGAAGTCCTGTGGGTGCTTATGCAAAGAAAATAGAGGAGCTCTGTGTGATGCCACTAACACACTAGAAGTCCTGTGGGTGCTTATGCAAAGAAAATAGAGGAGCTCTGTTGTGATGCCACTAACACACTAGAAGTCCTGTGGGTGCTTATGCAAAGAAAATAGAGGAGCTCTGTGTGATGCCACTAACACACTAGAAGTCCTGTGGGTGCTTATGCAAAGAAAATAGAGGAGCTCTGTGTGATGCCACTAACACACTAGAAGTCCTGTGGGTGCTTATGAGAAGAATATAGAGGAGCTCTGTGTGATGCCACTAACACACTAGAAGTCCTGTGGGTGCTTATGCAAAGAAAATAGAGGAGCTCTGTGTGATGGGACTAACACACTTCAAGTCCTATAGGTGCTTCTGGGAAGAAAATATAGCTCTGTGTGTGTGATGGGACTAACACACTTCAAGTCCTATAGGTGCTTCTGGGAAGAAAATATAGGAGCTCTGTGTGTGTAATGGGACTAACACACTTCAAGTCCTATAGGTGCTTCTGGGAAGAAAATATAGCTCTGTGTGTGTGATGGGACTAACACACTTCAAGTCCTATAGGTGCTTCTGGGAACAAAAAATAGCTCTGTGTGTGTGATGGGACTAACACACTTCAAGTCCTATAGGTGCTTCTGGGAACAAAATATAGCTCTGTGTGTGTGATGGGACTAACACACTTCAAGTCCTATAGGTGCTTCTGGGAAGAAAATATAGCTCTGTGTGTGTAATGGGACTAACACACTTCAAGTCCTATAGGTGCTTCTGGGAACAAAATATAGCTCTGTGTGTGTGATGGGACTAACACACTTCAAGTCCTATAGGTGCTTCTGGGAACAAAATATAGCTCTGTGTGTGTAATGGGACTAACACACTTCAAGTCCTATAGGTGCTTCTGGGAACAAAATATAGCTCTGTGTGTGTGATGGGACTAACACACTTCAAGTCCTATAGGTGCTTCTGGGAAGAAAATATATAGCTCTGTGTGTGTAATGGGACTAACACACTTCAAGTCCTATAGGTGCTTCTGGGAACAAAGTATAGCTCTGTGTGTGTATGGGACTAACACACTTCAAGTCCTATAGGTGCTTCTGGGAAGAAAATATAGCTCTGTGTGTGTAATGGGACTAACACACTTCAAGTCCTATAGGTGCTTCTGGGAACAAAATATAGCTCTGTGTGTGTAATGGGACTAACACACTTCAAGTCCTATAGGTGCTTCTGGGAACAAAATATAGCTCTGTGTGTGTGATGGGACTAACACACTTCAAGTCCTATAGGTGCTTCTGGGAAGAAAATATAGCTCTGTGTGTGTAATGGGACTAACACACTTCAAGTCCTATAGGTGCTTCTGGGAACAAAATATAGCTCTGTGTGTGTAATGGGACTAACACACTTCAAGTCCTATAGGTGCTTCTGGGAACAAAATATAGCTCTGTGTGTGTGATGGGACTAACACACTTCAAGTCCTATAGGTGCTTCTGGGAACAAAATATAGCTCTGTGTGTGTAATGGGACTAACACACTTCAAGTCCTATAGGTGCTTCTGGGAAGAAAATATAGCTCTGTGTGTGTGATGGGACTAACACACTTCAAGTCCTATAGGTGCTTCTGGGAACAAAATATAGCTCTGTGTGTGTAATGGGACTAACACACTTCAAGTCCTATAGGTGCTTCTGGGAAGAAAATATAGCTCTGTGTGTGTAATGGGACTAACACACTTCAAGTCCTATAGGTGCTTCTGGGAAGAAAATATAGCTCTGTGTGTGTAATGGACTAACACACTTCAAGTCCTATAGGTGCTTCTGGGAACAAAATATAGCTCTGTGTGTGTAATGGGACTAACACACTTCAAGTCCTATAGGTGCTTCTGGGAACAAAATATAGCTCTGTGTGTGTGATGGGACGAACACACTACAAGTCCTATAGGTGCTTCTGGGAACAAAATATAGCTCTGTGTGTGTGATGGGACTAACACACTTCAAGTCCTATAGGTGCTTCTGGAAGAAAATATAGCTCTGTGTGTGTAATGGGACTAACACACTTCAAGTCCTATAGGTGCTTCTGGGAAGAAAATATAGCTCTGTGTGTGTAATGGGACTAACACACTTCAAGTCCTATAGGTGCTTCTGGGAAGAAAATATAGCTCTGTGTGTGTAATGGGACTAACACACTTCAAGTCCTATAGGTGCTTCTGGGAACAAAATATAGGAGCTCTGCCTGCCTGGGACGAACACACTACAAGTCCTATAGGTGCTTCTGGGAACAAAATATAGCTCTGTGTGTGTCATGGGACTAACACACTTCAAGTCCTATAGGTGCTTCTGGGAAGAAAATATAGCTCTGTGTGTGTGATGGGACTAACACACTTCAAGTCCTATAGGTGCTTCTGGGAACAAAATATAGCTCTGTGTGTGTGATGGGACTAACACACTTCAAGTCCTATAGGTGCTTCTGGGAAGAAAATATAGCTCTGTGTGTGTAATGGGACTAACACACTTCAAGTCCTATAGGTGCTTCTGGGAACAAAGTATAGCTCTGTGTGTGTAATGGGACTAACACACTTCAAGTCCTATAGGTGCTTCTGGGAAGAAAATATAGCTCTGTGTGTGTAATGGGACTAACACACTTCAAGTCCTATAGGTGCTTCTGGGAACAAAATATAGCTCTGTGTGTGTAATGGGACTAACACACTTCAAGTCCTATAGGTGCTTCTGGGAACAAAATATAGCTCTGTGTGTGTGATGGACTAACACACTTCAAGTCCTATAGGTGCTCTGGGAAGAAAATATAGCTCTGTGTGTGTGATGGGACGAACACACTTCAAGTCCTATAGGTGCTTCTGGGAACAAAATATAGCTCTGTGTGTGTAATGGGAATAACACACTTCAAGTCCTATAGGTGCTTCTGGGAAGAAAATATAGCTCTGTGTGTGTGATGGGACTAACACACTTCAAGTCCTATAGGTGCTTCTGGGAACAAAATATAGCTCTGTGTGTGTAATGGGACTAACACACTTCAAGTCCTATAGGTGCTTCTGGGAAGAAAATATAGCTCTTTGTGTGTAATGGGACTAACACACTTCAAGTCCTATAGGTGCTTCTGGGAAGAAAATATAGCTCTGTGTGTGTAATGGGACTAATACACTTCAAGTCCTATAGGTGCTTCTGGGAAGAAAATATAGCTCTGTGTGTGTGATGGGACTAACACACTTCAAGTCCTATAGGTGCTTCTGGAAGAAAATATAGCTCTGTGTGTGTAATGGGACTAACACACTTCAAGTCCTATAGGTGCTTCTGGGAAGAAAATATAGCTCTGTGTGTGTAATGGGACTAACACACTTCAAGTCCTATAGGTGCTTCTGGGAAGAAAATATAGCTCTGTGTGTGTAATGGGACTAACACACTTCAAGTCCTATAGGTGCCTCTGGGAACAAAATATAGGAGCTCTGCCTGCCTGCCACGAACACACTACAAGTCCTATAGGTGCTTCTGGGAACAAAATATAGCTCTGTGTGTGTGATGGGACTAACACACTTCAAGTCCTAT
The DNA here is from genome assembly GCA_028564925.1 of Lithobates sylvaticus. Lineage (NCBI taxonomy): Eukaryota > Metazoa > Chordata > Amphibia > Anura > Ranidae > Lithobates > Lithobates sylvaticus. Next base: position 71,885,990 of record CM053029.1, read on the forward strand.
AGGTGCTTCTGGGAAGAAAATATAGCTCTGTGTGTGTAATGGGACTAACACACTTCAAGTCCTATAGGTGCTTCTGGGAACAAAGTATAGCTCTTTGTGTGTAATGGGACTAACACACTTCAAGTCCTATAGGTGCTTCTGGGAAGAAAATATAGCTCTGTGTGTGTAATGGGACTAACACACTTCAAGTCCTATAGGTGCTTCTGGGAACAAAATATAGCTCTGTGTGTGTAATGGGACTAACACACTTCAAGTCCTATAGGTGCTTCTGGGAAGAAAATATAGCTCTGTGTGTGTGATGGGACTAACACACTTCAAGTCCTATAGGTGCTTCTGGGAACAAAATATAGCTCTGTGTGTGTAATGGGACTAACACACTTCAAGTCCTATAGGTGCTTCTGGGAAGAAAATATAGCTCTGTGTGTGTGATGGGACTAACACACTTCAAGTCCTATAGGTGCTTCTGGGAACAAAATATAGCTCTGTGTGTGTAATGGGACTAACACACTTCAAGTCCTATAGGTGCTTCTGGGAAGAAAATATAGCTCTGTGTGTGTGATGGGACTAACACACTTCAAGTCCTATAGGTGCTTCTGGGAACAAAATATAGCTCTGTGTGTGTAATGGGACTAACACACTTCAAGTCCTATAGGTGCTTCTGGGAAGAAAATATAGCTCTGTGTGTGTAATGGGACTAACACACTTCAAGTCCTATAGGTGCTTCTGGGAAGAAAATATAGCTCTGTGTGTGTAATGGGACTAACACACTTCAAGTCCTATAGGTGCTTCTGGGAAGAAAATATAGCTCTGTGTGTGTAATGGGACTAACACACTTCAAGTCCTATAGGTGCTTCTGGGAAGAAAATATAGCTCTGTGTGTGTAATGGGACTAACACACTTCAAGTCCTATAGGTGCTTCTGGGAACAAAATATAGGAGCTCTGCCTGCCTGCCACGAACACACTACAAGTCCTATAGGTGCTTCTGGTAACAAAATATAGGAGCTCTGCCTGCCTGCCACGAACACACTACAAGTCCTATAGGTGCTTCTGGTAACAAAATATAGGAGCTCTGCCTGCCTGCCACGAACACACTACAAGTCCTATAGGTGCTTCTGGTAACAAAATATAGGAGCTCTGCCTGCCTGCCACGAGCACACTACAAGCCCCTCTTTGTCAATCAATCTTTGTAACTGAATCTATCTAACTCAATCTCTGTAAGTGAATCTCTCTAACTATCTAAATGCAGCAGAGTGTCACAGAAACAGCCTGCTCAATCTGCGCCGGAACAGCATGTGACCGGCGCAGACGGCGTGGCGGCGTTTTATAGGGGGGGGCGTGTACTACAGCCCCTGAGCTGTAATTGGCTACAGGCGTCCTGCCTGTAGCCAATTATGGCTCTTCGAGTTTCCGGGGCTGTGATTGGCCAAGCATGCGGGGTCACAGTGCATGCTTGGCCAATCATCAGCCAGCAATGCACTGCGTCGGCCGCGCCGGCCGCAATGCATTGCGGGGCCGCTCGCATCACACGAACGTGATGCGAGCGGCCAAAATAGTTCTGGGCTCGCCGAGCGAGCGAACGCCCGGTGCTCGATGCGAACGTGGGTTCGCATCGAGCACCGGGCCCATCCTTACTCCTGAGTGTCTTATTACCCCTGTAATATCTCATTACAGTAACCCGGCTCCTGAGTGTCTTATTACCCCTGTAATATCTTATTACAGTAACCCAGCTCTTGAGTACTTTAATACCACCCAAATATTTGAATGCATGTTAGCGCCATTCAGATGGTCCTTTTACACTTGTAGTGACATAATGTTTTGTCTGTGTCAGATATGGTGAAGATGGTACGAGTGAAGATGTGGACTCGAGTCCCGCTGAAGAGAATGATTTTCCCCTACTTGATGATGGCATGGATCTTCTCAATGAAATATTTGAAACCCTGAACACAAGAGCACCTGGAAGGGAGCGCGCACTGTATGGGGCTCACAGCCTGGACTGCTTTAGCCTGGATGACAGTCAGTACTTTGGACAGGTGAGCATCACAGAAAGAATTAATCCTACCACCTAAACTATGAACATATAAAACATATAAAAAGATTTATAACAAGCAACCAATTAGATTACTTGATTAAATTTTTTTAAAGCGGGATAGAAAGTAAAAGCTGAAACTTAATTGGTTTGCAAGGCAAAATTTACTTTTTTTTGCTTCTTTTCTGCTTTTACAGCCCAAACTAGTGGCCAGGATTTTTTTAAATTTACAGCTACTGTATGTAGCACCCTGATGTTTAGGCAGGGTTGCTCTTAAATTTACCTACCAGGTGTAGTTACCTTGGCTCATTGTTAGGGATCAATTGATTTCACCCCAAGTCTGGAATTGCTGCACTTTTATCTTTTGCCGCTAGGTGGCCGGGTACCTGGCGATATTAAATAAGACAAGGGCAAAGCAAGGACAGGTTATGAGTATATGGGGTATCTCAGCCAATGGGCAGGGGTTTTCTTGGACCCCTTGGCCTGCTGGGAGAACCTATATATTTGGGTGATCGGGGTTCTGTGCCAACTGGATGGCTGACATTTGGCTGCTGTCTGAGTGCCTATCCAGAAGCAAGAGAGCAGTGTAGGGTTGAGATTGCGGCTTGCAGTCCAACCAGAAGTGGCGGTTCTGCCGGCTGGAGAACCTGTCGTGGTCGGAGGTAGAGGGGAAGCTGTTGACACTAAAGGGACTATCCACCTTATTACAATGGACCACAGTGAGTAGCTGAAGCAAGTTCCGGAGCAGTATTCTCACCAACTGGGGTAGGTGAAGAATCTGGAAACTTCAGCAGATGTCAAGCCAGGGACCCAGCCAGTGGAGGTGACGCTTGCAGAGCAGCCTTGTGTGTCAAGCCAGGGACCGAGCAGGCCAGCAGGGTGAAGCTTGAGAAGTATCTGGAGTGCCAAGCTAGGGGACCCAGCGGAGAGCGGGGGTGACGCTTGGGGAAGATACTAAAGTGAAGATTGGAAGAGATTCATTGGCAGTGAATCAGTAAGTCTAGTGAGAGAGACAGGGAGCTCAGTGGAGTCAAAACCTACAAGAGGCGATTGTAGAAAAGTAAAAGAGTTGTTACAAATTGTGTTAGGAACTGTTATAAGACTGTTGCCATAGGAGACAGCACTCCTACACATGCAGATTCAGTGTCTTGCTGGATGCCTTTCCCCGCATGGCTGTCTGCTTATAGAAGTCTCTGAGTCTGCCAATTAACATTGCAACTACCTAAGGGTGTCCTGGCCCTAAACGCTCTCTCCCAAAGTTCTAAAGGAGGCCTGGGACCTTGCTACATGTATTATGGAGTAACATTTTGCTGTACTGCCATTTTTAGGAAGGGATCAAAGCACTTTCAACTATATCCTAAAAGGCAGACTATGATAGTTTTGGGTCAGTTTCTTTTTGACTGTTTTATTGCAGGGTTCACCCATGACACTGGTGTCACAGAGCATTATGGGTTTTCTAAGGAGAAAGCACAGCAGAAGTTTTCCCTCAAAAGTACAGGAGTTTCACAATAGATGTTTGAAAGTCCAAGTGTGTTCATATACAGTATACTATAAAAATGAATTAGAGCTTTGGGAATTTAGAAGACTTTCCCTTCATCAGGACCCCAAATTGCCAGTAAATGTGACCGGTACTGGACTCAAATGATTGACTATTACTGATAGTCACATAACAAGTTTTTGGAAGAGTGGACTGGTGTGCAGCTCCTAATTATCAATGTTCTTAAATGATGAGTGAACATGGAGACTTCTTGAGTAGACACCCTAATCCTGCATACACATGAGCGGAATTTCCATCCAAAAAATCTTGGATGGTTTTTCGGACGGAATTCCGCTCAAGCTTGGATTGCATACACACGGTCACTAGGGATGAGTTTCGAGTTCGAGTCGAACTCATGTTCGACTCGAACATTGCCTGTTCGCCGAACAGCGAACAATTTGGGATGTTCGCGGCAAATTCGAAAAGCTGCGGAACACCCTGTAAAAGTCTATGGGAGAAATCTAAAGTGCTAATTTTAAAGGCTTATATGCAAGTTATTGTCATAAAAAGTGTTTGGGGACCTGGGTCCTGCCCCAGGGGACATGTATCAATCCAAGAAAAAGTTTTAAAAACTGAAGTTTTTTCAGCAGCAGTGATTTTAATAATGCTTAAAGTGAAACAATAAAAGTGTAATATTCCTTTAAATTTCGTACCTAGGGGGTGTGTATAGTATGCCTGTAAAGGGGCGCATGTTTCTCATGCTTAGAACTGTCCCTGCACAAAGTGTCATTTCTGAAGGAAAAAGGTCATTTAAAAGCATTCGCTGCTATAATGAATTGTCGGCTCCTGGTAATACAGAGAACAGTCATTGAAAGTCATTGATAAAAAAAAAATGCGTGGGGGTTCCCCCCAAATTCAATTACCAGGCCCTTCAGGTCTGGTATGGATATTAAGGGGAACCCTGTGTCAAATTTAAAAAAAAATGGCGTGGATTTCCCCCCAAAAATCCATACCAGACCCTTTATCCGAGCACGCAACCTGGCAGGCCGCAGGAGAAGAGGGTGGACGAGAGAGCGCCCCCCCCCCCTCCTGAACTGTACCAGGCCACATGCCCTCAACATTGGGAGGGTGCTTTGGGGGTTGCCCCCCAAAGCACCTTGTTGATGGGGACAAGGGCCTCATCCCCACAACCCTTGCCCGGTGGTTGTGGGGGTCTGCGGGCGGGGGGCTTATCGGAATCTGGAAGCCCCCTTCAACAAGGGGACCCCCAGATCCCGGCCCCCTCTGTTTGAACTGGTAATGGATACATTGTAACCCTACCATTTCACAAAGAAAGTGTAAAAAATTGTAAAAAAAACACCCAGACACAGTTGGGATAAGTCCTTTATTAAAAAAAAAAAAAAGATTCCAGGTCCTCTCCAGGTCCAGGGTCCAACGATGATGTCCAGTGCAGCGCATCCTGTCTCCGCCGGAGACACCGCGGGAATCCCGGCAGCCTGACAGGTCTCTTAGCTGATGTAACGCAGGTTACCGTTACATCAGTGGGGGGCGGGGTCACCCGCACATCACTGGGGAAGCCCGGGTTTCCCCTTGCGTCAGAGGGGGGTAGGGTCACGTGACGGGGTGGCCCTGTCCTCCTCAGCTAAGAGACATGTCAGGCAGCCAGGATTCCCGTGGTGTCTCCGGTGGAGACAGGATGCACTGGACATTATCGTTGGACCCTGGACCTGGAGAGGAGAGATCATCCATCACTGGACCCCCTGGAGAGATGATCACCCCTCGCAGGATATCGCTGGAATCTTTTTTTAAATTTATTTGTTTTTTAAATAAAGGACTTATCCCAACGGTGTCTGTGTGTTTTTTTTATAATTTTTTACACTTTCTTTGTGAAATGGTAGGGGTACAGTGTACCCGTTACCATTTCAAACAGGGGAGGTGGGATCTGGGGGTCCCTTTGTTAAAGGGGGCTTCCAGATTCCGATAAGCCCCCCGCCCGCAGACCCCCACAACCATCGGGCAAGGGTTGTGGGGATGAGGCCCCTGTCTACCCCCAAAGCACCCTCCCAATGTTGCATATGGCCTGGTACGGTTCAGGGCAGGTGCTCTCTCGTCCCCCCTCTTTTTCTGTGGCCTGCCAGGCTGCGTGCTCAGATAAAGGGTCTGGTATGGATTTTTGGGGGGAACTCCACGCCATTTTTTTTTATTTGGCGTGGAGTTCCCCCCAAAAATCCATACCAGACCTGAAGGGTCTGGTATGGATATTTGGGGGGAACCCCATGTCTTTTATTTTTTGACGCGGGGTTTCCCTTAATATCCATAGCCGACCTGAAGGGCCTGGTAATTGAATTTGGGGGGACCCCCACGCATTTTTTTTTTTCATCAATGACTTTCAATGACTGTTCTCTGTATCACCGGGAGCCGACAATTCATTATAGCCGCGAGTGCTTTTAAATAACTTTTTTTTCCTTCAGAAATGACACTTTGTGCAGGGACAGTTCTAAGCACGGGAAACATGCGCCCCTTTACAGGCATACTATACACACCCCCAGGTACAGAATTTAAAGGAATATTACATTTTTATTGTTTCACTTTAAGCATTATTAAAATCACTGCTCCCGAAAAAACTGCAGTTTTTAAAACTTTTTTTTGCAGAGAGAGCAAGCCCCCCCCCCTCCTGAACTGTACCAGGCCACATGCCCTCAACATTGGAAGGGTGGGCAGGGGACACTGCTATGGGCGGCAAAGGACACTGTGGGGAGCAGAGGAAACTGCTATTGGGGGACAGAGGACGCTACTGTGTGTGCCTGGGGGGGGGGCAGAGTAAACTTCTGTGTGGGGGTAGAGTAAACTGCTATGGGGGGACAGGGGACACTACTCTATGATGGGAGGACAGAGGACACTACTGTGGGGGGCAGAGGAAATTGATATGGGGGGGACATAGGACACTACTGTGGGGGAAGGAGAAGGACACTACTGTAGGGGGAGTCATGTGAAAGGGGGGCAGAGGTCACTACTGTGACACACTATTCATGTTGTTTTCTTCATGTTGTGTTTTTATTGGGAGCTTGATAGTTTGTGTTTTTTTAAAGGGCACCGCCTATAATTCCCCCCTCCACCCACCCGATTTGAATAGTTTGGTACTTGGAACAACTCTGTATTTGGTTATTTACATCCAATTGCACTTTAAGGAAACTGGTAACACAATAATTATAATTAAAAAAAGGCATCAAGCTAGGTTCCTGTATAGAAAGTCTCTACTGGAAGTAGTCTTTTCCAATTTCCAAGATGCACACTAGTTCCAAGGCAGTGGGACACCTGTTCAGCAATTGTGTAAATAAGGTGACTACCCTAGTAGGCAGATGGTCAGACATTGGCAGCTTTTACAGCTTTTACCAAAAGCTTCTCATTCTTTTAGGTCCCCTTCACATCTTATGCCGCATACACCCGGTCAGAATTTCCGATGGAAACAGTCCGATGGGAGCTTTTCATTGGATTTTCCGACCGTGTGTATGCCCATCGGTCTTTTTCTGTCGGAATTTCCGACGGACTTTGGATTGAGAACCTGTTCTTAATTTTTCCAACGGAAAACCTTTCTATCGGATTTTCCGATCGTGTATGCAGTTTCTGACATGCAAACTTTTGACGCATGCTCGGAAACAATTCAACGCATGCTCAAAAGCATTAAACTTCCCTTTTATAGTGCCGTCGATCGTGTTGTATGCCGCGGTGTTATTGACCGTCAGAATTTGGTGTGACCGTGTGTAGGCAAGACAGTTTGAGCGAAATTCAGTCGGAATTCCGATGGGAAAACTATTAGAGCTTTTTCCGACATGAATTCCGACCGTGTGTATGCAGCATTAGCGTTTTATGTTAATATGCATTGAGTTAAGGCTGCCCAATCGTGTTGGCATACCAGACTGCAGAAAAAATAGACCTAAAGCAAATTTATAAAGCAAGGCATGTCTGTCTGTACTTGTGTGTTGGGAAGGAGTTCAGAAATAATTGCAATGCCGTGCACATTTTACTGCACATTGCTTGCTTTTCATAGGTGTTAAAGGGGCTTTAAAGGCATTCCAGAGGAGAACCTAAAAAACTGCTTGGTGGGAATCTAAATCAGGAAGACCCTTAGTCATTGGGCCCCCCTTTTGTTGTTCAATTGAATATACATTTCTTTGCTGAGAGTAGTGAATCCCTTTAAAAATGAGAACTTGGAGAAAATAGTATTTATATAGTAAACTACTATGCAATTGACTACTGTGAGAACTAGCTTCAAGTGATAGAGCTTTAAAGGACATAGCAACTCGCTTTTCTTCTTTTTAAGGGCTTTTCTAGGCCAGTTTTATTAAAAGAAAGTTCAAAGTTCCAGAAATCAAAATCAACAGGTTTCCCTCGCAGGGGTTTTCAGCATTGCCCTTCCATCAAAAAAAACGAAAAGAAACATCATTCAGCCTCCTGGCTTACGCAAGCAGTGTTCTTGCTCTGCCTTAACCCTTTTTCTTTGTTTCAGGCAGTCTTCACATCCAAGTTTGGGTCGGTACACTTAGCAGTCCTTTGTTGCTCTGGCTCTCACCTGTCTCTCCTGGTGGAGCCCTCCTGACTCCTCAGCAGAGACCTCCTCTGTCTGCCGTGGGGGAGCCCAGAACCCACGTCTTGACTCTACAAAAAAAAACAGAGCACCCCTGCACAGTGTGCTTGTTATTCAGAAAACATGGACCCAGGATTGGAGATTTTTGGCCTCCCGAATCTCTAAGAAATTTTTGGGCTCGAGGTCCCAAACTGGGTTTTACCAACTGATGACGAATATGAAAAACCTATGACTAACACCGTGCCTGGTGTGAAACATGTCAGCGGAAGTGCAGTTAGTCTGTACTTACCTTTGATGCCTTGATTTTAATTTTCAATAAAGGTGAATATTTGGAGTGCCGCTATCCAGCAACTTATTTTTTTGAATATTTTTTTGAATATGAAAAAACTGTTTGCTCTGGATTAAACAAACCCCCTGGAGCCCCTCAACCTGTCTGGATGGGAATTCTGGGTCATAACCCCTTTTTCACCCCTTTTTTCACCAGACCAAGTACTGCCACACTACCTTTACCTACTTTGGTTAAGTCCTTGCATGTCTTGTGCCAGCTGTTTACTTACGTACTGATACATAATTACATACATACTGATTTATAATTTCTGACTTCTCCCCTTTCCAATACCAGTCTAGTGAAGAAGATCTGCGGCTCAGTTTGAGCCAGCCAAGACATTCAGATCTGTGGTACCTGCCAGAAGTTGATGAAGGAACTGGAGACAACTTTGAATCTCCAGATGACAATTCTACTCCAGACAACATATCAAATGCCTCAGATTATGCTTCACCGATTATGGATGTGGCAGCATCAGATACTGTATCAACCACTCCAGACACCACTTCAGTGACCAAAGATGACATCTCTTCATCATCATCTGTAGATGTAACTTCCCAGAAGCCTGATGTCTCTTCCTCCATCGAAGAAAAATCTGTATTCTCTTCAGAGATCGTATCTCCTTCTCCCAAAGTTATTTCAGAGACTTCTTCGGTCACAAGTGAGCTCAAAATAATTCCGCCATACCCAGAGTCTGAAATTTGTCCTACCCAGAAAGATGAAAACGAAAAACTGAAGACTGTTTTGCCATTGCTGCCTCAAGAAGTTGCACTAGTGAGAAAAGCTTTCAGTGAACCTTCACGTATTGTAACTGGGCCCTGTGTTAGATCGGTGATATCTCGTTTTCAGGCTGGGAGTCTTGACCCCAGAATGGTCTGGACAGGGACTAAGAAAGACTCTGAACAAGCAGAGACAGTCATACCCAGCTTTCGCTCATTTACTACCCAGAGACCTAAATCTCAGGTATACAGCAGCCCAAAACCCAACAGTTCAGTACATCGTGTTGGCCCTGTATTTCTTAGGACCCAGAGTACATCTAAATTAGAAATACCCAAAAGCCCAATATCTGATACCACCATACCCTTTACTTGGGCACAGGATGGCTTAACCCCAGTAAGTCCTAAAAGTAGTATGAGTGATATGAAACACGAAATGGCTTCTTCTCCAGTGTCTTCAGAGTTGAAGGCATCACCTCTGTCTAAAGTCTCTGAAATAAAGAAAAAGTTTGAGGTTAACTCTTTACAGTAAAGATGCTTTGGTAATACGATACATGATATACGGCTCTAGTGACTTTTACAAAACATATAGCCTAACTATATTACATATAAAAAGCAATTTTTGTTAATTAAATGGATGTTGACTGTAAATAAAAATTTAATACAATGCTGCAATATTATAAAAATATTGACCACTCTGATATTTTAACACAATGCTGGTAAAATGAGGCATTTCCCACCCCCATGGGACAACATTATCTTTGCAAAAATATTCAGTTTTTCTCAAAGAAAGGCAAATCGGTGGCGAAAATTACAGAAGCAATAGAAAAGAAGCCTGAGAATGTGGTCAGTAGTAGTACGGTGTACAGCATACAATCAACAGGAGAACAACAGTCAGTTGACAATGGCTTTTTCTACCAAAAATTCTCACATGCTATATTTCCTACCAGAAATTAGGTAAAATCGTGGTAAACATAGTCATACCGGTGTATTTCACAAAAAATAAAAATAAAAAAGGGAATCGCCACAGTGACCTGTCAATAGCATAACCACTCTTGATGAAAAAGGGGAAAGCATAAATACCTTATGAGAACAAGAATTGCATACAAAATCTCTTATTGCCATATGGGTTTGAGCACAGAACTCCTAAGCTTATAGAGTATTGTATTGTTGGTAAGAAAGAGAAGTGACAGAAGTAATGAAAGGAAACTAGAGAAAAGGTTGAAGAAGAAAGGGAAAAAGAAGAAAAGCCTGTTCAGAGGTCTGTTCCCACTGTCCCCAAAAGTCCACCACCATCCAGACAAAATCCAAGGGTTCCAGACTTTTTCAAACCTCAATTGTTTGTCTCTCAGCACAGTAACCATTTTCTCGTTAAGTATTATCCAGGCTAATTTGCACTTTATCAAAGATAGGTCAATCACTGCACCCTTCAAGGCCATGGATACTGCCATCTTACCCGCCTGAGGATGTTGTCAACTGGTTCATTTGAAGGGCAATCCGAGCATTCTTAGTGATCTTAACCATAGTTACTGAGTTAATCAGGGAGTGAACTTGCATCCAAAATCACCTAATCTTGGATGTACTGCCCACATTCTCACAAACAGGAGGAAGAGGCTACATTTTGGAGAGTCTCTCGAGAAAGCAGTACCACCTGGAAAAAACCTTATAACCAGCTTAAACCAATGTAATGATCATAATGCAGGGACACCGGGGTATGAGGGGACTGAATAGGGCATCTCTTACAGGGAGAATCCCACAAATTTAGGGAATGAGATAGAGTAGGGCTTAAATCTGCTTTACAGAGTTTAGGAGAGATCCACATTACTAAGAGCCCTTTCACACTGGGACAGCCCGTGTGTTAGTGCTAAAGCGCAGCTCATTTTAGCTGAACTTTTCGGCCGCTAGAAGGGGTTAAAAATGCCCATGTTGCGGCGCTTCCGAAGACCTTTTCAGACGCTTTGGAAGTGCTGCCCATTCATTGCAAAGGACAGGGGCGGTTTGGGAGCGCTGTATACAGCGCTCCAAAACCACCCCAAAGATGCCGCTTGCAGGATTTTTTCTAACATCCCGCAAGCGCACCGCCCCAGTGTGAAAGCACTCAAGCTTTCACAAATGGGGCGGCATGGGAGGCAGTTTTCAGGCACTTTACAGGTGCTATTTCTAGCGCTAAAACGCCTGAAAACTGCCTCAGTGTAAAATGGCTCTAAATCTAAGACCCGTTTCACACTGAGGCGCTTTTAAACTGCCAGTAAAACACAAGTGCTTTTGAGGCACTTTTCAGGCACTATTGAAGGGCATTTAAGGCGCTTTTCATGCATTTCAATGGAGAGGAGCGCTTTTGAGGCACTTTTTTTTAGCTCTCCAAACATGCTCCAAAGATGCTGCTTGCAGGAGTTTTTTCACCTCCCCTCAAGCACACCACCACAGTGTGAAAGCATCCATTGATGTTAATAGGAGGCAGATTTTGTGAGCTTTTCATGCGCTTTTTTTTAATGCAAAAGCACTTGAAAAACTCCTCAGTGTGAAAGGGGTCTAATAGTAATGGAGCACAGGCCTGGGTCTCAAAAGAAACCCAATCTGGCTTATAAGAAACAGAATCAATTTGGGTCAATTGAGTCAGAGTATAATATTTTCTAAAGTCTGGGACTCCTAGCCCTCCCAATTCTTTAGGGGCCAGTGTGGTGGGCCAACCTACTACTTGTGGTTTTCTAAATAAGTTTCAATATCCAGGTTTGAAACGGACTGAGCTTGGTTTACCAGAACTGATATCTGACTGGCATTCTATGCATTAAAGAGGTGTTCCAGTCTGGGGAAAATACTGTAGCAGCTGACTTTTAATATATGGACACATACCTGTCCAAGGAGCCCGCTGATGTTCCTATCGGCTGTTGGGTGCTGCCCCCGCCATCTCCACTAAGGGAAACTCACAGGTGGTTCCCTACTGCGTATGCGCGAAGCGCGCTGCGTTTTCTAATTGGCCCGGGGCCAAGGAAGGAGGAGGGTGGCCGACTTTCCAAAGGAACGGCGCTGCGGTGCCATCTTCGGAAGTGGGGAAGGGGGACCTGTCAAAAACAGGTCCCTGTTCCCCCCTCCCCCCTGAAAGGTGCCAAATGTGGCACCAGAGGGGGGGAGCAAATAAGCGGAAGTTCCACTTTTGGGTGGAACTCCGCTTTAAGGTAAAAAAAAGTTTGTATTCAGCTCCCCCCAGCCCCCTCTAAATACTTACTTAAGCCTAATCTCGATCCAGCATTGTGTATGAGAGCAGCAGCTCTCTTGCTCCGTATCGGACAGTGAGGCAGCAGCAGTAGCCTTTGGCCCCTACTGCTGTCAATCACACCCAGTGTGGAGAGAGCAGTAGGTGGTGCCAAAACGCACTCTTTGGATGAGGTGTTTGTTATTTCAAAAGAAAAATCCCTTTAAACGCCAAGTATAAGTGGTGTTAAAGTCACGAACCGGAGAATGGTCAGACCACAAGACCTCTAAAATTTTTGAAAAGATAAACAGAGGTACCGCCACAGATGGATGAAGACAAGGTGAGCTCAAGAATATGTGAAATGAACATTAGAATAAAATGTAAAGTTGGGTTTAGTACCGCCAAACACCCACCAGATCATTGATGTAGTCATTTAGCAAATTTGGTACCCAACCTAGTGGGTCTTTGAATTTGAGAACCCAGAGGTCTAGTTTGATCCAACCTGGAATCTACAGCAATATTAGAGTCTCCTCCCAGTAGAATTGTGCCTTCAGAATTAGGTGAAAGGGTATGGAAGAGGGATTTGAAAAACGGTAACTGGTCTTTGGTGCATAATACGTAGCCAAAGTTACCTTTGTCCCCTCTCTCTCTCCCATCACTAAGAGATATCTGCTCTTGGGATCCCTCTCAACTCAGAAAAGGAAGAAGGGTTAATGCTTGGAGATACAAATAGCCACCCCTCTGGTTTTATCCAAGGTATTAGGGAGAAAAAATTGAGGATATTGCTTATGCTCTAGAGCAGTTATGGCGAACCTTGGCACCCCAGATGTTTTGGAACTACATTTGCCATGATGCTCAACTACACTGCAGAGTGCATGAGCATCATGGGAAATGTAGTTCCAAAACATCTGTGGTGCCAAGGTTCGCCATCACTGCTCTAGAGTCTAGAGGTTGTTAGGGGTCCTTTGATCAATGAACAATTTCTTTCTCTCAGTAACCATTGATGTCAATTTCCATGTTATCTGTCTGTAAGGGGGGCAGTCTTCCCACTGATCCACTATAAGGGTTCCTTCTCCCAATGTTTGGGACCATTATAGTGACTACCAATGTAAGAAGGCACTTTTCCCCTGACCATCAAAGTAAGGGGGCACTACAATTTTCACTGTCAGTGGTTCTTTTTTTTTACATTATTTGTTTCATTCCAATATTTATTTATTTTTTACAATGATTTACTATTTGAGTCTCTGATTTGAAAGTATGCATAAAAGTTGTGAGAACAGTCATAAGAACTTATCTGCACACATACTCCAAGTCATTGACACAGAATATTGAAGCAAGGAAGTCAACATGACAGCCAGGCAGTTAGCATTGTCAGAAGGAAAGGTCAGCAATGGCAGTCGCCATTTTTCTTTCATGAGAGATTTCTTTTTAAATCACTTCAGGTACGCTGTAGAACAACCATTCCCCATGTGGGTTTCTTCAGGGGTGGCTAGGGGTTTCTTAAGCTGTAACTAACTAACCTCCTATCTGATGAAGCCTACATAGTGCCAATTTCAACACCACTTGGAAGAGCCAGGGGCAGAGTTTCATTCTGGCCATACCTGTAAGGGGGACATTCTTCCCGATCCCTCTTACCACCAATGTAAGTGGAATTTTCCCAATGACCCCCAATGGACTAATCTTACCAGGGGCTCCATGAGACCTGAAAATTATTTCAAGGGGTCCTCTGGGGTACAAAGTTTGAAAAAGGCTGCTGTAGAAAAAAAACGATTATTGGGCTCATGCAGGAATTATATTCTTTAATTGTGCTAACAAAGTATTATCTAATGTCCCGCAAGCGCACCGCCCCAGTGTGAAATCACTCAGGCTTTCACATTCGGGCAGCATGGGAGGCAATTTTCAGGCACTTTACAGGCAATATTTCTAGCGCTAAAATGCCTGAAAACTGCCTCAGTGTGAAACCCTTTATTGGCCAACCATATTGGCCAACAACAGATGTGGTTCCCAACCAGGAATATTCCTATATGTTTGTTTACGCTGAGCCTAAAATCTGGTCATAGATGAATCGAATTTCATTACGTAGGTAGCCCTGTTGTTACCACCCTGCTTGACAAAAATAGATTTTTAAATTGACTTTTGTTGAAAGAGCCATGCGGAAAATGATCAGACAAGCAGTACTTGCATCCAATGGGTGCGGACTGTCAGAAAAGAATAATTGGCACTGCAGGTTCTTCCATCCACACTGTTCATCTTGGATTGGTGGGATCAAGTGATTTTTCTTGCTCAGCCAGCTTTAGGGCTCATGCAATTGGGGCACATTCCATAGCTCCCAACTGTCCCTGATTTCGAGGGACTGTCCCTGATTTGGAGCAATGTCCCTCTGTCCCTCATTCTTCCTCATTTTGGTCTGATCTCTATAGAGGTATACAAAATGCACTTTTTATCTTTCAAAAAAGTGTTTTCCAGTGCTAAACCTTTCACCTGATTTCTAAATCGCTGCATTTGTAAATTCCAAAAGCCAGTATAAAGGAATAGTAGTGGTAAAAAAAAAAGCACTTATGGGTTTAACCAATTTCGTTTTTTTGTACAATTCTCCTTTAAGGAGACGTGGTAAGGGTGTGTGTCCTATGCCTGCGTCCTATCCCCTGAGGGATAGGTGTCCCTCGTTCCCATCTCAAAAAGTTGGGAGGTATGCACATTCTCCCGTGCATCGTAGACACAATGCGTATTTTGGTGCCTGGGATGGCCAGACGCCTATAGACATGAATAGGTAAAGTCAGCTGTACGCAGCTATGTGCCGCTACTTGCGTAAAGTGGCTCATGCACACAAACGTAACATCCTGAATGCACACTATCTTCTTTACATCTGTGTCCATGCGCCATAGCTGCTTAAAGCCGCCTTCACCAGTTTGTTTCTACAGGTGGCTGTACACCGCACCAGGACATCCTGGGCACCAAAATGGGCAGCATGTTTACGTTGTATGGGCAAATGTACCCATCTGCATGAGCTTATACTCTTCATTGTAAGAAAGATTCAGGGATCAGAAGTTGTGTACAGTATGACAGTTGCTACCTTATAAAGATGATCTCAATAGCCTCCCAGATTCCACGGGTTACCTTACCAAGATACAGGGCTCTCTTATTTAAATGTTAATGCTTAAGCACAATTTTGCAACTTTAAGATGCATTAATAAAACTGTACATATCGTCACAATTTCTTTGTGCATCTAAGTGGGTTATACCTCGTTTTTTCAGGACAAATTGGGCTTTCTTTTGGTGGTAAATGGTAATGGATATCTCCTGATTTTATCATTATTATTATTATTAAAAGAAAACTGGCCCAAAATAGTATTATATATATATATATATATATATTTTATTTTTTTTAGCTGTATATTTCTTGCTGTTATCATAATTTACCACCAAAGAACAACCCAAAATAAAATTCTCCTGCTCCCGACGATGGCAGTGACACCGACACTAACTGAAAGAGACACTAATTCTGCCCAAAATATGCTGATTGTGACCTATGACCCCAACCTTGACCCCAATGCCGCATACACACCGTACACACGATCGGAATTTCGGCCAGCAAAAGACCGAGCTTTTCAATCGGAAAATGCGACCGTGTGTATGCTCCATCGGAATTTTTCTGGACAAATTTCCGCCAGCAAAATTTTGAGACCATGTTCTCAATTTTCGGAAATTACGATCGTCTGTAGCGATTCCGAAGCGCAAAATTCCTACACATGCTCGGAAACAATTTGACGCACGCATGAATTCCGATCGTGTGTACGCGGCATTACTCTAACCCCGGCAAACCTTGATCTTGTGTTTTTTTTTATTCTTCGTTAGTATTTGATTTATTTATTTATTTTTTACACACTGTGGTTTGTTAACATGTTCCTCTCCTGCAAGAAGAAGAAGATGCAAAGTGTATTTTTCTTTGTTCAGAAGAGGAAGAAAACACAGGGGCAGGCTCACAGTGACTAATCACTGTGATAGCCAATCAGAAGATATCACAGAGATCATGTGACCAGGAACCAAGAGGCCGAGGGTCCCGATTGTTGGTGAGAGCCCAGACTCTGTGCTGGGAGTGGGCTGTGCGGCACGCTCCAAGCACACAAAAAGGGAGATAAACACAAAAGCCCCATGGGAAAAAAAGAAAAAACACTTTCGTGAGGCCGCATATCTGTGTGCGGTTGGCGGGAAGGAATGAATAGAGTAATGCATACTCAGGGAGCAGTGTGTGAGGTCAGGTGCTCGTCAGGGCATTCACTATCAGACTTTAGGTGACCTCACATCCCGACTCTCAACACTCAGACTCACAAACTATAGCAGCCCATAGATGATTTGATTGTCTCTTTCCACCACGGGTGGAAGGAAAGAAAATCACTTGATTCACCCCATCAAAATAGTCAGTGTTGATGGGGGAATGCCTCCCGCAGCACTACTGTGTTCCACCAGCAGGGGTAAGCCTTCCCATCCAGCAGAACACAATGATTACTGCTAGGGGCTATAGCTGCCGGCAGTAATCACATGTAAAAAAATAAAAATAAAAAAATACTGCAGGCTGGTTGTAGCCAAGTCAATTGATGGATAGACGCAAGTACAATCAGCCTGGTTATAGATAGATCGAATGTCGTCCAGTCCCTACTGAAGGGCCCAAATTTCAATCCATGTATGGCCGGCTTAACTGAAGTTCAAATAAAAAGGGGAAATTTTAATTAACCGCTTCTCGCCCATCCCAGGTATCAAGTTTGGGTGGAAGACAACACTGACTGCCTAGCTGCAGATTACTGTGTGGAGGGTACCGAGGGAATTGCTTCCAATGGATTATATCCCAATTGTAGGTGATAGACTCCATTGGGGTCTAGGGCTGCTACTTTTCTGATAGCGACAATAGGGGGCGTTCCTGCAGGGAACACTTGGGTGACTGGACAGGAGCGCCTGATGTCCAAAAAAAGTCTCACGCTAAGGTTTTTATAGTTGTTTATTGAAGATAAAAATATACAAGTAGAGCCACCACGTTTCAGGGGAATTGCCTCCCCCTTCTTCAGAGCTGTATTTCTTGGAGAATAGTTAGACTCTGGGAGCGTTAAAGGGGTTGTAAAGGCAGAAGGTTTTTTTATCCTAATGTATTCTATGCAATAAGATAAAAAAATCTGTGTGCAGCAGCCCCCCTCATACCTGAGCCCCATCTCTGTCCAGCTATGTCCATGAGTGTCCCGGCCGTCCGAGACTCTCCCTCCTGATTGGCTCAGACACAGCAGTGGTGCCATTGGCTCCGGCTGCTGTCAAAGTAATTTAGCCAATCAGGAGAGAGAGGGGACGGGTCACGGCTCTGTGTCTGAATGGACACAGGGAGCTGTGACTCGACAGGAGGGAGGGGCCAGGAGCACTTAAGAGGGACCTGAGAAGAGGAGAATCTGGGCTGCTCTGTGCAAATCCCCCGCACAGAGCAGGTAAGTTTAACATGTTTGTTATTTTATTACAAAAAAACAAGACTTTACAATCACTTTAAATATATTAAAGAATACTAACCAATCAGGGGCACTGCAGTAGGCCGGCACTGTGGAGCAACCAACCCTGGTGCCCTTTTAATTGGGCTATTATGCCTGGAGGGTGGGAAGTGCTGCATGATCACATGACCACTGTGGTCAGCTGTCCCAGTGGTCACATGATCAGGAGCAGGTCCAACCAGCTCCCGATCATTCCTTGTAGCGCAGAAGCCTCTGTAGCACACAGGTATATATATATATATATATATATATATATATATATATATATATATATATATATATATATATATATGCAGCATTTTGACGTTAAAGCCCACCCCCTCTGCTGCTTCACAAATGTGTTAAATGGCACAAAAGAGGTTAATTTGCACAGCTACAGTTTAAAGCGGAGTTCCGCCTAATTTTTTTTTTTTTTTTTAAAGTCAGCAGCTACAAATACTGCAGCTGCTGACTTTTAAAATAAGGACACTTACCTGTCCAGGGCGCCCGCCATGTCGGCACCCGAAGTCGACCCGTCCCTCGGCTCTCAGGTGGAGGCTCCGCCATTTTCGGTAAGGGAATCAGGAAGTGAACCCTGCTGCGCATGCGCAACTCGTGCTGTGCGATCCCACCGGTCCCTGCTGTCTTCTGGGACCTGTGTGTCTCCCAAAAGACAGCAGGGTGGACGGAGAAGGTGCCGGAAGTGGCGTAGATACCCGCGGGTGGCTCGGCTATCTATGCCCGGAAGTGGGAACCAAATACAGGGGGTCCGCGGGTTACAAACAAGATAGGGACTGTAGGTTTGTTCTTAAGTTGAATCTGTTTGTAAGTCGGAACAGGTACATTTTTTAAGTGTAGCTCCAGCCAAAAAAACTATTTTTAGATAACATAGGGAAGGGTTATCACCCCTGTAACATTTGTTTTGCTGTCTGTGCCCCTGTTCAGAAGATTTCACTTCACCTTCTGTCCCAATGACAATTGGATTTTGAAAATTTTGGGTTGTTAGGGAAACATGGACTGGTGATAAAGCATCAGTGGAGACACCTTTTTCCCATATTAACTCTTACAGGAGTGAATTTCCCTTCCTAGGGGTGGATTTCCTCTCACTTCCTGTTGTCTCCCTCCGTTTGTAAGTAGGGGACTCCCTGTACCGGTATTAGACAGGTATCTGCTCCCCCCTGAAAGGTGCCAAATGTGACACTGGAGGGGGGGGGATTCCGAAAAGCGGAAGTTCCATTTTTGGGTGGAAATCCGATTTAAGACTGAACATTCAAGTCCAAACATGACCGGTCGTCTTCAAGCCCAATCTATTCCGCAGTCCAAATAGCATGAATAATTTGAGTTTAGAATAAATAACACAAAATAAAAGAATACCAAAAGGGATATTACAAAATGGTTGAATTTATTGACCTTACAATTAAA
The DNA here is from genome assembly GCA_028564925.1 of Lithobates sylvaticus. Lineage (NCBI taxonomy): Eukaryota > Metazoa > Chordata > Amphibia > Anura > Ranidae > Lithobates > Lithobates sylvaticus. Next base: position 71,905,236 of record CM053029.1, read on the forward strand.
AATCTGTATAAAACAAGTAAGGCATTAATCTTATCAGAGTGTAGAGTTGGCAAGGAAAAAACAAAAAGAAGCTAAAAAGGTCTAGGAGGCATAAAATTTGTAACATGGATCAGCAAAGGCACGGAAGAAAAAAGGTTTCAGTATGGGAGAGGCAACCCTGGGAGCGGCCAATAGTGGAGGTAACCAAGCCGTTTTGGTATTAGCAGGAGAACCCTATAAAGCTACTTGAAACTATAGTATGGAGAGCATTCAACGGTCTTAAAGCGGAAGTAAACCCATCGATCTAACAGTTTGAAAAAACAGTTACATTCCCGGTGTTCTGCCGAGATGGTTCCCCTCGGCGGATGAGTGCAGATCTGTACTGCGCATGCGCAGCGTAATTTCCGAACATTGCCGAAGCTAAACAGCTGGGAGTGAAGTGTACACCGTGCACGCGCAGTCGGTGTACAAGACGATGCCGCACGCTACCGATGCTGGCGCTACTCTGCAAGGGGGAGTCTCAGTCTAAGGGGCGGGTCTATTACTGTAAGCAAGGGGCAAAGGCAAAATAAAAATAAATCGTTTAGCTCTGGATATAGAGGAGAGTAATAGAAAACGTGTTTTTTTTTAAACAAACAAAATCAGCTGTGCGGTGTACACTGCACTTGCATCTGTTTCGGTTCGGCAATTTCCGGAAGATGCCTAGTCATTCGTACTGCGCATGCGCAGTACAGAGAGGAACCAATCCGCCAGGGGAACCAACTCGGCAAGACACCGGCATGCCGGAAATGCTAACTGTCACATTGGTTGTACTCTCAACCAAACTGTCAAACCATCCAATGTCTGGTGTCATAACTGATCACATGTGCAGCATCATGGCAGTTAAAGATTAAACGGAGGCCAAGATGGCAGCTTCCTTGGCTGAAAACGATAGGAGGGTTTACTTCCACTTTGAGCTCCAAGTACAGCCTTTCTCAACCTTATTAACACAGAGGAACCCTTGAAAAAAAACTTTGCGGTCTCAGGGAACCCCTACTAATAATGACTATATCTACAACTCATGATACATTAGTGTGATGGCCAATGGGAAGAATGCTCCTTATACTTGTGGTCATTGGGAGAAATTACCCCCTTACAGAAAGTTAAAAAGATAAATGGTGTCGGTGGGAACTTATCTGAGAGGCAGAAATTGTTTAAGGAACCTCTAGCAACCTCTGGAGGAACCCTGGTTGAGAAACCCCCGTCAATGGATCAATGGGCTCTAGTCTCATAATACTGGCTCAGCCTATGCAATGCCCACTAAGATTTGGATAGATGACAGCTGATTATACACTACAGAGTGAACCCTTTCTTTGGCTTTACAATTCTGTAAAATAAATTCTTGACATATCACAATATACAACAGTATTGTTTTTTTTTTTAATTTGCATACATCAATAAAAAAACACTTCTAACCCTGTGACATTGCCTATGCCGAGATGATGCCGTCAGTCTGCTGCAGGAAACAGAAAGCATTTCTATACTAAAAATTCCCGAAAATCCACTTTCTGCTGCATTTTAACGGCTTTACTCTTTATAAAAATCATGCATATGAATGTATTGTCTAAAAAAAATAAAATAAAAAAAAAAAAATCACATTTACCTGAAAGTGCATATCAGTACCAAAAGATTGTTTGTAAAGTGGCCCCTAGCCTCAGATACATACAGGAACAGAGCTGAGGCTGCCAATCACAGGGTGTGTGCTGGAGTTCCCTCTTCTATCACCATGTTTCTCTTGGTGTCAAAAAAATAAAAAAAAACTTTAATCTGCAATGCACTAGAATCATAAGTTTAGTGTAATTTTAAACAGGAGAAGGTATAGAATACATGTCTATTTTTAGTTTATCTACAAAAAACAATTTTTTTTTTTTTTTTTTTTTTAAATGAACACTCAAAATAGATTTTTTTTTTTTAGTTTGTCGGTCTATGGATTGTATAAGAAAAAAAATGTAAGCCCTAAGAGGGAAAAAAAGGGAATAGATGTATTTACTATATCAAAGTTATTGCCAAATAAAAAGGCCTATAGAAGAAATTTAAAAATTTCTCTGGTTCCTAGGAAGTGTACAAGTGTAAGAGCTCAACTGGTCAAGCATGTTTTTTTTTTTTTACAGGGTACCTGCATTTTTTTTTTTAGGCTACGAACATAATGGAGATACTGAAAAGGTAGAACTTGATGGACATGAACCATTATCAAAAGTATTGGAATGCCTGCCTTTACAGGACTCTGTGTAGGCCAGTCAAGTTCCTCCACCCCAAACCCGCTCATCCATGTCTTTATGGACCTTGCTTTGTGCACTGATGCACAGTCATGTTGGAACAGGAAGGGGCCATCCCCAAAGTGTTCCCACAGTGTTAGGCGCATGAAATTGTACAAAATGTCTTGGCATGATGACGCCTTAAGAGTTCCCTTCACTGGAAATAAGTGACCAACCCCTGAAAAAACATCCCCACACCATAATCCCCCCTCCACCAAATTATTTGGACCAGTGCACAAAGCAAGGTCCATAAAGACATAGATGGGCGAGTTTGGGGTGGAGGAACAAAGAGTCCTGCACCTCAACCCGATAGAACACTTTTGGGATGAATTAGAGACTGCGAGCCAGGCCTTCTTGTCCAAGTGCCTGACCTCACAAATGCTCTTCTGGAAGAATGGTCAAACCTTCCCATAGACACACTCTTAAACCTTGTGGACAGCCTTCCCAGAAGAGTTGAAGCTGTTATAGCTGCAAAGGGTGGGCCAACTCAATATTAAACCCTGCGGACTAAGACTGGGATGCCATTAAAGTTTATGTGCATTTAGAGACAGGCGTCCCAATACATTTGGTAATATAGGGATTGTCTTTTTCCACTCAAAAATGTGCCTTTTACTACAGAAAATGGTTTGGTAAACCTCGATATGTACAAATATCTGCTATTGGAAAAAACGGCATTTCAATAAACAGTGTAACATCGCTCCAAAGGGACACAACAGATAGGACTCTCCCTCAACTGATGAGAGTTTATGCGGTTGCGTCATACAAGTCGTCCCTCTCCTACTATTCCATTCCATATGTGGATTAAAAACTAGAAGCGGTCATGAAAAGTGTTTATTAATATAAAAATGGTAATTTTGATAAGATTAAATATATTTATATTTCCACAGGTTAGCAACAATACCTTGATTTTTTAGTGTGCATAAATACAAAAATAATTATGCTATCTACAATTGTAATATTCATCATCAACTAACAAAAACACATAAAAATTGGGGAAAGTTTTAAAAGAGTACCAGTCGCAGACACTGGCAATAAGGAATGCCATAGAGTGAGGTGAACCGACTTCAGCTTGTCTATTCTCAAGCCATTTGGTATCACGGATGAAGATCCTTTTCAGCAAGGGTACCAGATCCAGCACAAATTACCAAGGAAACCGGTCACAAACCTTGGCAACTCAAACACAACAAATGTATAAAAGTATATAAAGAGGTCACTTTCATTAGAAGGTCTCATATTTTAGACCCCTTTCACACGGGTGAATCGATCAGGTCCACCGATCGGCTTTTCAGGTGGAACTGATTGGATGGCCCATGTTTTCCTATGGACCAGCGGGTGTAAAGCTTGTGTCCATTTACACCCGCCTACCACCAATCTGATCCGGTCCACTAAAAAAAGATGGAAGGGGAGGATCCGTCTACGAGAATCGGCTTGGAGGGCAGTTGCTGTCCATTTACACCAGGCCATCCATAGATCAGAGTGGGCTTTTGGGCTTGGTCCATGTCTGCTCTTCAGAAACTGAACAGACACAGACTTGTCATCCACCTGCTCTGCTCAGCAGGGGATCAGCGGACATATCCTATGCGGAGCAATTTAGATTCTGCCACGTGTGAAAGGAGCCAAATGGTGCCCATTCATACCTGAGGGTTGTGTTACTCAAAGCTCAAAGAAAACCACATGAGCTTCTTTGGGACTTTTCTTAGTTCCTATAGACTTCAATGGGATCACCTTAAAAATGCCCGAAAAAGGTGCATAATGCATGTTTTTGTGTGATTTCTTGCCTCTCCTTCTAGTAATCAGCTTTTGGTTAAAACAAAAATGCTCAGCTGGAAATTGCCCTTAAAAAAATGTGCATTATAAAAAAACACTCCTAGGAGTGCTTGGAGAAGCTCAAGCGTGAACCTAGCCGAAAGTTCAATTTACAAACTAGTTCAACAATTGGTTTTCTCTAAAAGTCACCTCTGCTGGCATATTTTTTTAAATTATATGAGGACTCTGAATTGCATTAGGACAGGTTTTCTTTAAAATGTAGTGTACTGGGTCATGACGGAGCAGAAGTTAAATGAGGAAGCAGCTTAAGCAGAAGTGACCTACTGCTCCACATTCAGTGGTGGGTGGCATGTGGTCATGTAGGGTAGCCCACTGAAACTATCTTCTATATTAGCTCTTAAGGTGATTTCCTAGAAAAACTGTAGTTCTCTACTGACCTCGGAGCCCCCTTTCTCTCCTGTAGGACCACAGAGAAGTCCTCCAAAGCCCCATTCGTAAACAAATTCAGGAGCCCCATCCCCTGATCTTTGTAGTGCTTAGCAGACATAGGTCTGGCCATAAACCATACATGCAAACCCACACTGAAAAAACTAGGGTTCAAGGTTCCTATGAGTCCCAATTTGGTGACTTAGGCCCCTTTCACACTTGTGCGACTTCAAATTTGCGCGATTTCAAGGAATGCCTGTGTAAGTGGCATCAAAATCAGACCAAAGTAGTGCAGGGACTACTTTGAAGTCGGAACGACTTGAAGTCGTACTAATATGAATGGCTGTCATTGGAAATCATGGAGAACGACTTGTCATGCTACTTTGCAGTCCCAAATTGTGGGACAAGTCGTATAAGTGTGAAAGGGGCCTTACGCTGAGAGTGCAGGCTAGGGAGAACCATCCGGGCTTAATGAATGCAGGATAAAAGGAAAGAAAAACAAAAAACAAAGTGCCAGACACACTCAGGACCCAAGCTGTCAATACAGTAGAAGCAGCCTCAGCCCAGGGCAGCACTTGGAGTTGTTTCCTTTCATAAACCATACATGGATTCCCACAGAAACTTAGTACAATTTAAGGCCGATCTGCATTACCGGATTTTAGCAGCAGGGGGCTCTGCACTAGCTCTGAGTTTGTGATAGAGAGGATCTTCTACATTTATGCACAGCAGGAGCACAAAGAACAATCTCCAGTTGTCCTAGAAATTTCTCTTAAAAAGGATATGTGCACTTTAAGACAAGGTGCAATCTCCTTTTTGCCCCCTTCCGCTGACCTAACCCACCCTTCCCCTTCCATAGATGCATGCTTGTGCCAATCTGACAGCCGCTGCCTTTGGTATTTGTTTACATCTAGCACCACAAGTCTCACTGTCCTGGCCACGCCTGCACATTACATCCCTATAAACGTCTATGGGGCCATCTCCCTTCATACCATAGAAGTCTATGGAGCTGTATTGAGCAGGCGCAGCAAGTACAATGAAGATTTGCACCACTGGATGTAAACAAACACCGGAGGCAAGTTTCCATTTATGGAGGGGGAAGGTGGGTTAGGTCAGAGCAAAGGAGCAAAAATGCACTTATCTTGTCTTAAAGTGCACCTTCAAGTATGTCATTAAGGCACGTGGCAGCTAGTGTTCCCTTAGAGAATTGATAGGTTGCTCTCTCATTATACTCAGCCTACAATATAGGTGTCTAAGCCAAGTAGTTGTGTTCAGCTCATGAGATCACTATGTCTGTACGGGTACATTTTATGGATGGTTTTCTTGGCTCCAGGTAGACTGGAGCATGATTTATCATCCTCCTCCATCTACACCACAGCCACCTTAGTGGCAGGCCAAGCATGGCCTTTCAGATGAGCTACTGTTGTCACTGGCCTGCAGGATCGCCATACATTCCTACAAAGGATCAACGAGAGGGCGCAATGCATGGAAATGCTGTACTGGATGCCCTCTAACAGCTTTTATCACTGACCTGGACCTATCATCCTCCATTAATGTCACGGCCACCTCAGTGATAGGCTAAGCTTGGCTTTTCAGCTGAGCCACTGGCCTGTAGAAACTCCATACATTCCATTAGAGTGGGGGTCTCTAACTGGCGGCCCTCCAGCTGTTGCGAAACTACAAGTCCCATGAGGCATTGCAAGGCTGACAGTTACAAGCATGATTCTGTCAGGCAGAGGTATGATGGGACTTGTAGTTCTGCAACAGCTGAAGGGCCACCAGTTTGGGACTCCTGCCTTAGAGGATCCACAAGAGGGTGCGGTGCATGAAAATACTCTACTGTGTGCCCTCTAACAGACACTACATTGGATCATATGGAGATATAATAAAGTCAAGTGGGTAGAGAGAAGGGCGGTATGGGGAGATCTCTTCATCAAAGTCCCACACAGTAGTAAAGGCAGGAGGATCAAACTTCCTCCTCCACTCCTCCCAAATCGGGAAAAAAAATTTGGATGGAAAGGCTCTTTATTCTAGTAAACTTAGTAGTCAACTGTCCTTTCCTCAAAAAATAAAATAAAAAGAAGTGGCTGTGGTATTGGCCCCTACAAACCAGCTTCCTAAATACTGCTCGATGACAAACCATGTGAAGACTTGCAGTTCTCTCATGAAGACTTGCAGTTCTCTCATGAAGCCCATAGAGGTTGCAGCGACCAGCCAGATGCTATGAAAGTATTCTTGATGAAACAAGATCATAGGGGTGTGAAGACACGGACGGTGATGAACCTTTTTCTGGCCCAAGCAAAAGCAAACCCCCAGCGAACATATACAAACAGGTTAATGATCAATCCCTATCTGCATGGCTTGCAGTGGTTTGGATGGGTGCCACCAGAACACAGTAATTCAGAAAGTAGATCTCTAATGGTCTGCTGGCATCAGGTGGTTTTTGCTTGATCCAGTGGTCTTGGCAGCAAAGTCTCACCGACTGAGTCTCTCTCTAGGCCAATGAGAGTCTCTGGGTCATATCAGCCGCTCCTCAGGAGGAAGTTTCAAGGCACTGTTTGGTGGTATCCTGGATCCAGTCTGCTCTTCGCTGCTTGGCCTGTACGTCCCCTCTGTCTGACGTTTCTCCTTTACTTTTATGATAATGAAGACCAGAATGCCGATTAAGATAAGGCCGCCCACAACCGATGGGACAATAATGGCTGCCAGTCGTTCAGATTCCTGTGAAAATAAAAGACGAGAAAATAATCTAAAAAAAATCAACCTGGAAAATACGACAACTGTGCCAAGCTGAGCTCACTCAAACCACCTCCGTCCCGGCCGCCTAGGCAATTTTTTCATAAGGCGATTCCCATGGACTCTGGGGATCCCAGTGTCATCTATCCCAGGAGCCCTTGGGAAGCCCAATAGCGAAATCTCGCAATATTTAGAGACTTCGGTATGTGCCTTCCTTCCGGTTTCTGTGTTGAGTGACACGTTACCATACAACGTGGCGGGAACTTCCACCGTCGCCATTGCTGTGGCAACCTGTAAACACAGTGTGCAGCACAGTGTCATTACTGCGCAGGCGCAAGATCAATCCAGCGCCATCCCAGATGCGGCTGTTCTTCTCTCTTCCTGATCTCATAGGAGACACAGAGCAGTGTGAGTTGTAGGCTCCTACTTTTGTCAGTCAAACTCCTGTGAGGAAGGAGCGGGGGTGTGGCTTGCCAGAGCTGTGTGTGTGTGTCTACGGACACACACAGCCCAGCTTGGGAGTGAGACCGCGTGGGTGTCTGTGTTGCTTTGGATATTTTAGTGATTTTTTATGGCATAAATATAGGAGTGATGCATTTTGGATATGTTGTTTTTGCAGGCTGGGTGTCCCCGATTTATAAGCTAATGAACTTGTTGGACTGGTGCATGACCTCAGGACAGGAAGTGATGCTACAGGAAGAAGGGGGAGGGAACAAAGGACTTGAACACAACCATGTGCTCAAGACGAAGGAGCAGTACTAGCTGTTTGTGCTAGACACAAAAGAAGCATGAAGAAGTCTGGATACTGGAAGGTGACTATCATAAAGAAAGACTGAAAAAAGGAATGTTACCTGGGGATGATACTAAATCTAAAACCTAGTAACTTTTAGTGCATCTCTCTTGCATACATTATCAACGCTAATTTGCTTGGAAGGATAGATAGTGTGTGCATGTGTATAATAAATGCATAACTTTGTATGCCATGAATTGTTATTTTCCTGGAATTGTATGTGCAGTGTTTTTTTTTTTTTTTTCTTTGCTTCCTTGGTTTACAACAAAGGACCTTAAAACTATAAAGCAAACCTGTGCCCTCTTAGCATTGGATATGGTGAGAGGGCACTTGGAAAGTGACAGACTCTACAGCGGGGACCACGAAAGATGAGGTAAGGGACCGCTCTTGTCCATTATTGTTTCACAGAGCAGGAAAGTATAAATAAATACAAATTAAAAAATATAGCCTTCACAATCACTTTAATATTTTGTATTTATTTACTTAAAGCAACCCCATCTTTTATATTATACCCCAAAAAAAAAAATGGGCATTATGAGTGCACTAAAATAGAAGCTATGTATTCCCCAGGGTCTCTGCTTTCGGAAAATTTTAGTTTGGGAGTTCTAAATAATCTTCAGGCCTAAAAAAAAAAAAAAAAGAAAAACACCCTAAAAACTGATCTGGCGGTGAAAGGGCTAAAAGTCAATTAATGCTTGTTAAACGCTGCCGGACCGCCCAACGTACATTTACTGCAGCAGGGCGGCCCTTCAGCATGAAATCGAGTACCTGTACGTGATTTCGATTTCTGGGTTTGGGTTGCGCGTGCCACAGGTGGTCCACTCCTGCAGCGGGAGCCAATCAGCACATTTGGTGGACCCGGCGATCGTTACCGAGAGAGGCAGAACGGCGATCTGCCTATGTTAACAAGGCAGATCGTCGTTCTGCCAGTGGGGAAGATGGAGATCTTGTGTTTCTACTAAGCAGGAACATGGATCTCTGTCTTCCCCCAGTCAAAGCACATCCCCCCCCCCCCCCAGTTAGGGAGCACTCCCAGGGAACACATTTAACCCTTTGATTGCCCCTGTTAACTCCTTCTTTACCAGTGTCATTAGTGCAGTGACAGTGCATATTTGTTCTAGCACTGTATTGGTGTCACTGGTCCCCAAAAAGTGTCACTTAGCGTCAGATTTGTCCGCCGCAAAGTCGCAGTGCCGCAAACAAAAAAAAAAAATAAAAACCACTGATTGCTGCCATTTCTAGTTAAAAAAAAAAAAATACAAAATCCCATAAAACTATCCCATAGTTTGTAGACGCTATAACTTTTGCGCAAACCAATCAATATATGCTTATTGGGATTTTTTTTTTTTTTTTACTAAAACCATGTAACAGAATACATATTGGCCTAACTTGATGAAGAAATTCGATTTTTTTAAAAAAAATTTATTGGATATGTTTTATAGCAGAAAGTCAAAAAATTATTATTTTTTTTTTCAAAATTGTCTGTGTTTTTTTGTTTATAGCGCAAAAAATAAAAACCGCAGAGGTGATCAAATACCACCAAAAGAAAGCTCTATTTATGGGGAAAAAAGGACATCAATTTTATTTTTAGATTTTTTATTTGGGTACAGCGTCGCATGACCGCACAATTGTCAGTTAAAATAACACAGTGCCGTATCGCAAAAAATGCCTTGGTCAGAAAGGGGTTTAAACCTTCCGGAGCTGAAGAGGTTAAATGTGTACGCAATTAAATTTCCATAGCTTGGCTCACTTTAGGCTTCATTGTGCAGCTCCCATTTGAGGCTTAAGTATAAATATACCCCCCCCCCCCCCGCTAAATTATACGACTCCCCACCTACCGTTAGCCGGCTCTGTGATGAAGTGGTAGCCGGGGCAGTCGTGCCAGCTGTGCCATTGGTATCGTTTGCTGCAAAGAAATCAAAGATGTTAATAGAACGCCGACAACCCCAAATTTAAACTATATATAGTTATAAAAATAGTTAAAAACTAGTATGAGATATATATATATATATATATATATATATATATATATATATAAAAAAATATGATGACGTGAGAAGTGTGGAAACCCCCACACAGCAGCCAACAAGGTCTCGCCCTCCAGCACGTCAGCTGATGAAACACAAACGATTCTGTCGCTAGAGACAAACTGGCAAAGTCAGGATCGCTAAAAAGGCTGCTGTGTGTCCCTATGGAAATCGCTGTCTTTGCAGATACACACAGCTAGATGGCGCCCTGTCTCTGACCCAATTGCTGCTGATTCTCTTCAGTGATGAGATGAGATGGACCTCTCACTAATTCAGCCACACAAGGGGAGATTCCATAGGGACAATTTCATCGGATTGTCAGCGGCAGGATCGATAGCGGTAGAATCATCAGCCTTAAGTGCAGTCAGAACAATAAAAACAATTCGATCGATAAGTTGCTGTTGATAATCACTTAAAGCCCAACTCCGGGACTTGTTCTTGGGTTTAGAAACTTTAAATTATAACTAAAGTAAAAAAAAAAAAAATAATTACATTTCCACTTCATATTTACATTTCCATATGTTTCACCTTGCTTCCTTAAAATTCTGTGCAGATCTAGTGCCTTAAACACCTTGGAATTGTTCCAGAGATCTCCATCTACATTTATGCCTGTGTCTACAATACATTCAGTTCTCTTATCTCCCTTTGTAGCCACCCATTTAATTTTTTTAATGTCTAAACCTGTCTTGTTTAATAAATTTATATTTTTGCATTAAAAACTGTGCAAGTCTATAATGTACCATGAAAGTCCTAGTTGCCTCTAAATTTTTCTAGTTTTCCATTTAAAAAAGGACAAAAAAAAAGGTACTTAAGTTATTTTTATTCCAGTAGCACTCAATTATTACCCATTTAGATGCACTGAGAACACAACTGTGATGACAAGTAATGAGCCAGTGTGAAAAAACACATCCAAGGCATCCCTTTAGATGAGCATGTTCCTCCCTGCTGGCCCCTGGATGGTGCTGACGTTGGCTGTGCTGATTAATTGCTTGATTACTGTCAGGTATGACAGAACGTAATCAACCAACTGCATAGCTAAAGTCTACACCAGCCATTCCTAACCTTTTAACTCGTAAGGAACCCTTGAAATGATTTTCAAGTCATGGTTCATTGTTCAGCATTGGAAAGAACGCCCACATTGGGAAGAGCTCACCTCATTTTCTGGCTGGAGGGCTTTCAGCATCATGTAGCTCTTTCCTCCTCAGCTTTACTGTCCATGGCCCACCCTTTCACTCATTGGATTTCAGTTATTTTAATCTGGGAGGCTCAGCATCACATAAGGCAGGGGTCTTCAAACTATGGCCCTCCAGTTGTTCAGGAACTACAATTCCCATCAGGCCTAGTCATGTCTGTGAATGTTAGAGTTTTAAAATGCCTCATGGGATGTGTAGTTCCGCAACAGCTGGAGGGCCGTAGTTTGAGGATCCCTGACATAAGGGCATTACCAGAGCTTCCTCCTTTAAAGCGGAGTGAAATACTGCAGCTGCTGACTTTCAATAAATTGGACACTTACCTGTCCCAGGGTCCAGTGATGCGGGGGAACGAAGCCTCGCTTGTCTGCCCCTCCTCTCTGTGGCGCCGGCATGGTCACTGTGGGCGCCTGGCTGTGGCTTCACAGCCGGGCACGCACTGCGCATGCGCGAGCCGCGCAGCACGCTGTGACTAGCCGGGCAATCATCTGGGACCTGTGATGTGTCCCAGATGATTGCCGAGAGGGAGAGGGAGGGGGGGGAGAGGTGAACTGACTTCCGGCGCCACGGAGCCCCGGGAGGAAGTGGGAGCTGGAACCCTCTAAAAAGAGGGTTTCTGCTCCCCCCCCCCCCCAAAAAATGACATGCCAAATGTGGCATGTCAGGGGGTCACCTTCCCTTAAAGCGGAAGTTCCATTTTTGGGTGGCACTCCGCTTTAAAAAAGCTATATGAAACACCCTGCAGGCCCCTTCCATGAGCTCTGATCTAGAGACAGAGAGAGAGAGAGAGGGGACAGAGAGAGAGAGAGAGAGAGAGAGGACAGAGAGAGAGAGAGAGAGAGAGAGGGGACAGAGAGAGAGAGAGAGAGAGAGAGGGGGACAGAGAGAGAGAGAGAGAGAGAGAGAGGGGACAGAGAGAGAGAGAGAGAGGGGACAGAGAGAGAGAGAGAGAGGGGACAGAGAGAGAGAGAGAGAGAGAGAGAGAGGGGACAGAGAGAGAGAGGGGACAGAGAGAGAGAGAGAGAGAGAGAGAGAGGGGACAGAGAGAGAGAGAGAGAGAGAGGGAGGGACAGAGAGAGAGAGAGAGAGAGAGGGGACAGAGAGAGAGAGGGAGAGGGAGAGAGAGAGAGAGGGAGAGAGAGAGAGAGGGAGAGGGGACAGAGAGAGAGAGAGGGAGAGGGGACAGAGAGAGAGAGAGGGAGAGGGGACAGAGAGAGAGAGAGAGGAGAGGGGACAGAGAGAGAGAGAGGGAGAGGGGACAGAGAGAGAGAGAGGGAGAGGGGACAGAGAGAGAGAGAGGGAGAGGGGACAGAGAGAGAGAGAGGGGAGAGGGGACAGAGAGAGAGAGAGGGAGAGGGGACAGAGAGAGAGAGAGAGGAGAGGGGGACAGAGAGAGAGAGAGGAGAGGGGACAGAGAGAGAGAGGGAGAGGGGACAGAGAGAGAGGGGACAGGGACAGAGAGAGAGAGGGAGAGGGACAGAGAGAGAGAGGGAACAGAGAGAGAGAGGGAGAGGGGACAGAGAGAGAGAGGGAGAGGGGACAGAGAGAGAGGGAGAGAGGGAGAGAGGGGAGAGGGAGAGAGAGAAGAGGGAGAGGGAGAGGGAGAGGGAGAGGGAGAGGGAGAGGGAGAGGGAGAGGGAGAGAGAGAGATACACACAATGTTTCTCAACTCCAGTCCTCAAGTACCCCCCCTAACAGGTCATATTTTCAGGATTTCCCTCAGATAAAATGGCTATGGTAATTACCAAGGCAGTGAAACTGATCAAATCACCTGTGCAAAATAATGGAAAGCCTGAAAACATGACCTGTTGGGGGTACTTGAGGACTGGAGTTGAGAAACATTGGCCTACACTTCACAGAGAAGAACGGAGATCTGGTGATTATGTCAGTGGGTCTAAAATAAGTTATGTAATGAAAACAGAAAGCTTCCATTTTATAATTCCATCAGCATATTGATGAAGGGGGAGGGAGGAACCTGGATAGGAAGATTAAACTTTAATAAATAAGCTAAATAAGACTAAGCAACCATAAAGAATATAAAACCCTAGGCAACTGAATTACAGATAAATCAAAATGAAGACTTGCTGAAAACACCATGATGGCATTGCAATGGGGGCTCTCACGTGCCGTCCAACTCTAAGATGCCAGTCCCCATCTCTTCACTAATCATGGATGACCTTGACAAGGACTGCCAAGTCTTTATACTTTCTTGGAGCAACACAGCAATTCCTTCCAGTACACAACGTTTCTAAATATCATTAACCTTCCCAGACGCCATACCTGGAGGGCATATGTAGCAATCTTGGAACAGGTAAAGTCATGTACCATGCAAGTCATGGGGCATGGAGAAAACAAAAACAAAAAAAATCTGCTCTGTAGGAGGTATAGTTTCTGGCAGTACTCCACTTTCAGACCGGACCAATTTGCAGCCAAAGGACCAGGCCCCTTTTTGCGATTCGGCACTGCGTCGCTTTAACTGACAATTGCGCGGTCGTGCGACGTGGCTTCCAAACAACATTTGTGTCCTTTTTTTCCCACAAATAGAGCTTTCTTTTGGTAGTATTTGATCGCCCCTGCGGTTTTTATTTTTTGCGCTATAAACAAAAAAGAGCGACAATTTTGAAAAAAAAACGCATTATTTTTTGCTATAATAAATATCCCCCAAAAATATATAAAAAACATTTTTTTTTTCCTCAGTTTAGGCCGATACGTATTCTTCTACATATTTTTGGTAAAAAAAAAAAAAAAAAAAAAAAATCGCAATAACCGATTATTGATTGGTTTGCGCAGAAGTTATAGCGTTTACAAGATAGGGGATAGTTTTATAGCATTTTTTTTAATAATTTTTTTTTTTTATTAGTAATGGCGGCGATCAGCGATTTTTATTGTGATTGCGACATTATGGCGGACACATCGGACATTTTTGACACATTTTTGGGACCATTGTCATTTATACAGCAATCAATGCTATTTAAATGCATTGATTCCTGTATAAATGACACTGGCAGTGAAGGGGTTAACCACAAGGGGGCAGTGTAGGGGTTAAGTATGCCTAGGGGTGTGTTTCTTACTGTGGGGGGGGCGGGGGTGGCTGTCAGCTAGTGAATGCCGATCTCTGCTCCAATCACAGGGAGCAGAGATCGGCGTCACTAGTTGCTAGGCAGAACGGGGAGATGCTGTTTATCCTGGCATTTCCCAGTTCAGCCTACCCGTGAGAAGATTGCGGGCGTCTCCGCAGGGATCGAGTCCGCGGGACCCGCGACTGGCCTCACGGGGGTCCCGACCGTCGCGGGAGCGCGCCGCTCCCGGCACGCTCCCGATGGCACGACAGGCATTAAGGAGGGACTTATATATACGCCCTCCTGCCTGTACGTGCCATTCTGCCGACGTATATCTGTGTGCGCCGGTCGGGAAGTGGTTAAGTGACGCTAGTCCATTTATTAGATGCACCTCATTAGATGCACCCATTAAGTCCGCATTGGGCCCCTTTCACACTTGTGCGACTTCAAAGTCGCGCGATTTTGCTGCGATTCACGGCCGCGATTTTTGCCACGATTTCAAGGAACGCCTGTGTAAGTGGCATCAAAATCGGACCAAAGTAGTGCAGGGACTACTTTGAAGTCGGATTGACTTGAAGTCGTACTAATATGAATGGCTGTCATTGGAAATAATGGGGAACGACTTGGCATGCTACTTTGCCATCCCAAATCGTGGTGTGAAAGGGGCACATTATCAGCAACAATACTGTGACATTAGCTGGTATTAGGGGTCCAATATCCCTCCACCAGTTTAAACGGATGACACATGACATAATTGATAGCTAGAAGTAGTTATTTGCATTCACCTGGACATGCTCTGTAAGGCCCCTTGCACACGGGGACATGTAGCTGCTGTGTGTCCCTTCCAGTGTTTTAGTCCTCCCAGGAGGGACAAGTGCAGTGTCCAGCCCCGCTGCCTGCAGCCTATCGAAGTCTATGGCAGGCTGTGGCTGGATAGGGCTGAATGCTGTACTGAGTGACATTTGTGTTTAGAGTCCTATCTGTTCAGGGACGAATCCTTGGAATGCAAAAGTCCTGCGTTCCAGGCATTCCTAGATGCCCCTGTGTGCAAGAGACCTTATGCTGAAGAAGTTTGGGAGACGAGCCTTTTTCAACCAGGGCGCCCAGGCACCAATGGCGTCATCAGTTGATAAGAAGGACGTCCTTCTTATCCTAACGACCAATGGCGTCATCAGATGATAAGAAGGACGCCAGTCGCCTGCATAGCACCCTTGTTTGACCCTCCCCTGCCCCTCTCCATCAGCGGTGGGGTCACATTAGCGGAGTGATGGAGAAACATTGGAATACTAGTCGGTACCAGTTTGCAAAAGTGCATTTGCTTTGGAAGAATAAATCACCTCCAACGTTGGGTGTCCTACTTGGACTTGTGGATGCTGCTGCATTATGTAAAACTATTAGAATAACTTTTACATTTTAGAACATGGTGCCTCGAGATTGTCCATAGTTTTTAAAGGGTGCCTTGACTGAAAAAATGTTGAGAAATACTGTGGTAGACTATTCTAGTAATTTCTTTAAGTTATTGGTCCCCAAACTTTCTATACAAAAAGGGCCAGTTTACATTCCTTCAGACTAGGTGGTCGGATTGTGGTCAGCAGAAGTAGGAAATGTTCTTGCGTCAGTAGGAGTAGACAATGCCTCAGGCTTGGTGGTGGGGAAGAATTACGTCCCATCATCGGTGCCAACGGGAAGAGTTGCGTCCCATCGTCGGTGCCAACGGGAAGAGTTGCGTCCCATCGTCGGTGCCAACGGGAAGAGTTGCGTCCCATCGTCGGTGCCAACGGGAAGAGTTGCGTCCCATCGTCGGTGCCAACGGGAAGAGTTGCGTCCCATCGTCGGTGCCAACGGGAAGAGTTGCGTCCCATCGTCGGTGCCAACGGGAAGAGTTGCGTCCCATCGTCGGTGCCAACGGGAAGAGTTGCGTCCCATCGTCGGTGCCAACGGGAAGAGTTGCGTCCCATCGTCGGTGCCAACGGGAACAATTGCGTCCCATCGTCGGTGCCAACGGGAAAAATTGCGTCCCATCGACGGTGCCAACGGGAAAAATTGCGTCCCATCGTCGGTGCCAACGGGAAAAATTGCGTCCCATCGTCGGTGCCAACGGGAAAAATTGCGTCCCATCGTCGGTGCCAACGGGAAAAATTGCGTCCCATCGCCGGTGCCAACGGGAAGAATTGCGTCCCATCGTCGGTGCCAACGGGAAGAGTTGCGTCCCATCGCCGGTGCCAACGGGAAGAGTTGCGTCCCATCGTCGGTGCCAACGGGAAAAATTGCGTCCCATCGTCGGTGCCAACGGGAAAAATTGCGTCCCATCGTCGGTGCCAACGGGAAAAATTGCGTCCCATCGTCGGTGCCAACGGGAAAAATTGCGTCCCATCGTCGGTGCCAACGGGAAAAATTGCGTCCCATCGCCGGTGCCAACGGGAAAAATTGCGTCCCATCGCCGGTGCCAACGGGAAAAATTGCGTCCCATCGTCGGTGCCAACGGGAATAATTGCGTCCCATCGCCGGTGCCAACGGGAAGAATTGCGTCCCATCGCCGGTGCCAACGGGAAGAATTGCGTCCCATCGTCGGTGCCAATGGGAAGAATTGCGTCCCATCGTCGGTGCCAACGGGAAGAATTGCGTCCCATCGTCGGTGCCAACGGGAAGAATTACGTCCCATCGTCGGTGCCAACGGGAAGAATTACGTCCCATCGTCGGTGCCAACGGGAAGAATTGCGTCCCATCGTCGGTGCCAACGGGAAGAATTGCGTCCCATCGTCGGTGCCAATGGGAAGAATTGCGTCCCATCGTCGGTGCCAACGGGAAGAATTGCGTCCCATCGTCGGTGCCAACGGGAAGAATTACGTCCCATCGTCGGTGCCAACGGGAAGAATTACGTCCCATCGTCGGTGCCAATGGGAAGAATTACGTCCCATCGTCCGTGCCAATGGGAAGAATTATTCCAAACTGTTGGCATAAGTGGGAATAACAGTTCCCACAAATAATTGGGAGGGATAGTGTTGCAGGCTGTAATTTAAAAGACCACTGTTTTAAGTCATTAGAACTAAAAAAACGCCCTGGATAAGCGAAAATGTCTTCCACATATTTTCTCCAAAATGTGTTTTTAGGCATTCAGCAGTAGCGGCCCGTGCATTAAGGGCGCACGTGCATCGCCCCCTCTATCCTCGCCACCCCCCTATTTGGTTAATGGATAGATTCATGCATAGCATGACTCTATCCATGGCCGCCGCTGCCAGCCCCTATTCAGGCGTCCGGCTCCTTTTTGAATTACAGCAGCAGGGGGTGTTTTTTTTTCTTTTTTTGAAGCACCTGATTAGAGCTATAGGCTCTAATAGGCTTCAAAATAGGGTGGACTCGGAGCGCAGAGCATTGCACTCAGAGTCCACCCAGATGTGTTTGAAATAGGGCTGTTACTGAGTAAAAAACAAAATCGATTAAATCGAACACAAAAATTTGAATCGATTAATCAACTAATTTTGATTAATTAGAAGGCACATACAGATCCAACTACTTTTAGCTGATCTCCTTGCATTGCAACTCTGCATTAGTCAGTGGTAAATGTGGTATACACTAAATACAATCACCCGACACTAGTTAGCTTCCACAATCCATGACTTAACTTTCACACAAATACGTTTTAAATTCAAACTGTAGCACCTCCACCTCCGGTCTAACTAATCACTCTCACCTTATGGCATGGACCCCTGTGCAAACAAGGTGGTCATGCAAGCGGGTATCAAAAGGGGTTAACACGGACCATAAACTTCTCTCACATCTCCTTAGATCTCAGCAAGGACGCCAGGTCATGGATAGAAAGAAAAGATCTAAGTGCTCACCGCTTAAGTATAAGATTTTATTTTTGTGTTCAAACACAAACTACTCACATAAAGATGATAAAAACACAGCATGTAAAGCCGACAATCGCATTAGCTTCGTAGAGCAGCAGCAGGTGACGTCATGCTTAGCTCCTCCCCCGTACGCGTTCAATCAGAACTTCAACGTCACCAGACTCCTTCCCTTCGATAGCAGACGGAGGCACTTGTGGAAGGGGGGAGGAGTCCAGTGACGTCGATGTCCGTGATGTCACCGGATCTCCAACGGAACTCCCTGAAGACCCAGAAGCCGGTGGAGAGGTGAGTGCCAATCAAAAGATTTTTGATCGATCAATCGAGGAATTAATCTTTAATTTCCACAGCCCTAGTTAGAAAAGCAAATAAATATTCTCTTTTCCAACACTGAATCGCCTCTCCGGCAATCAGAATGCGCAGTCTGTTACCTGGCTTCTGATTGGTTGAAAGGTTAGGCCGCCTAGGAGGAGGGGAGGAGACGCACAACAGAAGCCGCCATGATCTCAGAAGGGAAGAGGACACGGAAGACGCTGCAAGATGCCTGCCGCAGCCTGTCCCCCCTGCCCGGTGGCGATGGACCGGCAAACAGTGGGAGTGGGGGGTTGTTTTGAGTTTGAGTGTTCCGCCTATCACAGACCAGGAGGAGGCGCGGCTTTTGAATACAGGAATGGCCGCCGTATGTTTTTATGACACGGTGATCGGTGCAAAATGGCACACGGAGCTGCAGATCGGCACAGAGGCTGCAGAAGGTCACAGAGGCTGCAGAAGGACACAGAGGCTGCAATGGACACAGGGAGGTACACAGGACACAGGGAGGTAGGCAGATCTGCACAGGTAGGCATGCACAGAACACAGGGAGGTACACAAGACACAGGGAGGTAGACAGGACACAGGTAGGCATGCACATGACACAGGAAGGTAGGCATGTACAGGACACAGGAAGGTAGGCAGATCTGCAATGGTAGGCATGCACAGGACACAGGGAGGTACACAGGACATAGGTAGGTACACAGGTAGGCATGCACAGGACACAGGTAGGCATGCACAGGACACAGGGAGGTAGGCATGCACAGAACACAGGGAGGTAGGCATGCACAGAACACAGGGAGGTAGGCATGCACAGAACACAGGGAGGTAGGCATGCACAGAACACAGGGAGGTAGGCATGCACAGAACACAGGGAGGTAGGCATGCACAGTACACAAGGAGGTAGGCATGCACAGAACACAGGGAGGTAGGCATGCACAGAACACAGGGAGGTAGGCATGCACAGAACACAGGGAGGTAGGCATGCACAGAACACAGGGAGGTAGGCATGCACAGAACACAGGGAGGTAGGCATGCACAGAACACAGGGAGGTAGGCATGCACAGAACACAGGGAGGTAGGCATGCACAGAACACAGGGAGGTAGGCATGCACAGGACACAGGGAGGTAGGCATGCACAGGACACAGGGAGGTACACATGCACAGGACACAGGGAGGTGCACAGGACACAGGGAGGTAGGCATGCACAGGACACAGGGAGGTACACATGCACAGGACACAGGGAGGTGCACAGGACACAGGGAGGTAGGCATGCACAGGACACAGGGAGGTACACATGCACAGGACACAGGGAGGTGCACAGGACACAGGGAGGTAGGCATGCACAGGACACAGGGAGGTACACAGGACACAGGGAGGTAGGCATGCACAGTACACAGGGAGGTACACAGGACACAGGAAGGTAGGCATGCACAGGACACAGGGAGGTAGGCATGCACAGGACACATGGAGGTACACAGGACACAGGGAGGTAGGCATGCACAGGACACAGGGAGGTACACAGGACACAGGAAGGTAGGCATGCACAGGACACAGGGAGGTACACAGGACACAGGAAGGTAGGCATGCACAGGACACAGGGAGGTACACAGGGAGGTAGGCAGATCTGCACAGGTAGGCATGCACAGGACACAGGGAGGTGTGCACAGGACACAGGGAGGTACACAAAACACAGGGAGGTATGCAGCTGCAGATGGGCATTGTTGACCCTCTTTTCCACTTACAGTAGCTGCTGCATTTCTCACCCTCGGCTTATACACGAGTAAATAAGTTTCCCCAGTTATTTTGTGGTAAATTAGGGGCCTCAGCTTATATTCGGTCGACCTATACTGGAGTATATACGGTACATAACTACATGATATTAGCCCAGTTCTAGTAACACTTTAATAAATTTGTTTTAGGGTGTTTAAATACAAATGGATAAAACCAACATGTAGCCAGGGGCTGTGCCTTTTGTGAATGACCATAAAGGTGACAGTCAGGAGCTACAACCGCAACACTGGACTCCAGAGACCTGCAAGTGGGCCAGAAACAAGATGATCTGCCCGACGTAGAAGTCAGTACGACGGGGATAGTTTTTTAGGTAACCGAATATGTAACTTATTGAACGCTGGTAAGTTTGCACGAGATTATTGCTTCACAAGAGGGCAGTGCCAGGCTAAAATGTAGCAGGATAAGTCAAGATCTGCATAGAACCTCAGCTGCCTACATATCTGGATCTACTAAACCATTCTGACGACGCACTTTTCCTGCAGGTGACCTAAGCTAATGCATTTGTTTTTCCATCATACGCTCAGATTGTATTGCCAAGATTTGTGGCGGGTTTGAAGTTTACAATATCGAGCCTTTCATCTTTGGTGACATGCTTGCCAAGAGTCTTACTCATCTGGAGGGATGCTGGGGGGGAGAATACAATGTTTGTATTACATCAGTGGTCGTTGTGTAGTAACCATGTTCACAACAGTCACTGCGATCTGCTGGGTCCTCCAATTCTCCAAGGCAGAGCTGGTCAGGTATGTGATCTGATGCGACCAAGTACAGGAAGCACCAGGAGAAGAGTCACCCATGCCCTGCACTGGCCATGTTAGCAGCTCTGTCGTTTACCCCATCCGAGGGGTGTTTCTTCCCACTCTGCCTTCAGGCCCGACCTGCCAGGCTGACCATGCCTGCGTACAAACCTCCTACAGACCTATATGGGAACTAACCCCTGCTGTATGGCTAGTGTACTGGAAACTGTATGGCTGAAATCGCACTGCATTCACACCAAAATGGTGCAGGACCCTTTTATTGGTCCGCACTGAAATTGGATCGCATGGGTGTTCACACCTATGTGAACTGATTCCTGAACCCTTTTCACAGTTTGCACTGCGATCTGCAAACCGATCTGGGGGTGTCATTAACCACTTCCCGCCCGGTCAATAGCAGATTGACGTCCGGGAAGTGGTTTTGTTATCCTGATTGGGCGTCATATGACGTTCTTCAGGATAACAGCCGCCGCCGCGCGCCCCCGGGGGCGCGCATCGCGGCGATTGGTGGAGCGGTGTGTCAGTCTGACACACCGCTCCACTGATCTCGGTAAAGAGCCTCCGGCGGAGAGGCTCTTTAACACGTGATCAGCCGTGTTCAATCACGACTGATCACGATGTACACAGGAAGAGCCGTTGATTGGCTTTTCCTCACTCGCGTCTGACAGACGCGAGTAGAGGAGAGCCGATTGGTGGCTCTCCTGACAGGGGGGGTATGCGCTGATTGTTTATCAGCGCAGCCCCCCCTCAAATGCCCACACTAGACCACCAGGGAAGCCCCCAGGACCACCAGGGAAGCCCCCAGCATGTGGATGGCCAGATACATCCCCCATGGCCATCCACATGTTAAAAAAAAAAAAAATGCACAAAATATGCCAATCAGTGCCCACAGATGGGCACATATTTATGTTTTAAAACAGGGAATGCCACCCATCAGTGTCATCAGCGCCACCTATCAGTGCCACCCATCAGCGTCAATCAGTGCCACCTATCAGTGCCCAACCATGCCACCTATCAGTGCCACCTATATGTGTGCATCAGTGCCACCCATAAGTACCCGTCAGTGCCGCCTATGAGTGCCCATCAGTGCCGCCTATGGGTGCCCATCAGTGCCGCCTACCAGTGCCACCTATCAGTGCCACCTCATCGGTGCCCATAGGTGCCGCCTTATCAGTGCTCATCAGTGCAGCCATATCAGTGCCCGTCATTGAAGAAGAAAACGCACTTATTTACAAAAAAAATTAACAGTGACAAAAGAAAAACTTGTTTTTTTGCAAAATTTTCAGTCTTTTTTTGTTTGTTGCGCAAAAAATAAAAAAAAAATCGCAGAGGTGATCAAATACCACCAAAAGAAAGCTCTATTTGTTGGAACAAAATGATAAAAAAAATTGTTTGGGTACAATGTAGCATGACCGCGCAATTGTCATTCAAATTGCGACAGCGATGAAAGCTGAAAATTGGCCTCGGCGGGAAGGTGTCTAAGTGTCTGGTATTGAAGTGGTTAACTGTACATGGACACCCCCATCGGTTCGCAGGTCTCAGTGTGGACCATGGTGCGGTTCAGGTGCGATGCGGGAACCCGCACTGGATTCGCAGGGTTCCTGCATCGCACCGGTGTGAACTGAGCCTCAGGGAGTAAAGTTAAAGAGGCACTACGTAAATTTTCCTTCGGCCTTTTTTTTTTTCATGCAAACTGGAGACGAATTGCTGTGTCTTATTGCAAGTGGAAGTATGGCTGATGGTTTTACTCATCCTGTATGGGGGGGTTCAATCACAAGTGTGGCTTGATCCCCATAATTCTGAAGTCCAACCATCTGGTAAGTCTTTGCTTTTGGTGGTGGAGAGCAGGTCATGGAGGAGTCTCATTTCTAATGCTGAAAGAAGACACTTTGGAGAGGACTTTTTTTGAACTTTTTTGGGGCACTTGTTTAATTCAAATCTTTGTTGGGTTTAATTTTGGAGGGCAGTGCTACAATTTTTTTTGTGGACTGTGTATACAGTGCCTTGAAAAAGTATTCACACCCCTTGAAATTTTCCACATTTTGTCATGTTACAACCAAAAACTTAAATGTATTTTATTGGGATTTTTTGTGATGGACCAACACAAAGTGGCACATAACTGTGAAGTGGAAGGAAAACGATAAATGGTTTTCAATCTTTTTTTACAAATAAAATATGTGAAAAGTGTGGGGTACATTTGTATTCAGCCCCCCGAGTCAATACTTTTTAGAACCCCCTTTCACTGCAATTACAGCTGCAAGTCTTTTTGGGGATGTCTCTACCAGCTTTGCACATCTAAAGAGTGAAAGTTTTGCCCATTCTTCTTTGCAATATATCTCAAGCTCTGTCAGATTAGATAGAGAGCATCTGTGAACAGCAAATTTTCAAGTCTTGCCACAGATACTCACTTGGATTTTGGTCTGGACTTTGACTGGGCCAATCTATCACATCTAACACACTTTGATCTAAACCATTCCATTGTAGCTCTGGCTGTGTGTTTAGGGTCGTTGTCCTGCTGGAAGGTGAACCTCCGCCCCAGTCTCAAGTCTTTTGCAGACTCCAACAGGTTTTCTTCTAAGATTGCCCTGTATTTGGCTCCATTCATCTTCCCATCAACTCTGACCAGCTTCCCTGTCCCTGCTGAAGAAAAACATCCCCACAACTGCCACCACCATGTTTCACGGTGGGGATGATGTGTTCAGGGTGATGTGCAGTGTCAGTTTTCCGTCACACATAACGTTTTGCTTTTAGGCCAAAAATGTCAATTTTGGTCTCATCTGACCAGAGCACCTTCTTCCACATGTTTGCTGTGTCCCCCACGTGGCTTTTCGCAAACTGCAAACAGGACTTCTTTTGGCTTTCTTTCAACAATGTCTTTCTTCTTGCCACTCTTCCATAAAGGCCAGATTTGTGGAGAGCACGACTAATAGTTGTCCTGTGGAAAGATTCTCCCACCTGAGCTGTGGATCTCTGCAGCTCCTCCAGAGTTCCCATGGGCCTCTTGTCTGCTTCTCTGATTAATGCTCCCCTTGCCCGGCCTGTCAGTTTAGGTGGACGGCCATGTCGTTAGGTTTGCAGTTGTGTCATACTCTTTCCATTTTTAGATAAATGGATTGAACAGAGCTCCGTAAGATGTTCAAAGCTTGGGATAATTTTTTAGAACCTAACCCTGCTTTAAACTTCTCCACAACTTTATCCCTGACCTGTCTGGTGTGTTCCTTGGCCTTTATATGGCTGTTTGTTCACCAAGGTTTGGGGCGGCACAGTGGTGTAGTGGTTAGCACTCTCACCTAGCAGTAAGAAGGGTCGCTGGTTCAAATCCCAACCACGACACTACCTGCCTGGAGTTTGCATGTTCTCCCTGTGCCTGCGTGGGTTTCCTCCGGGTACTCCGGTTTCCTCCCACAATCCAAAGACATGCTGGTAGGTTAATTGGCTTCTGTCCAGAAATTGGCCCTAGTATATGAATGGGGACCTTGGATTGTGGGCTCCTTGAGGGTTGGGACTGATGTGAGTGTGCAATGTGTACAGGGATAAGGACAATTGTAGAAACTCACTCAGGTTGAACTGGATGGACTGATGTCTTTATTCAACCTTACTAACTATGAAACTATGAAGGTTCTCTAACAAACCTCTGAGGGCTTCACAGAACAGCTGTATTTATACTGAGATTAAATTACACAGAGGTGGACTCCATTTACCAATTAGACTTCTAAAAGGCAATTAGTACCACTAGATTTTAGTTAGGAGTATCAGAGTAAGCCCTGGTTCACATTGGAGCGGCTTGACATGTCAAATCGCATGCCAAATGGGCGGCAATGGCACCATCCGAATCGAAAAGTAGTTTCTGTACAACTTTTGCCAATTTCGGGGTGCGATTTCCATTGACATTTGTGCAGCAACCCGCACAGATGTCTCTGAAATCGCCCCCTGAAGTCGGGACTGACATGCAAGGATGAAATCGTGTGAGTTCAGCTTAACTTGCACGATTTTATTCCCGTTGTCAGTGTGAACCAGGACTAAAAAGGGGGCTAAATACAAATGCATGCCACACTTTAGATATTTGTAAAAAAAAAATGTTGTCATTTTCCTTCCACTTCACAATTGTGTGTTGGGCGATCACATAAAATCCCAATAAAATACATTTACGTTTTTGGTTGTAACATGATAAAATGTGGAAAATGTCAAAGGGTATGAATACTTTTTCAAGGCACTGTATACATCTATATCTTGTATCAGGGTATAATGCGTGTTGCTTCCACGTTTTTTTTTCCATTTTTGACTTTTTGGGGGTTATTGAACCAAGCATGGATTTTGTTCACAGATTTGTTGTATACTACAAGGCGCACTCCAAAAAGGAGAAAGGGGTCAGGAACAGCGAAGAGGGACCCAAGAAGAGGAGGATCTGGGCTGCTCTGTGCAAAGCCAACTCCACAGAGGAAGGAAGTATAACATGTTTCTTATTAAAAAAAATAAATAAATAAATAAAAAAAACAAGCCTTTACATATAGATGAATTGCTGACTATGTAAAATAGAGCAGTTTCACTTGTCGACAAAAAACATTTAGCTCAAATATTCAGATTCCTTGTTCCAAAGTCCAGAGATGTCATGTTGAACGCAATGCCACAAGACCACCTCATTAATATTACACTGAGAACATGGTAAGGTTAAACCAAACACTGCAGGGTTAAACATTAGATAGCTCCTTTAGGGTGAAGGTTGCTTATCGTTGTTCACCACGGTTAGGCTATTGATTTTTTTTTTTTTTTTTTTTTTTTTCACAAATCTGGCCTTTATGGAAGAGTGGCAAGGAGAAAGCCATTGTTAAAAGAGAAGCCATGTGGGGGACACAGAAAACATGTGGAAGAAGGTGCTCTGGTCAGATGAGACCAAAATTGAAGTTTTTGGCCTAAAAGCAAAACGTTATGTGTGGCAGAAAACTAACACTGCACATCCCCCTGAACACACCATCCCCACCGTGAAACATGGTGGTGGCAGCAGCATTTTGTGGGGATGCTTTTCTTCAGCAGGGACAGGGAAGCTGCAAAAGACTTGAGACTGGGGCGTAGGTTCACCATCCAGCAGGACAAAGACCCTAAACATACAGCTAGAGCTACAATGGAATGGTTTAGATCAGGGGTCTCCAAACGTTTTACTTCGAGGGCCACATTCTATATTTTACACATATTCGCGGCCTGGAAAAATCATGCTGACACCTAAATGCTGGAGCATCATGCAGCGGGGCTAAACTTCCAGTGTGCATGAGGCTTTACACATCCGTGCCCCCATCATTTTCCCCATACATCCATGTCTCCATACATCCGTGTCCCCATCATTTTCCCCATACATCCATGTCTCCATACATCCGTGTCCCCATCATTTTCCCCATACATCCATGTCTCCATACATCCGTGTCCCCATCATTTTCCCCATACATCCATGTCTCCATACATCCGTGCCCCCATCATTTTCCCCATACATCCATGTCTCCATACATCCGTGCCCCCATCATTTTCCCCATACATCCGTGCCCCCATCATTTTCCCCATACATCCGTGTCCCCATCATTTTCCCCATACATCCGTGCCCCCATCATTTTCCCCATACATCCGTGCCCCCATCATTTTCCCCATACATCCATGTCTCCATACATCCGTGTCCCCATCATTTTTCCCATACATCCGTGCCCCCATCATTTTCCCCATACATCCGTGTCCCCATCATTTTCCCCATACATCCGTACCCCCATCATTTTCCCCATACATCCGTGCCCCCATCATTTTCCCCATACATCCGTGCCCCCATCATTTTCCCCATACATCCGTTCCCCCATCATTTTCCCCATACATCCGTGCCCCCGTCATTTTCCCCATACATCCGTGTCCCCGTCATTTTCCCCATACATCCGTGTCCCCGTCATTTTCCCCATACATCCGTGCCCCCATCATTTTCCCCATACATCCGTGCCCCGTCATTTTCCCCATACATCCGTGCCCCCATCATTTTCCCCATACATCCGTGTCCCCAGCATTTTCCCCATACATCCGTGTCCCCGTCATTTTCCCCATACATCCGTGTCCCCGTCATTTTCCCCATACATCCGTGTCCCCGTCATTTTCCCCATACATCCGTGTCCCCGTCATTTTCCCCATACATCCGTACCCCCATCATTTTTCCCATACATCCGTGCCCCCATCATTTTCCCCATACATCCGTGCCCCGTCATTTTCCCCATACATCCGTGCCCCCATCATTTTCCCCATACATCCGTGTCCCCATCATTTTCCCCATACATCCGTGTCCCCGTCATTTTCCCCATACATCCGTGTCCCCGTCATTTTCCCCATACATCCGTGTCCCCGTCATTTTCCCCATACATCCGTGCCCCCGTCATTTTCCCCATACATCCGTGCCCCCGTCATTTTCCCCATACATCCGTGTCCCCATCATTTTCCCCATACATCCGTGTCCCCGTCATTTTCCCCATACATCCGTGTCCCCGTCATTTTCCCCATACATCCGTGTCCCCGTCATTTTCCCCATACATCCGTGTCCCCATCATTTTCCCCATACATCCGTACCCCCATCATTTTCCCCATACATCCGTGTCCCCATCATTTTCCCCATACATCCGTGTCCCCGTCATTTTCCCCATACATCCGTGTCCCCGTCATTTTCCCCATACATCCGTGTCCCCGTCATTTTCCCCATACATCCGTGCCCCCGTCATTTTCCCCATACATCCGTGCCCCCGTCATTTTCCCCATACATCCGTGTCCCCATCATTTTCCCCATACATCCGTGTCCCCGTCATTTTCCCCATACATCCGTGTCCCCGTCATTTTCCCCATACATCCGTGTCCCCGTCATTTTCCCCATACATCCGTGTCCCCATCATTTTCCCCATACATCCGTACCCCCATCATTTTCCCCATACATCCGTGTCCCCATCATTTTCCCCATACATCCGTGTCCCCATCATTTTCCCCATACATCCGTGTCCCCATCATTTTCCCCATACATCCGTGTCCCCATCATTTTCCCCATACATCCGTGTCCCCATCATTTTCCCCATCACTCATCAGGGTATATTCACAAATTGGTGTCCCCATTAGACCCCCCCCCCCCCACACATCTTTGTGTCCACATCATTCAGAGTCTCCCTGCTCATTTGTGTACCCATCAGAGCCATTAGCTCCCCCCCCCCCATTTTTGTGTACCCATCCAGAGCCATTCAACCCACCCCCCACATGTGTAACCATCTCACATCAGCCCCCCTCCTTGCATGTGTACTTTAACTTTACCAGTGCGTCTCAGACGTTACACTGGCTGTGCAGACCTGCTGCACCTCCCGACTCCTGCCCCGCTGGTATTACACACTGGTTACTGGTTAATAGCGAGGCAGGCGGCGGGAACCGGGAGGTGGCAACAGATCTGCACTAAAGCACCTCATTGGCTGCTAGGATGCCCGCAGTCCCAGCAGCCAACAAGGTGAGATGCCGGGAGGGATTGCGGGACCTGTGCTGCATATTGCCGGGGGGGGGGGTGTGAATATGCAGCGCATTTTCCACAACTGACAGGAGGACTAAGGACTCCAGCTGTGGGCTGGAAGAAATGACCTGGCGGGCCGGATGTGGCCCGCGGGTTGTACTTTGGAAACCCCTGGTTTAGATCAGAGCATATTCATGTGTTTAAATAGCCCAGTCATAGTCCAGACCTAAATCCAATTGAGAATCTATGGAGGTGCAAAGCTGGTAGAGACATCCCCAAAAAGACTCGTAGCTGTAATTGCAGTGAAAGGAGGTTCTACAAAAGTATTGACTCAGGGGGGCGCTATACAAATGTACACCACACTTTTCACTTATTTTTTTGTAAAAAAAATTTGAACACGATTTATCATTTTCCTTCCATTTCACAATTATGAGCCACTTTGTGTTGGTCTATCACATAAAATCCCAATAAAATACATTTAAGTTTTTTGGCTGTAACATGACAAAATGTGGAAAATGTCAAGGGGTATGAATACTTTTTCAAGGCACTGTATATTCAAAGTCAGCAGCTACAGTTTTTTTTTTTTTTTTTTTTTTTGGGGGGGGGGGGGGGGGGGGGGACCCTTGAAGCTCCAATAAAAGCTAATGGAGAGCAGTGACAACAGAAAGCAGAAGTGACATTATACAGTACACATCTCTTCCAGGTTCCTTAAAGTTAGAGGAGATCAGCAAATGGATGTTCGCTGGTCTCCCTCTCTTCTATCCAGCGACACCGCCATGCGTGTCCTGGGCCCATCGCGAAGATGAAAAAATAAAATAGTATAAAAAAAAGTTAAAGAATTAAAGTTATTTCCAAACACTTTAAATTATCCTCATACAAATTTTAAGCCCCCCCCCCCTCCCCCACATACATATCTACAAACATAAATGAACACGTTGGGTGTGCCTACACATTACAACATCAGGTGCTACATGTTACATATTTCTGCACACACAGGAGTGAGAGCAATAATTCTAGGCCATTTTTCATGGTTATCGCTAAACGGATGGCCTGTAGGGGCTTGAAAAGCATTACCTATGGATAATATAGGGTACCGAAGTTTGTCACAGTTTCACAGGCGCACACAATTTTAAGGCTCGACATGTTGGGTATCCATCTACTCTGCGCAACCTCATCTTTTTAAAGTATAACTAAAGGCAATCACGATTTTTTTTTTTTCTCGTTTTGGACATAGTGGAGAGGTATTAGAACATCTGTCAGGTTGTTATTGCTGTCTGTTCCCCAGTTAGGGAGATTCACCCTCTATGTGTCCTGTTTACCATTATCATAAGTGAAAGTACGGTAATATAAAATAACAAATTTTGGGTTGTCCCCAGAAAAGTGACTGAGGGGAAACCTTCCAATGGATACACCAATTCTGGTGACCTGGGGGACTGCAAGGGATTTCCTCTCACTTCCTGTCTCGGCTATAAGGACAGGAAGTGAAGGGAAATCTCCCCAATGGGACACAGATGGCAAAAAAAAAAAATTGACAGGGGTTAAAACCCTCCCTTACTCTATGCAAAAAAAAAAAAAAAAAAAAAAAGTTTTGCCACTACTTTTACTTAAAAAACTGGGTAGTAGATTGTGTGTTTGTGCCCTGAAATTAACTTTAGTGTATTTTTTTTACTGAAATTCTGCATTTCATAGACTGTTGCGCTAACATCGCATGACTTTGACAATTTTTCATGACAAAGATTTGAACTACCGTTTATTCTCCAGGGTGTCTGCTTTCAGAAAATATCTACTCGAGTATAAGCCGAGTTTTTCAGCACATTTTTTTTGTGCTGAAAATGCCCCCCTCGGCTTATACTCGAGTCAAGCAGTTTTCTGCAGCAGAGAAAGACATTTTGCGAACCGACTTTGGGGCCCCGTATCTCGGGGCCACTTGGTGCTAGGAACCCCAATCGGTGTGCAAACCCAGTGGAACTAGCACTACAACATATGCAAAGATGGGGTTCCTAGCACCAAGTGGCCCTGAGATATGGGGCCCCAAATTTGGCTCGGAAAATGTAATTCTCTGCTGCAGAAAAGTGCTTGACATTTTCCAAACCGACTTTGGGGCCCCATATCTCGGGGCCACTTGGTGCTAGGATATGTTGTATTGCTAGTTCCACTGGGTTTTGCATACCAAATTTGGGGCTCCTAGCACTAAGTGACCCCGAGATACAGGGCCCCAAAGTCCGTCAACTGTGTCCATCTGCAGCAATGTCATTTTGGGACCCTTTGGGTACAGAGACCCCAAATTTTGA
This sequence comes from Lithobates sylvaticus, assembly GCA_028564925.1. Taxonomy (NCBI): domain Eukaryota; kingdom Metazoa; phylum Chordata; class Amphibia; order Anura; family Ranidae; genus Lithobates; species Lithobates sylvaticus. The sequence goes on from CM053029.1 coordinate 71,935,987, forward strand.
CTGCAGCTAGGGGGGGGGGGGGGGTCTAGGAACCCTTAACTACCGAGTTTGAAGTTTGGGGGACCTATGGCTGCAAATGGGCATTGTTGACCCTCTTTTCCACTTACAGTAGCTGCACATTTCTCACCCTAGGCTTATACTCGAGTCAATACGTTTTCCCAGGTTTTTTTGTGGTAAAATTAGGTGCCTCGGCTTATATTCGGGTCGGCTTATACTCGAGTATATACGGTAATGCTTTGGAGGTTTGACATAATCTTCAGTCCTAAAATTACTTTTTAGGCCTGGTTTACACCTATGCATTTTTTTAGTGCATTTTCAGTTTTGCAGAAAACACACCACAGTCCATTTAACATGGTTTCCTATGGATGTAGTTCACATCTGTGCATTTTATGGAAAAGGACAGGGTTTTTGGTTCCATAGACTTTAACCTGCAGAAGTGTGAATCGGGTCTTAAACATAAAAAAATGTAAACGGCAAAACCGGCTCTGGCAGTGAAAGGGTTAAAGTACATGTAAAGCCTAACTCAATGCCACTTTGTTTGCTAAAATGCTGACAAAAAAAGAAGGTCATTTAGCAAAGTCTATGTGACAGTTTTTCTGGGTATTATGTGACCTTTGTGCCAGGAATCCAGCAGACAGATTTGCCACCGAAGAGGGAATGTCACTGCAGATGTACAATTAGAGGATCTTCAGTCTCCCCTCCAATAAAAGTTTGTAGCTAGAAATCCTTCAGCATCAGACTTTTATTAAAAAGGACATTTACCTGTCCAGGGATCCAGCGCTGTCCCCACCTGGGCTGTTTTTTTTTTTGATGATCTTCGGGCCCCCGGGATGATTACCAAGGGCCCATTCGCACCAGAAGTTGCGCATCTACTGCGCTTTTTTTTATTTGCACGTATACATGCATTTGATATGCATTTTTCCATCTGCATTTGTCCTGTGAGGTCCCTTCCTTTCTTTCCCTGGGCTTCTATGTGCACTGTGATGCGTTGCAGCGCATTTGCATGCGTTTGCGTGCATTCTTGCGTGTTTTCCTGAGCGGAAAAAAATGATGCATGCTATATTTTTTTTTTTTTTTTTAAACAAAAAATTTAAAGTGGGTGCAAAGGAAGTAGACTGCATTGCACTGCAAAAATGTGAACTATGCCCATAGGAATACTTTGATTTTGGACGACCTATGCACTTGGAGTACAGTGCAAACATGCAAAAAAAGTGTAAAAAGGACCTAAGGGAAGCCGGCTGTGACTCCTTGCGGCTTCATACTACATATTCGTGAGCCACTCTGCACTTTGTGAATGGTGACCTATCCCAGAAGGCTGCGGGCAAATCAGGGAGGGCATTTGTGAAAACCAGGTACCCACTCCCCAAAAAAAAATGTAAATAAAAAAAGTGTCCAAAAGCTGAAGAGAAGAGGGGGGAGGAGACGGAAAAGTGGAACTTTCCCTTTTGGGTGAAGTTCTGCCTTAAAGTGATTGTAAAAAGGATCGTTTTTAATTTTTTTTTAAATAAACGTTATACTTACTTCCACTGTGCAGCTCGTTTTGCACAGAGTGGCCCCGAAGCTCGTCTTCTGGGGTCCCTCGGCGGCTCTTGCTGCTCCTCCCCGCATTAGATAACCCCCGTGGAGAGGCGCTCTCCCGAGGGGGTTACCTTGCGGACGCGCTCCCGAGTCCAGCATTCAGCGTTCATAGAGGCCAAATGCAGGACTCGGCCCCGCCCCGCATCATTGGATTTGATTGACAGCAGCGGGAGCCAATGGCTGCGCTGCTATCAATCTATCCAATCAAGAGCCGTGGAGAGAGGGACGGCGGGGACGCGCCAACGGAAATTCGGGGTTCAGGTAAGTAAAACGGGGAGGGGCTAGGGGGTGGTGACTGCAAGGTGTTTTTTTCACCTTAATGCATAGGATGCATTAAGGTAAAAAAACACAAACCTTTACAACCCCTTTAAAAGCAGAGGTCTGCCCCCTCCGAAAAATGAAAAGTCAGCAGCTACAAATACTGAAGCTGCTGACTTTTAATATATGGACACTTACCTGTCCAGAAAGCCCGCAATGTCAGCACTCCAGACGATCTTCTGATCGGCTGTCAGGTGCAGCCGCCGCCATTCTTGGTAAGGGAACCCGGCAGTGAAACCTTTCAGCTTCACAGCCGACTTCCTACTGCGCATGCGCAAAGCACGCTGCGTTTTCCAATTGGCCCGGCGGTGGAGGAAGGAGGAGCGGGGCCGAACTTCCGAGAGGCGGCGCCGTCTCCACAAGTAGGGAAGGGAACCCGTCAAAAACAGGTCCCTGTCCCCCCCCTCCCCCCTGAAAGGTGCCAAATGTGGCACCGAAGGGGGGGGGGGGGTGGGAGATGAATAAGCGGAAGTTCCACTTTTTAGGTGGAACTCCGCTTTAATGCCCCATACACACGGTCGGAAAATCCGACCACAAAATCCATCAGATTTTTTCCGACGGATTTTGTCCGACACTGGTGTTGCATACACACGGCCGGACAAAGTTGTCGGAAAATCCGATCATTCTGAACGTGGTGACGTTTGTTGCCTACGACGGGACTACGTAGAGGCTAGTAGCCAATACCTTTTGTCTTGTAATGTGATCTGTCCGTCGGAATTCGCTACACGCGATCGGAAAAAGTCCGATAGGACTTTGTTGTCGGAAAATTTGAGAGCAGGAGATAAAACTTTGTCCATCGGAAAATCCGACGGAAAAAGTCCGATGGAGCCTACACACGGTCGGAATTTCCGACAACATTGTCCGATAGGACATTTTCCGTCGGACAATCCGACTGTGTGTACGGGGCATTAGAAGTAGTCAGGGGTAGGTATTTTTATTTTTGCAGTGTTACTTGGCACAGCGGAGGTGTATGAAGCTGAACTGATATTAAATGCGTCTCACTGCTCCTGTTCAGCATTGCTTTGTTCTGGGACAGAATCCATAAATGTTCCTCTGTGTATAATAAACAATTGCCCTTTTTAATATAAATACTTGTTTCACTTTTTTTTTCTCTCCATCACTTGATCTCCTCCAGCCACTCGTAAAACAAAAAAATTGGCAGGAGTTGGGTTTTTACTGAATGGATTTATTGCCGACTCCGCTCAGGAATAACAGGTTTTCCTAGGCAAGCGGAGTAAAAACAGACAAGAGAGCTTTAGGAAAGGTTCCTTCCACTTACACCTCACATCCCCAAAATCTCCAAATATCCGCGGTCTGTGCTGGACAACGGCAACCTTCCACACTATGACCAATAGTTTCTAAAATCTGCTTCTTTAAATCATGGAAAACGCTTTTGTTTTAGGGAATTCAGGTACTGCATTGTAAAAAAGGACTTTGGTATTTTCACTTATTTAAGACTAGGTTGGCACCTGCGCCTAGCGGAAACACGCTAAATCGCCCACTTTCCCGCAACGTACGGATAAATAGAGATGCAACAGGGGGAGGGTAAGATCATAAAGGGGGAAGGGAGGGTACTTGGGGGAATCACCCTAGGACCCCCATACAGAAATAATAGGAACATGTGTTAATAGGCAATGGTTCAACGGGAATTATGTGCTCTTATATTATGTTGTAATTGAGAAGTGATATATTAAGTTTTGAAAAAGGAAGTCTTCTTATCTTTTGTTCTTTTCACTTTCTAAACTGTGTTTTTTTTTATTTATTTTTTCCCGTTCTTATAAAATATGGAACATTGTGTGCTTATGTTTTCTGTATTTCCCCTTATTGAATGAAGGGAAATAAATAAATAAAGAATAAAATATGAAAAAAAAAACAACCTTAAAAAAAATAATATATATAATAATTTAGTTAATATGTAAAGTTTTTTTTAAAAAAAAAAGGCAATTTATTCTTAAATATCTCTATGCAGTGGTAAATATAAATAACTATATGGTTAGGGAGCAAAAAATCGAATCCACTCTGAGAATAACAGACAGAAGAGATATATACTGTATACACTATTAGAGGAGATATATACTGTATACACTATAAGAGGAGATATATACTGTATACACTATAAGAGGAGATATATACTATTAGAGGAGATATATACTGTATATACTATTAGAGGAGATATATACTGTATATACTATTAGAGGAGATATATACTGTATACACTGTTAGAGGAGATATATACTGTATGCACTATTAGAGGAGATATATACTGTATGCACTATTAGAGGAGATATATACTGTATACACTATTAGAGGAGATATATACTGTATACACTATTAGAGGAGATATATACTGTATATACTATTAGAAGAGACATACTTTTTATTTTACCAATTTGATGTTGGGCAGATAAAAAAAAAACACAAATTGCTGCAAAAACGTATATGCTTTTCTGCAGCTTCTCCATTTAAGTATATTAAACCAAAAAAAACACGTTTTGCGTTAAAAAAAGTCCCTGACCCTTTCCAAATACGCAGCAGCTGAAAAAAGTATAGATGTGAACGTGTCCTATAGGAAACCATGTCAATGGACTGTAGTGCGTTTCTGCAAAAAGCACCAAAAAACACATAGATGTGAACCAGGCCTAAGACGTTTAGTAACATAAATGGGGTTAAAAAAAACTAAAATGAGCCCTTTATAGTACCAAAAAAAGCAGATAATCACTACTGTAAGGGTTCATTTTTTTTCTGTAGAACTGTGAAAGTAATATTTACAGTAGCGATTATTTGCTCTTTTTGTACTATAAAGGGCTCATTTTAGTTCTTTTTTTAACCCCATTATGTTACTGCCCGAATAATCGATTATGAAAACAGTAATCGATTAATTTCATAATCGATTAATCGATTCGTTGTTTCAGCCCTACTAAAGTCAAAAAGGTGTCTTACCTCCGATTGCGCCTGTATTGAATTGTATTGCAATTGTACTGTCTGCCCTCATGTTGTAAAGCGCTGCGCATACTGTTGGCGCTCTATACCGTATTTATTGGCGTATAACACGCACCATTCGTTTTAAAGAGGGAAGTTTCAGGAAAAAATATAAAATTTTAGATAAGGAACTTTGAAGCAAAATAGGCCAGAGACCCTATTGGAGGGGAGATCCCTGCTATAGTCTAAAGGTTGACCCTCTCTACAAGTTCATTCTCTGTAACTAAATTAGAAAAAATAATGAAGCAACAAAGAGTAGCAGGTGGTGATAGTCATGAATCGCCAAGGTGTGTCGAAATGGAAACACACCACTTCCTGAATTGTGAATGTATGCAATCAACTTCCCAAGAATGAACGTGTAATAAAAGGCTAAGTGTGTACACAACAACCCACAGCCCCCCCACCCTTTAGATGACCTCCCAATTGACATGACCACACATGGCCCATTCCTCAGGTCAACAGCTATAAAGACCTCCTCAAACCAGCTGTTGGCAAAGACGGTGTTCCCGCAATGTATATATCTTGCGTTTCTTATTCAGTCCAGAAAACTCCCCACCCCCATGTTAAAGAACTAACGAAGGGTGTTCTGACCTGCAAAATGCATCTCTGTGATAAACTTGATCCCATGATGAAAATATATATCTGAATGTTTACCCATGGTCTGGCACTTTAATCTCCAAATCCCTAAACAATTAAGAGGCAGTGAACAATACCAGGCCATGGGAACAATGGCACTGAATGGTGATCAGGGTACAAAGGCAGTCAGACACCTTCATCGTCAGTTTGATCTTACAGTCAGTCAATAGCAATTAAATAGGTAAAGAAGCTCAATCAAGAACTGTCAGGACATGAGTCACCTGCTGGTGGAACTGTGCTTCCCCGAGAGGAAAGTTGTAGTTAATGTCCAACAGCAGGTGTCTCCCAGTAGTCAGCAGTTTCCATTAACCTGATGCTGGGAGAGTATTTAATCTCTCCTCTGCTAGTATACTTTGCTTCAGGGTTTTGGTTTGCTTACTGTGCCAACAGCCCATGTAAACAAGGCCTTACAGTGAACCTGACCTTGCCTAAAGTGTTTCAAAGAGTGCACCTTTGCTGAAGGGTACAAGTACCTGTGTTAAAGTGTGCCTGTATGTGCAGTGCACAATCACAGGATGAATGAATCCCTCCACCTCCGGTCTAACTAAACCGCTTAAGTATAAGATTTAATTTTTGTGTTCAAACACAAACTACTCATATAAAGATGATAAAAACACAGCATGTAAAGCCGACAATCGTGTTAGTTCCTTAGGGCAGCAGCGGGTGACGTCATGCGTAGCTCCTCCCCCGTACGCGTTGCGTTCAATCAGAACTTCAACGTCACCGGATCACTGATGGAACTCGATGAAGACCCGGAAGCCGGCGGAGAGGTGAGTACTGATCAAAAGAATTTTGATCGATCAAAAAAAATTAAAGATTAAATCGAGGAATTAATCTTTAATTTTCACAGCCCTAAAATACATCATAAAATTTTCCACAACGCTTGTCTAAAAGTTGTGCAGCAAACTGTAAACCAGCCTCAACATGCTTTTCTCTTCAGCAGTGCATTACTTATTGTTTTCTTTGAAACTATTTACATGCTAATTCCAGATCTTTCTGAAGCTTTCCTCAAGTCGTCCTTGGCTCTAGGACAACTCTTCTGATAATTCTTTGCACTCCTCCAATCAGAAATCTTGCAAAGATGTATCCAAGACTTTTTTTTTACCGTGTGTGTGTTTATATATATATATATATATATATATATATATATATATATATATATATATATATATATATATATATATATATATATATATATATATATATATATATATATATATATATATATATACACATATATACACATATATACATATATACATACACATATATACATACACACATACACACACACACACGGAAAAAAATATATAGAGAGAAGCATTCATCTAACATGTACAAACAATACAGACATACCAGTCAAAACACATTTCTCAATATACAGAAGACGCCACGCTGCAGTCACCAGGATGTGGGCAGGTTTCCCTTCACTTACGGAAAAGAAGGTTTACTCTGCACCTCATTACAAATTACATTTTCTTTCTTATCTGCCAATGTAAATACTACAAGTGACTGGATCCTTTACACAGCGCAGACATGAGCGGACTTTGGTTAACGCTGTGGTTTGCAGGGCTTCGCAGCGCAACTAAGTCAAATGAAGTGGCAGAGTACTCATCCATACAATACCATTCAATTCATTTTGTCAAAAGGGTACTTCAAATAAAAAGGTAAAAAAAAAAAATGATAGAATATTTATTTATTTATATATATATATATAGATAGATAGATAGATAGATAGATAGATAGATAGATAGATAGATAGATAGATAGATAGATAGATAGATAGATAGATAGATAGATAGATAGATAGACTGCTTGTTTGTATTTTTTTTTCATATGGATATATATAGCCTGTGAATGACTTTAGAATTATCCCAAAGCTGTTGCATTTGCGATGCGATTTCCCTCGGTGTGGTGCTGCAAAATGCGGCGTGGCACCAATTCGGACAGTGGCATTGCCGGCAACTGCCGCTGAATTGACATGTCAAATCGCATCAACGTGAACCAGGGGAAGTTAGAAGCTGATTGGCTACCATGCACAGCGGCACCCGATTTTTTGCACTCTTCAGTTTTATAAACCCCCCCCCCCCCCCGGGTGAGCTTGTTCTTGGCTACAGCGTTGGCTGGATGTCAGTGCAGTGGGTAGTGCTCACCATGCTTTATCATGTAAGCTTTTACAACGACTTCAATTGAAGCAGAAGAATGTGTCCTCCACCCCCACAATGTTCTTTAGTCCTGGATTAAGACTAAGACTGTGAATAGCTGCTGCGGATCACACCGTCTCTTCCCTCTAAGCAGGTTTTAATTAATGAATAGCGAGTCCCAGTCCGGGTCCTGAGCTCTCTCTATGTCCTCTTATAGCACCCGGACGGGTCAGGTGTATAGAGAGGTCATTTAGTGGCAGCCGGTGCCATGCTTTATATAGGCCCACTGGGAGCTTGGCAGCCCATCCCTTGTGGAATCCTGTCTGCAAAGCCTTTCAGCGGGAAGACTGGCGGACTGCTTTATGTTCATTAATAATAAACCATCTGACACTTCAAAACACATTTCCCAACACTCCGCTCATCACTGCTCAGATCCCTACAGGAGCCGATCCTACTACCAACTACAGGGCC